>CM076583.1:118977573-119512635 GCA_034641835.2 Pinus albicaulis | reverse complement strand
AAGGTACGGAACCACATGAAAGCCTCATCCTTCTTCTTCAAGAAGTATATCCAGGTTTTGTGAGAGAACTCATCTATGAACTTCATATAATAATAACATCCTCCCAAGGATGTCATCGGCAGCATGCTAGACAGATCAGAATGTATTAATTGCAAGACATCAAATGTCTTTGTGACACTTGAGGGGAAAAGTCCCCTTGTATGCTTTTCTTTGGCACAACCTTGACATACACCTTCATGATCATTTGTGAACTCGGGCATCCCTATCACCACCTTCCTTTATGCGGGGAGGGCTTTGTAGTGAAGGTGTCCAAACCTCCGATGCCATAGTTCAGTCTGTCGGATAGTATCAAATGTCATCACTCCTAGTGGAATTCCTCCAACCTAGTAAATTGTATCAACTATAAACCCAATCGTGATAGCTTCCTTGAAACTCTTCTTCCAGATACGCACCTTCCCATAAATTAATGCCATATTGAAACCTTTTTCTTTCATATCCAAAATAGACACAAGGTTCTTCATCAAATCAAGTACATAGAGTACATATTGCAGGCAGATAACTTGACCTTGAGACAAGTGGAGGGTCACAGTCCCTGTCCCTTTCACAGGATATGTGCCATTATCTCCAAGGATAATTTTCAGATTAAAATCCTTCTCAACCATGTCAAAAAGTTCTTCCTTGAACCCAGTGATGTGCCTTGAGGCACCACTATCTATCAACCAGACATCCATAGTGTCGGGTGGAGATGCAACAGAGAGGGAAGATACAAGAATGAATTCATTTCTTTTATTATCAACAACATTTGATTCCTCATACCTGGAATTTCTTGACCTTTTGTAAGGTTTCCCATTTCCACCAGAGGGAGCCTTCCTCTTTCCTTTGAACCTGTTGTTCCTTTGATTTCCATTCCTCTGGTTTTCATTGTTGTCATCGTCATCGGGAGATTCCTTCTTGAAAGGGAATTCTCTATCATAGTGGACGGTCTTGTGACATGTGTAACATTTTCCTTTCTTCCCTTGGGCCCGTGCTCTTCCTTTATTCCTCGGACCACCAAATTTATTCTTCTTAGCAGGAGTAGTGAAGGAAACATTTCCTTCATTTTCATATTCCTTTGTCCTTGTCTCTTCTTGTATGCATCTCAATAGTACTTCGTCAAAATCAGGTATCACATTGTTATTGAGAAAGGTAGTGTTGAATACATTCCATTCAGATGAGAGACCTCCAAGTGCAGTGAGAACCATCTCTCGATCAGCTATTGTCTCCCCAATAGCCAGAATATTATTCCTGATTTCAGTCAACTTCAGAAAATAAGATTGAACAGATTCATCCCTACCTTTCTTCATATTCTTTAGTTGATTCTTAAAAAATAGGAATTGATTTGAATTTTTGGCCTTGAACATGTTGACCAACTTATCATACATCTCCTTGGATGTGCCCAACTTAGAGATGTAGGCAACCAGACTCTTATGAATTGAGTCCCTGATCATCATATTTTCTTTGATTTCCCCCTTCTTATACTTTGACTTGGTGGCAACAGGTGCAGTGGATGGAGGCTCTTGGATTTTACCCTGCACATAGTCCATGACATCTTGGTCTTACAACATAAGATTCAATTTAATCTTCCAGGCATGGAAGTCTTCCTTCCCAGTAAATTTTTCATCAGCTTTAAAGCCATTGTAGTTTGAGGTACCCATGCTCTTCTCCAGTGATTGCTACAAACTTGGGCTTTGTCTTCACCTCAGCTCTGATTCCATGTTTATTTTTGTAGATGTTCTATGCTTGATGCAAATTTACTTTTTATCCCCAATATCAGTCAGCAATCACATAAACAAGAAATTAAAATGCAGAGAGAACATACCAGTAGATCGATAGAAGACAAGCCAAAAATATATATGTGTGTTGGTACGTTATGGCGGTCAGCAGGATGCTTCAACCAACAAAGTCTCAATATGATCAGCCAATCAGAAGTGTCACACAACCCTCACAGACAGCCAGATCAGTCAACCCAAAGTCAACGAAAGTCAACGTTTTCCCAATCAATGGTCAATGCAAAATAGCAGCAGCAAAAAGTCAACACAACCTGGTCAAAGTCAATGATCAACCTCGATTTCAATGCCAAAAAATGCGGACTAAGGAAATTGGAGTTTTGACCAAGTTTCGAGTCAATTTGACCAAGAGTTGACCAAATTCAACGCTAGTCAAATCTGCGTTGAAAAACCCTAGGTCATAAAAAAAAATCTTCTTGCTGCAATTTTCCCACGTGTGGATGAAGAAGAGACTCCAATAGATGGTCGGACCAATCAGATGAGGAGAGAGAATGTGATGTGATGGATGAGTGAAAATGACCTCCAACATTGACCTATTTATATCCATCAATGAGGGTGTGTGACAGAACTGCTGGGGCTTCAAGCCTACATTTCATTTCAGGCACATATTTTGAATAAATTCAAAATAAATGCTCTGCTCATCGGATCAAGATGATCTTTAGATCAATATTGCACCTCTCTAAAAGAGGATTCCAATAAAAATATTGGAATCTTCATCTAAGAATCACAACATGGAGTTTGGACCTAGTTGTCCAAAATTAGCAACTGAATTGCTTTCTTTTTTGGGTACTCAATTGGCTGACAGCTCATCTCACCATCTTCAATCTGATGGGAAAACTGAGATTGTGAACAAATGTTTAGAAATATATCTACATTGATTTGCATATGATAAACATACACAATGGATTGAATGGTTTGCCTTGGAAGAATGATGATACAACACATCCTTCCATACTTCATAAAAAATGTCACCATTTATGGCACTTTATGGATATCATCCTCCATCTATCACATCACCCTTTAAAGGGAATATAAAGGCTTAAACAATAGAGTACCACATACAAAACCAACAAGAGGTGCTAAAACTGTTGAAGGGAAATTTGGTTATGGCACATAATAGGATGAAATAACAAGCATATCAACATCACAGTGAAAGGGAAATTAAAGTGGAGGATTGGGTGAGACTACAACTATATAAACATATGTCCCTCAAACAAAAAAAGGACAATAAATTAGCTCTGAGTTATTATTTCCCCTATAAGGTGTTGCAGGCGATTTGAAACATGGATTAAAAATTGGATTTGCCTCCATCTTCATGTGTACATCCATTTTTCCATGTTTCTTGCTTAAAGAAGGTAATCGGTGATAATATCCTAGTCCAAACTATTTTACCAAAGATTAATGAGGAAGGGAAAATAATACTAGTACCAGAAACAACTTTGGAAACACAAAGTAAGCAGTTGATAAATTGAGAAATTAATGAGTACCTCATCAAATGAATAACCTACCAATGGAAGAGGCAACATGGGAAAAATTAGTTGTTCATGCAAAAACACCCGCAAATAGTCAAGTGTTGAGGAAAAAATTTCTTTGAAGGGGAGGGACATGTTAATCCCTATAAAAGTCCAATGTTAACCCAAAAACCCCATATTAACCCCACCCGCCCGAAGCAGATCTACGTGTGAAGCAACATCTAGATGTGCTCTTGCGATCCACCACATTGCCAGCCCAATCGACATTAGTATATCCATGGAGTGTTATACTCCCGGCAGTGTATCTCAGCCCATGGTCTAACGTGCCACAGAGATATCTCAAGAGTTTCTTGGCACCAACCCAGTCAATGTTATGATTAACCATGTGTTGACTCAAAGTGTTCACTGCACAACATACGTCCGGATGGGTGTTCACTAAGAACATCAGGGCCCCTACGAGTTGACGATACTCAGTAGGACACGGGCCCAGCAGTGCTACCACTCAACTTCTTAAAGTTGAGCTCCATAGGTGTCAACACAGACTTACAGTCCACCATACCAAGTCTTTCCAGAAGCTTCACAATGTATTTTCCTTGAGAAAGGAAAATCTTGCTAGGTCTCTGCCAGACCTCCAGGCCTAGGAAGTAGTGCATTAGTCGTAGGTCTTTCATCTCAAACTCAGCAGCGAGCTCCCTCTTGCACTGATGAATGAGAGGGTCAGCACCTGTCAGGAAGAGGTCGTTCACATACAGTAGCAGAATTAGAGGCTTCTCTCTATCAACCTTGAAGTAAAGGTTTGGATCAGCATTACTACGAGTGAAGCCCAACTTCATCAGGTAGCTATCTATCCTCTCGTACCAAGCTCTGGGTGCTTGTTTCAACCCATAAAGGGCTTTCTTCAACCTGCAGACATGGGTGTCTCGATCTTGGACTTTGAACCCCAGAGGTTGCTCCACATATACCTCTTTCTTTATCGCGCCATGCAGAAATGCGGTCTTCATATCCATCTGATGAAGACTCCATCCTTGCATAGTAGCAAGGGCTATAATAGATCGAATGGTGGTGTATCGGGCCACAGGTGCAAATATGTCATCATAGTCTATGCCTTCCTTTTGAGAGAAGCCACAGGCAACAAATCTTGCTTTGAACTTTTCAGCACTTCCATCAGATCCATGCTTGATCTTGTAGAGCCATTTCGAGGTGACAACTGCTTTGTCCTTCGGTCTTGGAACCACATCCCAGACATCATTCTTCATAATGGACTCATACTCTTCGTGCATAGCATCCTTCCAGACTTTATGCTTTATGGCTTCCTCAAAGGATCCAGGCTCGGATTGTACAATAGTACTCATGGCTGCTAGATACCCTTGGTATCTACTCGACTTCTTGCTTTCATGAAATGTCCCCTTTGGGGTTACATGTCCCTCAACATCCTCGAGAGTGTCCCTGAGCCATGATGGTCTCTTTCCCAGTGAAGGAGGTGGATCAATCGGGTCCATCGGTCCTTCAACATCAGGCATTGTTTCATCCTTCGGTTCCTCTTGATTTCCAGGCCTTGCTTCATTATCTTCCTCAGATCTCGGAAGATTGACTACTTTCCTTAGGGAAGTATCTTCGTCAAAGGTGACATCGTGGCATATCTCCACTTCCCTTTGACCAGGCACATATAATCTACAGGCCTTCGAAGTTTCGCTGTAGCCCACAAACATTGTGGTCTCCCTCTTGATGCTAGCTCCTCTGCAAAAGTTCTTGAACTCGTTCGTCTCATATTCAGTGCCATTATCGATCTGTCGGATAGCATCTCATGTCATTGCTCCCAGTGGACTTCCTCCAACCTGGTAGAGTGTATCAATTCTAGACCCAAACGTGATAGCTTCCTTGAAGCTCTTCTTCCACATGTGCACCTTTCCATCAGTGAATGCCACATTGAAACCTTTGTCTTCCATGGCCGATATAGATACAAGGTTCTTCTTCAAATTAGGTACATAGAGTACATCCTGCAAGCGGAGGACTTGACCTTGAGACAAGTGGAGGGTCACAGTCCTTGTCCCTTTCACGGGATATGTGGCATTATCTCCAAGGATAATTTCCAGATTAGTATCCTTCTCAACCATATCAGAGAGTGCTTCCTTGAACCCAGTGATGTGCCTTGAGGCACCACTATCTATCAACCAGACATCCATAGTGTCGGGTGGAGATGCAGCAGAGAGGGAAAATACAGGAATGAATTCATTTCTTTTATCAACAACATTTGATTCCTCATACCTGGAATTTCTTGACCTTTTGAAAGTTTGATCATTTATGCCGGAGGGAGCCTTCCTCTTTCCCTGGAACTTGTTGTTCCTTTGATTGCCATCCCTCCGGTTGTTGTTGTTGTTATCATCATCAGGAGAATCCTTCTTGAAAGGGCATTCTCTAGCATAGTGACCTGGCCTATGACAAGTGTAACACTTGCCCTTCTTTCCTTGTGCCCCTGCTCTTCCTTTGTTCTTTGGACCACCAAATTTCTTCTTTCTAGAATGAGCAGCGTAGGCAACATTTCCTTCATTTTCATACTACTTCATTCTTGTCTCTTCTTGAACGCATCTCGACAGTACCTCGTCAAAGTCAGGTATCACATTATTATTGAGAATGGTAGTGTTGAACACATGCCATTCAGATGGGAGCCCTCCAAGTGCGGTGAGTACCATCTCTCGATCAGCTATTGTCTCCCCAATAGCCAACAGATTTTTCCTGATCTCGGTTAGCTTCAGAAAGTAAGATTGGACAGACTCATCCCTGCCTTTCTTCAGATTCTTCAATTGATTTTTGAAGAATAACACTTGATTTGCATTGTTGGCCTTGAACATGAGGATCAATTTATCATACATCTCTTTGGATGTGCCTAGCTTAGAGATGTAGGCTACCAGACTCTTATGAATGGATTCCTTGATCATCAGCTTTGCTTTGATCTCCCCCTTCTTGTACTTTGTTTTGGCAGCAGCAGTAGCAGTGGATGGAGGTTCTTGGATTTTACCTTGCACATAGTCCATGACATCTTGGTCTTCCAATTTGAGATCCAATATCATCTTCCAAGCATGGAAGTCATCCTTCCCAGCCAATTTATCATCCTCCTTGAAGCCATAGTTTGTGGAACCCATTTCCTTCTTCGGTGATTGCTACGAATAGGGCTTGTATTCACCTCAGCTCTGATACCATGTAAATTTATGTAGATGTTCTATGCTTGATGCAACTTTACTTTTCACTATGGCAATCACTTAAACAATCAAGTAAAATGTTGATAGAACATACCAGTGGATCTACAGAAGACAAACTAGGAACATAA
Organism: Pinus albicaulis; assembly: GCA_034641835.2. Lineage (NCBI taxonomy): Eukaryota > Viridiplantae > Streptophyta > Pinopsida > Pinales > Pinaceae > Pinus > Pinus albicaulis. The sequence goes on along the minus strand of CM076583.1, from coordinate 119,506,012 downwards.
AAATGTGGTGGTGCGTTACGACGGTCAACAGGATGCTTCAAATAGCAAAGTCTCCTTGGTCGGCCAACCTAGCATGTGTCACAACAGCCCTCCAAACAACCACATGGTCAACTCAAAGTCAACACCAGAAAAGTCAACGCATGACAGCAGCAAGAAAGTCAATGCAACTCAGTTTTCAGTCAACATTTTGACCTCAGTTCTTGTGCCAATATGTACGGCCTTTCAAAATCGAAGTCTCCACCAAAATTCAGCCTCTTTGGACCATGCGTTGACCAAAGTCAACACTGGTCAAACTTGCGTGGAAATCCTAGCTGCAGTAAATTCGTCCTTCTTTCCCACGTGTGAACCGAAACTGCTTCCAAGGAGCTCGTACTAAATCAGAGGAGGAGATGATGTGTGAGGATGAGATGAGTGAAAAAGTCCTCCAACGTTGACTCTATTTATATCAATCATTGAGGTGTGTGACACATCTGTTGGGGGTGTAAAACCTTAAGGCCGACCTGCACATATTTGAAATTATTAAAAATAAATTCAAAATAAATGTTCTGCTCATCGGATTAAGATCACTTTTAGATCGATCTTACACCTCTCCGAAAGAGGAACCCAATAAAAATATTGGTATCTTCATCTGAGCATCACAACATGGAGTTTGGACCTAGTTGTCCAATTTTAACATAGAAGGACTCTAAATATATACCACCTCTTTTGATCAAACTTTCATATGTTAACAATTTCCCATGAGAAGGAATATAGAAAAAGAAATGGATTTTAGGAGTGGAGGAGAGCCAAACCATGTTCCTCTTTGATTGGGATGGAATGAAGGGGATAGATTGATGCATGCTTTATTAATAGTGTTTTGTTTTGAAGAGGATCTCTCCTTGAGGAAGACATTTGATTTTAGACATACAAAATTAAGTCTTTTAAAGTGAGTTCAAATTATTTCATTTTTGAATAGGATGAGGGCGAATATTATGGGAGGCCTCCAACCCATCCATACATGTCTAACGACCTCTTTCCATCATTATATGTTACAATTACCATCAAATCATTGCTCCATGGAAAAAAGAGATTGATTTGAAACCAAGAGGGTTTTCTGGTAATTGTATCATTACCATTCATTGGAGCCTTGAATGAGTGGATTTTGAGAAGGTGGAAAGCATTTTGAATAACCCTATATATAAGAGTAATTCTTGATGGTGAATTTATTTGAAGAATTCTATGTCTTGCTACATTTTAAATTTTGCTTTTTTGAATATTTCCTTCCACCATGTTGCTTTCCTATCATCTAGGCTCCATAGCCCCCATAGCGATATTGGTTAATATTGGATTTCTTATTTTCTAGTCCTCCCATAGAGATTGGGAGATTGGCCATTTCCCAAGCTACAAGGGAGAATGTTTTCTCATTGTGGTTTGTCCTCTTCTGTAGAGATTGGGAGCTCGACCTTTCCGCAAGCTACAAGAGAGAATGCGTATTCATTGTGCTTTTCCCCATTTCATAAAAAAAGTATAACATAGTTACCCATTTCATTTATTCTTTCTTTTTTCCATATAACCATGCATGGGAAATCCCCAAAGGCTTCATCGCCATTTACAAGTGGTAACTAGGGTCAATGCCAATGTTCCAAGCACTTAACCTTGAGGGGATCAACAGAGTTGAACTTGTGCCCTAGCTAACTTGGGAAAAGATCTCACAGTTGACTCATGATTGCTTGAGCTAACCCTTGGGGCTATTTCATTTAATATTCTTCATGGAGTTGAGGGAATTGAAAACTTATAGAGAACGGTAGAAGAAAGCATTGATTTTATCGATATTGAATGGACATGGGAGATAGCTATATAGTCCCACAATTTTGGATTTTTCATTTTGTTTTTTCTGTATTTAACATTGTCCATAATAGGGTTCCAATCTTTGGAAGAAAGCCTTTTAGCTATTGATGGAATTTCCAAATGAGAGATCACATAGCATTTGACTTCATAGGGAAATTTAAGAATTCAAAAACTTTTGACAAGGAAGACTTTACCGACATTGTTTCCATAAATTTAGGATTTTCTATTGTTGATCTTGCCCCTTGACGTAGTAGATACAAATTCAAGATTTTTTCAAATCTCCTAGCCATGATAGAAGATGCTCCTTTATCATCAACAAATTAAGATTGGGAAATTGCCTTAGATCTTTTAACAATTTCTATTGCTTGAGCCTTGAATTAAGCCTTTTTCTCTTTTTGAGTGAAATGTCTTACCTAATGATTCTGCAATTATGATGAAGAGAAAAGGATGGAACAGCCTTGTCTAATACCTTTGAATCCTTTAAATAATTGAATGTACCTTCCACTGACAATTCGAACTATCCATGGATAGGTGATATATGCTTCAATCTAGCCTACAAAACCTTCCCTAAATTCAAACTGAGAATAGGACTTTGAAAATAGAGGAGTGGATTATTCTGTCGAATGCATTATCCATGCAAAGTTTACTCATCTGGTCATGTCTTTGGATTTTTTGCTTTAATGGATTACTTCTCATCCTCTCTCGTTTATCACCTCCAAGAGTTGTATATTTGTTTTGATTGACTTCATTTTACTTCTCTCCTAGGGGTTTTGCTTCTAAGCTTCTTTTTCCTCTTATTTGGGGATATTTTTTTTTAAATACATCGCCATGCTCAGCTAGAGTTGGCTCATCCTTCTGGAGGATTTTCTTTGTGCACTTAGCAAAGTGCTTGTACTGTTGTGAGAAATTACACTTAAAAGGTATTTGTTTATAATCCAATTTCTGGATATGGATCCAACATTGAAATTGAATTTCAATTGATCAAGGGAGCTCCTTTTTAAGATCCAGTTCAACAAAAATATGTTTGTAGGTGCAAATTCCAACTATTGCCTTTTCTTTTTTTATGCATCTCTTTAAGAGGTTACCTACTTTTTTCGAGGTACCCCCATTCCATAGAATCAAGGGAAGGAAGGGAAAGGAGTCCAAATTGGGACAACAATGGTGATTTTGTCTTAAGGTAGAAATGAAGAGGCCAATAATTCGAGTATAAGCAATTTGGATCATGGAGCCAGGGGTCATCTTTGAATATTTTGTCCTTATCATCTTTGAACCTGCGAAAGAGAAGAATACTTGTCCCATGGTAGATATGGCTCACCTTTCCATACATTAATGGGATTCAAGTTTCTGTTGAAGCTGAATCCATGATTGTGTAACCTTTGGGCTTGGCAACAATCCGTTAAATTTCTTGATTAAAGCATTCTATGTAAAAAAAGGAGCTTTGCAAAGAGGTACACCGTACTTTAGATATAATTTCTATTGTCATTGATCCTTCTCTTCTTTTGGTGAATTTAGACACTGGCCCATTTCTTTTCATCTTAGCGCTCTTTATTGTCAATTCAAATAATATGTGAAGGCTGTGATAGCTTGAGAAAAGGGATTATAATTGTAAAAAGAAGGGGAGGTTGGAGTTCTCTCTCCTAGGGGAGGTTGGAGTTCTCTCTCCTACATTTGCTATTGCAAGAAACACCGAAAGCAACAATATAATAACTCTAAAATCTAATTAGATCATGTAAGTACATTTATTAAGGTATCTTCTGTGCTTGTCTTAAATGAGCTTAGGGAGTCAACACAACCTCATGACCACTCCCTTTAATGTTTTATGACTAGTTCATATATAACACAATTTTTCCCCAATAAAAAATTTCGTGACCAAAATCTAGATAATGTTGGCGTCTTGTTAGCATAAGCAAATAAATTTTTTTAACAATGCCCCGAGTTATTAATATTACAAAGATTGCTGGAAAGTCATCATTTCTTGCCTATATTTTTTCTCTAATATCTAGACTTTTTTCTTGATATTTGATTTTTTTTGATTAGTTTTATATATATCCTCTTTTGTTTTTTTAGTGATGGCCAATGGCCTTTTTTTTTTTTTTTGTTTAATTAAATTATTCCTTTATGGCCAAAAGCCCTGAATGACGACACTGATGAAATGGAAAAACTCCAAAACTATGTAGTGAAACGCTTCAATCGCAACAACAACGAAGTTGACGGGGACTTTAATGGCCGAAAGCCGGATCATCATCAGACTGACTTTACACAGTAGTTGAGTGGCCAGAGGATCGACGGATCTGATACCAATGTTATGAACAAAGTTTGTACTCTGCAATAGTCTTCAGAACACTTGGTACACAAAGACATTCATTGAGGATAAAAATAAATATTGAATAGTATATAAAAGTTTAAAGAATTGATATGAGATGATGACTGAATACAATGAGGGCCTGCTTATTTACCTAGGCAGGTGCCCTTTCAGTAATGGCCATGTCCTTAGAGACATGCCTTTTCATAACTAATCACTAGTTAATTAATCATTAATTATGATTATTATTGTTTACATTAATTATATATATATATATATTTTATTCATAACAGAGACATTCCATCTGTTCATGATCATAGAAACATATCCACACCAAGATTGTTACAGTGCAAATATGCGTGCTGCACCTTATCTGGTGGTCATTTGCCCATCACTTGATTTCTCTCTTCAGCCTTGAATGCTAGAACTTCATCTGGTCGTGCCTGTGCTGCTCCCTGGATTACATCATCAGGTCCAAGCAAATTTGAGAATTTCCCAGAAGACATTATTGGCCCCTGCATTAGCTCACTCATAGTTATGGATGAGAACTGAGATATTCTTTCTGTGCTTCTACCTTCTTGGTTTACTCACTCCCACTTACTACTTTTAGTGAGCTTATCTCTTCTCATCTACCAACCTGTTATTTTAACTTTTTTGAAAAGAATGGCCAAAAACTTACGAGATCCTGACATTGGTTCTGTAAGCAATATGAGTATTCCTTCACAAATTGGATGTACTTTTCTTGATGCCTGTTATCCAGAGAGTTTTTCTGAGTGTTTTATCATCATTAACAATTTGTACATATACAAAGTGTGAAATTTCACTAATTTGCATGTTACATGTTCGTACTGTTCTGCATAATTCAAATGAAGTATGTCGAAAAGCAGTAGACATGCTGTAGGTTATTCCTTGTTTGTCATATCACATCCTTGCATCTTTTGAATCATGATATATGTTTTATCTAGTTCAATCTTTTATTATCAGATCTATTTGATATTTTGCAGCCGATGTACAGCTGTTGCTTGGGTGCCTGATGAGGATGGTGTTTTTGTTGCTGCACATGCAGATGGGAATTTATACATTTATGATAAAGTAAGTTTCGTTTAGGTTTACATGCAATTTTTTGTTATCATTCCTAAATAGTTAAACATTACAACAACAACCGTAAATAGTTGTCTGCAAGTAAAATGGATGTAATTTGTGTTGTTTAATGATCTCTTATCAGAACAAAGATGGAAGTGGTGATTCATCTTTCCCAATTATCAAGGACCTGACTCAGTACAATGTTGCTCATGCACGGTCTAGTAAGGTATACCGTTTCTCGTTTAAGATATAACTTTTTTGTTGCATTCTCAGTACAATTCCATAATTATCTCGAGTGTAAGGATTTGCTGCTGTGTGATGATAATAAACATCAAACAATATCCTAACATTTCATATTACTTGAGGTTTTTGGTATTTCAAAGAATGCTAATTTTTTAGGAATATTGCATGCACTTGTAGAAAAGTGTTTAGGGAAGCTCCCTTTCGTTGGGTAAGAGGAAAGTACTAAATTTCCTATTCCTCCCCAAAATAATTTGCAATGCGTGACTTTCGTGAAATCCATTAGATTCTAAAGCAATTCTGTGTAGTTAAAACCCCCAAACTTTCCATGGTGTCTAATACTTGATGCTTAAAATATATTCAGAAGAATACAGCTGTAAAGCACCATCCAAATAAGCATGCATGATGGATTTATTTCCACATGCATCGCAGCTACTTTGTTCTGCTTTGTGCACATGGGCCAAGCGTTACAGATGCGGAGCAAGCTTGGCCAATGTTGGTTTCTTTGCTTATGAAAGATAACTTTTCCTATGGAGCTAAAATGACACTTCCAGTGATCCAAGTGTTGTAAGAGGGAGTGACGATAGAGTAAAAAAATAATATTATAGGTATCTTTTAGCAGGGACTTGATTGGGGTGGGTATAATTTGGATATTTAGGCCGATAGGCCTTCTCTTATGAAAGAGATGCAGATTTGGATCGTCAACATATTCATTCTGCTATTGACACCTGTTCTCCGACTGTTCTCCGACTGATTTCCGATCTTTTCCGATCTGTAACAAACCTCCACCAACTGTCTCCACTCTGGAACAAACCTCGACCGGCCGTCTCCGCATGATGTGCTTGCACCCAAGGCTTGCGGCCAGGGTGGATGCTCTCACTCGCAAACACGTTACCATTGCGTTCTGTTACACCATAAGCCCCTCGGATCTTGGCGCACGGTTCCCCGAGGTCGAGTCGCTGAAATTGAAGGGAAAGCCCAGGGCTGTGATGTTTAATTTGATTCCGCAGGACTGGGGCGGATACGCGGAGCCGTGGATTAATGAGATTTCCCAGACATTGCTCTGCTTAAAGGCTCTTCATCTGCGCAAAATGATCGTTATGGATGAGGATCTCAGGTTTCTGGCTCGCGCTCGCGGCCACATTCTGCAGGTTCTTAAGCTGGAGAAGTGCTCGGGGTTTTCGACTCTCGGGCTTCTCGAAGTTGCACGGTCCTGCAGGTAATTTGCACATTCTTTTCAAAGAAAAAGATCCAGATAATCTGTCTTCAAACCAAAAGTTAGATTTTGTGAATTATTCAACATAATTTCACAGCAGGTAGTCTTTTGGCTAAAAATTCCGCGCCCGCTTCGATTTATGACGCCGCCGTTAGTATTCACAATTAAATCTCTCAGTGCTCTTTGCCATATTTACAAAAAAATCGTTCCTTTTAATGCGAATGCCAGGATTCTTTGAAACTCTGTGCAAAAATCTGGAGTTAATTATCTTAAATAAAGGGAAAAAGAAAACCTTTATTTTTAATGCTATGGGTTATAGTAGGAAAATCATCTTATAAAATCCAAGTCAACTGGTTTTTGGCTTGAAAAAACTCTGTTGTCATTTATGTGTATGATAGTACCGTTCAGAGAAAGGCATTTAAAGAGAAAAAGTTCAGGATTTTTTTTCATCTTTATAAGTTAAGCTTTGCTTTCGATGTTATGTAGAGTTCTGCCCAGAAGTTCGCTGTGAACTATCTTCTTACTTTTTCCCTCCCTGAAAAATCGTTTTCTCCATTTATTTTTTCACCTTCTGAAAAATGATATTTTTTCAAAGAATGGTTGCTCGTATTTCTTAAATTTTCGTGCAAAAAAATGACGCAAGGGATCAGAAATGTTGTGGTCAATGAATAATTAAAAGAATGCCCATAAATACAAAGTTCTTAGAAAGTTCGAAGGAAATCATTTTAAAAAATATTCTATTAGAACATGGATTTTATTATAATTTTATTTTGAAAACTTTGTCAATAAGTGAGATGCGTTAAAGAAATTTGCAATTTTTAATTTATGTCTGATTCTTCAATTGCAAATGAATGACTAGGAATGTCTTTGTTGTATGGAAACATCTCGTATTTAGAATGTGGAAGTATTTGTGTTGCTCTCGTGATTAATTTACTTATTGATGATATTATTACATTGCAAATTTTTGTTGCTGACTTTAGTGGGGTTTACCAATTTTTAATTTTTCTAACTATGCTAATGAAATTTAATTGATTTGCTGGTTCAACATTTCATTCTGGGGTTGATTAAAAAAAAAAAATGTCTCCATGAAGGCAATTTATAAAGGCAAACACATTGAATTTAAGTTCAAACTAATGTCCCCATTAAACACGGGATTGGGAACGCTGAGGTAGAGGAAAGTTTTTAGTTTAGTGTACTTAAGAGCAACTATGAAGACATTACAGGAATTATCTTAATGATGAGATCCCATTAAATGTATTGGAAAATCTCAAGTTCAAGGAAAATACATTTTTTCCTTCATGTAAAAAAACTACAATTACTTCAAATTAATAATTCACAAACAATACTCCTATCGGCCTCTCTTCGCACCTTTTGGGGCAACAACTAGTTATCATGGATTGAGCTGTATTTGGACTCTGGAGTAATATTCACAGCAATTAAAGGAATACTTGTCTGAATGGGAATAGAGCTGCATCCACACACATGGCCTTGAGTGATATTAGGGTGTACAGGAGGTTAGAAGTTGAGTGGATTATATCCTCTGTTTGTTATATAAATGCATTTTTGGTTCAAATTCCACCTGTTGATTGACATATTGATTGTTGGATTGTGATGAATTTCCATGAACAGAGGGTGCATAATTTAGGTGTCACTATAGTTTCTAATAAGTGTTTGGCATTCAATAAGATTGATCATGGTCAGGGAAAGACAATTATAAATTTTCTACATATAGTGCTGCCCTTGAAAAAGTATTGTTTGTGACAAGTATTGGATTCTAAACTCTGCTATGGTAATTTTCTTGGACTTAGTCATGAGTCTGGTTTACATTTGAGCATGTAAGTTTCCACAGATATCCATAATTGTGGTAATTTTTTTTGAAATTTAACTGTGTATGATGGGTGGAGTGTCCACTCGAAACATTGGGACTTTTCAAAACACATGCACAGTTAAGTTCCAGAAAAATGTACCACAATTCTGGTTTACATTGTCAAATTGCATGGTTGGTTGTTAATTGACATTGCTCTGGTGGTCATTTGCAGAGCAACCCGATTGCAAGATGGCATATATGCCAAGGGTCTGTCAATAGTATTTCATTCTCCATTGATGGAGGTTTTTTAGCAACAGTTGGACGGGATGGTATTACTTTGATCCAACAACTTTGTATTGACTCTTATAATTGCACAAAGTTATGCATGGTCATTGTGAATTAAACTCTCAAGTTCTGAAGGATAATAATTTTGTTTTATTGCAGGCTATTTGAGAATATTTGACTTTTCAAAAGAGCAATTGATATTTGGTGGTAAAAGCTATTATGGTGCACTACTATGCTGTGCCTGGAGGTAAAGTTCTCGTGCTTAATATACATCTGTTTCCCAAGTCCTGGGTTATAGCTTTTTGACTCTGAAATATTATGAATTTAGATACCAAAATAGTCGAAATCTAGAAGGAAGACTCCTCACCAAAGATAATCGATGTGCTTTAATATGTTGGAATTTTGAGTTCTTTCTAGTTTGCCATAATGGCTTTTTGTTGAGATAAATTCTTGGTTTTGAGTTATGACTAATTTCTACAATATTTTGTAGTTGTGGGAAGTTGCATTTAGCTAATGTCTTTTGTAGCAAATCTTTCGTATGACAAGGGAGTGACTGATATGTTGCATATTTAACTCATCTTTGCAATACTTGCTAAGGTTTTGCAAATGGGATAGCAAGCTAAGTGGGCTTGATTGTGGGGAAAACTCCACAGTTAAGCGCGCTTGAGCTAGAGGCGATCTGGGATGGGTGACCTCCCGGGAAGTCTTGGTTACCGGGTGCAATCCCTGGAAGTGATGATTGATGCTATGTGATTCATTTCACTAGTTTCAATCCCACTTCTTCACCCCTGTGAGCAGCACCCGATGCAATGAGTGCTAAGTGGACTATTCAAAAATTATGAGAAATTAGTCAGTGACGACTACCTCATGAAAATGGTCGTAGATGAATGACTTACTTTTCAACTTTGAATCCCAAAAAATGATATCTAATATAATGCATTGCGAAAACCCCTTAATACTTAAATACAAAGAGTTAAGGGAGCTCTACTTGAATGGTTCATGAGGCACAATACTTGCTAAGGTTTTGCAAATGGGGTAGCAAGGTAAGTGGGCTTATATGTGGGGAAAACACCACAGTTAAGCGTGCTTGAGCCAGAGGCGATTTGGGATGGGGTGACCTCCCGGTCTTGGTTACCGGGTGCAAGCCCCGGAAGTGATGATTGATGCTATGTGATTCATTTCATTAGTTTCAATCCCACCTCTTCACCCCTGTGAGCATCACCCGATGCAATGAGTGCTAAGTGGACTATTCATAAATCATGAGAAATTAGTCAGTTACGATTACCTCTCATGAAAATGGTCATAGATGAATGACTTACTTAACGCAGTTGAATCCCAAAAAATGATATCTCATCTATTTCTGTCAACCTGCAATATGAGACTAAGGTTAAAACTTTAGACTAAGATAACAAGATGGGTAATTTATTACTTGACATTGTTAAATTTTTCTAACCCCAGAACTTGATAAATTATTTCCTTGTCATTTCCTTGCTTCTGAAATTTAATACAGCTTACTGAATAAAATGCACATGCTGCAATTTTTAACTGGTAAATAAAATAATTAGTGGAAACAAATGAAACCAATTTCACACATGCACACAAAATATTTCTGCCCTTCAAATCTGCGGTTCTTTAAAATAATATCACAACAATCAAGGGTTCCATTCCTGGGAAAATGGCCAATAGAACATAAATGCAAGCTACAACAAAAATTCTGATTTTTATTGGGCACCTGTATGCTCTGTACAACTCACCAGAATTCTCCAGATCAACCCTCCGAATTTGCTGCTCTCTCGACCTGCTGCATGAACCCTGCGCAGTACCTGTATGACTGTATGGGCGTGCTGTACAGCCGCACTCTTGGCCTGCAGCAAGAACCCTGTGCAGCACCTATATGACATTCGGTCGTGCTTTACGACTGCACTCGGCTTGCTGCACGAACCTTATGCAGCACCTATATGGCTGTACGGATGCACTCTCGAGTCTCCCCCCGCTACACAAACTTTGCAGGACACCTGTATGGAAGTACTCTTGTCTTGCACTTTGTCACTCTGTATGACTTGCTAGGTGGCTGAATCCTTTTGTTGTAGTTCTCTCATTTACACTCTGCTCCTTTAGACTTGATCTATGGATGAAACTCCTTTATCACCCTTGCTGAGTTCTTCTTGAATCACTGTCTTTCGTGACTCAATCTCACAATGTCTCATGCATGTCTTCTTCCTTTACTTAGCCTTGCTTTTATAAGCTTGAGTTGTTGATCGAATATCTCCAAAATGATGTTGATTTTTTGTAGCATCAGGAGGTATTCTTGCATGACTAAATGGTCTCCAAGTCAGCCCTAATTGAGATAAGTCGGTCCAGAAAGAAGTCAAGTCGGCCAGCCAGTGAAGGGATGTGTCCCTTGGGTTGTTGCAGACTCACACCCTTGTTGACAAGTGTAAATAGATGATGTGATGTCTCATTTGATCACCAAGCAAGAGGAAGTCTTTCTCTCACCTTCATCATCATTTATATCTCTCTTGGACAGTTGCACGTGTGAGGAAGAAGGACAAATTGATCTTGCTGCTTTGACTGAAGTTGACCGAAACTTTGACCAACATTGACCGGACTGTTTGATCTTTGTTTGATTGAGCTTGACTGGGCGTTGACTGAGGATGTTTGACCACAAGAAGGTTTGCATGTGCAAATTGTTGACTACAGGCTGAAATTTGACTAGTGTTGACTTTTTATTGGTTTTGACCATCATTGACCAACTGTTGAATTTGAGCAGTATTTTGAATTCTATATTGGCACATATTTCTAGACAAATTGTTGATTTGTAAACCTTACAAAAGAATAATTTCTCCTAATTTCTCTTGTGCATCGCTGTCTTTCTATGATCTTTACTGTTTCCGCTGTCTTTACTGTTGCAATTTTCTGAGTGTAATTATTCAATGATAGTAGTGGCATAAAATATTGTGTGAAAAATCTTTAGGAAGTGATTATTTGGCAGAAAATTGTATTCTACTACACTTTTCATAGAATTTCAACATGGGATCAGAGCTTTGTTGAAAGATCAACCATTGAAGTCAGCTTAAGAGACAATATTAACAACTTGATTGGATTTTAGATCTCTTGTAAGGATGGTGCCAAGTCTCAGAGTAGAAGATAGGTTGGATGGTGCCAAGTCTCCGAGTAGAAGATAGGTTGGATGGTGCCACCAATTTTAGATCTTGGAAGACCAGGTTACTCCTTATCTTGGAAAAAAATGAGCTTCGGGATCATGTAAAGGAAGTCACTCTAGAGCCAGAGGGAGCTAAGGAGAAAGCCAAGTATAAGAAGAATGAAGCCCAGGCTAAGAGAGTCTTAATAGATTCCATAAAGGACCACTTGATTCCACATGTTGTTGAGTTGAAGATTGCTAAAGAAGTATATGGTGCTTTGGTGGGATTGTACGAGAGCAACAACACTAGCAGGAAACTAAATTTGAGGCATCAACTTGGTAGTATCATGATTACTAGATCAAATTCTATTGTCTCTTATCTTATGAGAGTCTCTTAGTCGAGAGATGAACTTAGAACCGTTGGAGATACCATTGATGATGCAAAACTTGTTATGGTGACTCTCAATGGATTTTCTTCCTCATGGGATCCATTTGTTTAGGCAATTTGTGCACGAGATAGGCTGCCCAAGTTTGAGAAACTATGGACTGATTGTGTCCAAGAGGAGGCTAGATTGGTGTTCAAGAACAACTTGCAGAGACCTTGGGATGAAGAAATTCAAGCCCTTGAAGCTCATGCAAGGAAAGGAAAAGGAAGAAGAAATTTTGGAAAGTTTGATAAGGAGAATATAGGGAGAAGACTAGCTCCAGTTCTAGATCAAAAGAAAAAGGATATGTCAAAGGTCAGGGGTTTCAATTGTCATGATTTTGGTCACTATGCCTCCTGATGTCCTCAAAAGAAAAGGAAGGGAAAATAGCATGCATCAATATTTGATATTGATGATGATGACAACATTCACCATAGAAGAAGTCGAAGGAATATTTCTGTCTTTGCTCTTATAGGCACTATTACAGATGGTAGTGATGTTTGGTTGGTGGACAGTGGTGCTTCTAGGCACATGATTGGTTTTCGAGATTCTCTCACAGGTTTGACAGAGAGGGATTTGGCATTGCAGGTGGAAGTTGGGGATAAAACCAAGTAAGCAGTGAAAGGAGTTGGTACAACATTGTTTCATCTAGATTCCAGAGATTCTCTACACGTGAGAGATGTTTTTTTTGTACTAGGACTGAAGAAGAACCTATTCTCTATCTTAACATTGGAGGATAGAGGTTACAAAGCTGCATTGGGGTTCTATTCTCTATCTTAATGTTGGAGGATAGAGGTTACAAAGCTGCATTTGTAGATGTCTTGAATGGCCTAAGGGCTCGAGTATAGAATCAACATAAGTGATTGGTGTTCGAGAGGGAGGACTATATAGACTAATGGGACGACAAACCCAAGATTTGGTACATGATAATATCAGTTTATGTAAGTTTCATATGGAGATTGATAGTGAGGAGCATGGGGCTCTGAATGATGCAGGTATAGGTCCTTCTATTCCAGTTGATCATCCTTCAGACTATCAGGAGGAGTCAGTAGAGCCAATAGAGCTAATGGATCTACCTAGAGATGTTGCCGTGACTAGGAAGAGGCCAACATGGATTTGTGACACCTTGTAGCATGCGAAAGGGCATGCAACTCCCAGAGGTACTTTCAGGGAGAGCAGATAATCACAGAGGTACTCGAGCTATATGGCACTGATGTGCCACATCATTGATTCCAAGCCCTATAGTTTTGAGAAGGCACCAAGCCAAAAATTTTGGAAGGATGCCATGATGGAGGAGTATTATTCCATCATGAAGAATGATGTGTGGGAGATAGTGTTGAGACTTGAGGGGAAGTAAGTAGTGACTTCTAAGTGGATCTATAAGATCAAGCATGCAACAGATGGCTACATGGAGAAGTACAAAGCAGGGTTCTTCCAGAAAGAGGGAGTAGACTATGATGAGATATTTTCTCCAGTTTCCAGGTACACTTATATCGGGACTATTGTTTCTCTTGCTGCTATTATGGGTTGGAGATTACATCAAATGGATGTAAAGACCACGTTCCTCAATGGTGTGATTGAGGAGGAAGTGTACATAGAACGTCAAGGCTTTGAGGTACATGGGAAGAAGTCCCATGTCTGTAGATTTATAAAGGCTTTGTATGGACTCAAGCAAGCTTCTAGGGCATGGTATTCTAGGATTAATGGATACTTGATGAATTTGGGCTTCACCGAGTGATGTGGATCTTGGACTTTACTTCATGGTTGTTGATGGTGATCCTTTGATCTTGGTTTTGTACGTTGATGATCTATTCCTTACCAAGACAAAGAGGCTCATCATTGGGTGCAAGAGGGAGTCGGACTCAGAGTTCAAGATGAAGGATCTGGTTTTGATGCATTATTTCTTGGGATTGGAGGTATGGAAGAGACGTGTTGTTCATTGTACGTTAAACTCCTACACTTGTCCCAAACAATTTGTTGGAGTAGTCCCTTCCCTGCATTGGTTAAATACACTTCCGTGCAAGATGGCTCGTACGTGTTGGAATGTCTTGATGGCCGCCGTGGTATGTGTTCGTATGTCAAATGCGCTAAAGACCATTGATTGAAGCATGATATGTGCATCCGTGTGTGGTGCCTTGAGTGAAATAATCCTTACATCCTTAAACTCACTTTTCTTATAAAAACAATTGCTTAAATAAATCCATTAATTAAATTAATTTTGTTAATGTTGAAGGCTTTGGACGATTTTCCCATGTTTAGAGACTTAGATTTGTGGGGAATTACGTGCTTGATGCTACAAACATCAACATGCCCTCTTAGCAGGGAAGTTAGTTCTTGAAGAGCCACCAGGAACTAGCTTTCCCTCCGGTCTCAAGACAATGTCCCATGCATCATCCTTATCTATGGTTTTCCTCCGAACCTCTTGGTCTATTGCCTCATTTTTCACATAAATATGTATTGAAAAACCTACATGACACATTTAGATAATCAACTTTGTCACTGTTGAAAGTCTCTCTGTTCGAATTGATGTTTTCCAATCTCTAGGGGGTCTCCCTAGATGATGTATGCTATTATTGACTTAATATTCCTGCATAAAATGTCAATCTGATTCGCATACAACAAAGCTTCACTTTTGACTTGCAGATATGTGACCAAAAGTGAATTGATTTAAAAAAAAAAAAATTGTAATGGTTTAAATTAGATTTTTGAAAGTGATAGTAGAAATGAAATTGAAAGTGATGAAAGAAATGAATGTGTGCGTTGAGTGAAATAATCGAAATTAAGTGCACTTCAATATACCATTACACTGCATACAAATTTATTCAATGGCCTCCAATACATTCAAAGAGTTGGAAGCAAACATAATTGAATAAAGTGACAAATTACCCAAGAAGTTGGTTGCACCATGAGTAATGAGCGACATGATTTTGTGAGTTCATTCGCTTGCAGTGGAGGTAGTTGTTAGGTCTCTGTAATTTGTTAGATTGGCAAGACCAAATAGACGAGGGTAACATCAAACAACTTTGGAGTCCTAGGACCTAGCCTTCCTAGACTCAGAGAGGGCTCTCTCTATATTTGTAAAAGATATGACTTGATTGATTTAGAATGCTGATTTTAGGCTAGTTAAAATGATAAGGTTTGTTTGGTTGGGTTGTTAGTTAAGTAAAACAAATAGAGTAAGAGAAATTCAAACCATTGGGCTATGGGGTCTGTGAAAGGCTTGAAAAGTACAACAATGAATCAAGGGTGTTTCATAGGTTAAGTTAACAAAGCCAAATGGATCTTAATAGCTTATGTGAGTGTGAAATGAACATTAAGTTGTGAATTTAGTAGGTTTAAAGGGCAATTAAGAATCCTTTAACATATACTATAACAAGAAGAGTCTTTAAGAGCACTATGCTTAAGAAAGAACCAAAGGACAGGGCGCACCATAAACTTCTTTGACCTACCTTTATCAAGTAAACTTTGAGACAACAATCCAACAAACCCTAGAGAGCAGGGAACTCCTAAATTCTCTAGTTATTCACCTTCAGAGAAAGAAAACATTTAAGATAACAAACAAGTGATGATCAAAGAGCAGGGAACTCCTAAATTCTTTAATCAGACTCTAAAAGACCTTCAAAGTGACTATTCAAGATGGACCAAAGGACAAGGCAAACCATAAACTTCTTTAACCAAACCCTAATTAGTAAACTTCAAAGAAAAGGCCTTAAAAACAATGTTTCAAGCTACACCAAAGGACAGGGCATACCATAAACTTCTTTGGCTTGACTCCATTAAATCATTTTCAAGACAACAAGCGAAGTGGAATCATAGAGCAACTAAGAATTCTCTAATCAAACCTAGCAGAAGAAAACATTTAAACAACAGAAAGTAGACAGAATTAAGGTGCCTCTCAACCAGTGTTTTGAAAATCGCGATTAAATCGCGATTTTTTGAAAAAATCACGATTTTTTCATTGCAACGATTAAATCGGCGATTTTTTCCCGATTTTTTCAAAAAATCGGTAATCGCCAAAAAATCGCGATTTTTATGAAAAAATTGCGATTCGAGCAGTAAAAATCGTGGGGCCCGAAAACAGCGATTTTAAAGTGCGATTTTGAAGTTTTTTTTTGTCATTTTTACATTGACAGGTTTGCTTGGAGAGCTAAGGAGTGAAGGAGGAGAGCCAAGGAGGGAGATTAATCATCTACAAGCCCAAGATTGGACAAAAGTGAAGAATTTCTTGCAAACCAAGCAAATAAAAATTGAATTTGAACCAAGTGTCTCCGGCAAAACGTTTTTCCAGGTATGGGCATCAAATTAAACCCATTTTTTTTTGTTTTTTTCTTGTTCTTCCATGGGTTTCTATCACCCATGTATTTTTCATCATTTGTGATTGCATTTGGTTGTGTTTTTTTTTTGTTTTTGTTTTATTGAGAGGAGAGGGTTTATTTTGGTCAAAAATGAAAAAAATTCTTTGTTAAATTTTGTTTTTTATATTTTTTCTTGTGCTCTTAATTTCTTCCCATTATTTTTGCTTGTGTTTCAACATGTATTTTTTCCTATTATTTTTGCATTGAGTTGAGAGTTTTTTTTGTGAAAAAAATCAAAATATTGTATGTAAAATTGTAATTTTTTTATTTTATTTTTTAACTGGCAATTTTTCTTGTGCCCTAGGTTCAAATTTCAACTTTCAAACTTCAAAGTTCAAAGTTTCCAACATGCCAAGGAAATTAGATCCTTTATGGGAATTTGGTGACCCTGATCAGGGGTTTGACCGAGCAAACTTGACTTGCAAATTATGTGGTCAACACATGACAGGGGGCGTATACAGGTTGAAATACCACCTGGCACAAATTCCTGGGCATGAAGTAGGCCCTTGCACAAATACCACTCCAGAAATAATCAAAAGAGCCATGAACTCATTGGAAGGAATTGAAACCACTAAACTCAGCAAGGCAGCCCTGAAGAGTCAAATATCAGGGTTTAGAGCTGACTGTGACAGTGGTAGTGGCGGTTCAGCATCAGCATCTTCTACAGGCAGCCCCGTAGCTGCCTCCTCATTTTTTGTTCCTAGAACCACTCCCGGGGCACAACCATCTATCTCCTCCCTTATTAAAAAAAAGGAGAAGGAAGAAGCTGATAGATTGTTGGGCAAATTGTTTCTTTGGAGTGATATTCCTTTCACTGTTGCCAGGCACAATCCATTTTATCAGGCTACGATTGATGCTATCGCTGTTGTTGGCCCAGGATACAAAGCCCCCTCATATGATGACTTTAGAGGGCGCATTCTGCAAAATGAGAAAGCTGACTACACCAAGAGATTAGAGGAGTTAAGGGCATCATGGGAAATCACAGGATGCACTGTGATGTCAGATGGTTGGACTGATCAAAGGGGTAGGACCCTTATTAACTTCTTGGTCAGTTGTCCCAAGGGGACAATGTTTATGAAATCTGTTGATGCATCCGCACATGTCAAAGATGCAAAATTATTATGTGATTTATTAGATGTGTTCATTATGGAGGTTGGGCCCCAAAATGTTGTCCAAATCATAACGGACAACGCTACAAACTATGTTTCTGCTGGCAAGATGCTTATGGAGAGGTATCCGAGCATATTTTGGACACCTTGCGCTGCACATTGTCTTGATTTGATGTTGGAGGACATCGGAAAGATTGATTTTGTCAAAGATATTGTAGAATCATCAAAGAGCATCACGAAATTTATATATAATCATGCATCTGTGCTTAGTTTGATGAGGACATTCACCAACAAGAAGGAGTTGGTGCGGCCTGCTATTACACGTTTCGCCACTAGTTTCATATCTCTTCAATCCCTCTTGAATTCTAAGTGGGATTTGAAGAGAATGTTTGTTTCAGATGAGTGGCGTGCTTTGACTATCAGCCGCAAATCAGAGGGAGAGGCCATTTGCAGGTTGGTGTCATATCATGAAAGTTTCTGGGCTGGAGTGGAAGAGGTGTGCAGCATTACTGAACCTTTGGTAAAGGTTCTTAGATTGGTGGATGGAGACAAGCCCGCAATGGGCTACTTGTATGAGGCCATGGATAGGGCCAAAGAAGCTGTTCGCAACTATTATGATGATAAGGGTGATGAGGGGTTTCAAAGACAACTTCTTTTATGGGAAGTGATTGATGATCGATGGAACAACACACTCCATCGTCCCATTCATGCTGCAGGGGTCTTCCTGAACCCCGCATTTTCTTATTCATGTGGCTTCCAATTTGATGCTGAGGTCATGGATGGCTTTTTCACTTGTGTTCAGAAGATGGTGCCAAATCCATCAGAACTTGCAAAGATATCCAAAGAGATGGAGGTATACAGAATGGCAGGTGGCACCTTGAGCTTCGACATGGCTGTCCAGGATAGGACTATTAAAATGCCAGGTAAGATTTTCATTATTTTAAAATTTTTCTTATGTTTGTAACTTTATAAATTTATCTTATTTGTTGTAACTCTTAACTTGTAGATGCATAGTGGAGGAGCTACGATGGCAGATTACCAAAACTCCAAAAACTTGCCATTAGAATACTCAGCCAAACATGTAGCTCTTCAGGATGCGAGCGCAACTGGAGTGTATTTGAAAAAATACACACCAAAAGGCGCAACAGGTAAAAAACTTAAAATATTCCAACTGATTTTTTGAATTCATTAAATATTTTTTTAAAATATTTAATTTATTAATTTATGGCCCTTGTACAGGTTGGAGGCCCAGCGGCTCAATGACATGGTTTACGTCTACTACAATCTTAGATTATGGGTGAGACAACTTGAGAAGACACCTGATATGGAGGCCATCTCTTTAGATGCGATTGACACCACTGCTGAATGGAGGGTTGAGGCTGAGAGGCCTGTCATGGAGTCAGCCCCTGATTGGATAGAGCAGGAAGTAGTGGAGGGGGAGGAGGAGGAGGAGGAGGAGCAACAGGAGGAGGAGGAGGAGGAGGAGCAGGAGGAGGAGGTGACACCACCTACCACTACTACCGGTAGAGGACGTGGTCTGCCTCCTTTAGCTCCTAGTGCTTCAGGTTCCCATTCTGCTGCTACTTCTAGAGCACGACAGAGTCCATTGCCATTCCTGCCAGTTTCTTCATCTAGAGGAAAAGACAAAGCTGTTGTATTTTCTCGCAAGAGGGGCAGAGGAAATCAGTAGTATAGGACCATAGGTTATATGGTGCATTGACATTCCTTTGTATATGACATTATGACTCATGATATGAGATACATTATTATATTTTTTGTTGATATTTTGAGGCTGAGTTGACTCTTGAGACTCAGGACTTAGTATTCAGGACAAGATTCAGTTTTATGTGTGATGTAGCACTAGACATGATATTACACATTTTATATATTAGTTTTTTTTTCATATTTATGTTTCAATGCATTTATTTTATGCTGTAGATGCTTTAGATATTAAAAAAATTGAAAAAAAATCAATATTTTTGTATGTGTCAATTTTTTCCTGATTTTTCCGATTTTTTCCCGATTTTTACGATTTTTTCCGATTTTTTCCCCTCGCCGATTTAATCCCGATCGCGATTTTCAAAACATTGCTCTCAACAACATATCTTAATCTAAATTTTCTACTCTGTCATAAGGGAAAAGATGAACAATATGGAAAACATAAGGAAACAATTACAAATTTAGGACAACACCACCATTTAACAATGTCCATGAATCCTGTGAATGTGCTTGCTCCATTGATATTTAGTCCAAGACAATTACAAAGCTCCAAAGCCAAAAACTCTCCACAACTCAAAGTCTATGAGGTTTTTATCTCAATAATAAACCAACAACATTATGAAGCATACATGCAGTATTTATCTGCAAAATGAGGAGGTGAAACCCTAGCTAGGGTTTCAAATGTCATTTATTACATAGTTAAATGCACTTTGACCTTTGAGACCATGCAAGGCCCAAGGAAAAATATTTAAACCTCATTAATTGCAAAAATAACTTCCAACCTAACTATTTTGAGCTAATTTTGGAAATTTTTTGACTTTAAGGCTTCAAAATATCTTTTGCAATAACTCCTGGTAAGCGCGTAGCTCCAAGGTACAAGGGCACAACGCCAAGATTGGGAAAATGACCTGTTTTACAGCTGACTTTTGGAGGCCTTCCCGGTGTCCAAATGAGATCCATGATAGCTCATTGGAAAGCCTTTCCTGTCTAGTTTCCATATCTGACTTCAGTTCACAAAATGGTGCCTATTTACCTTTTCAAAAATCACTTCTCCCAAGACTTCTAAACATACAATGCCAGTGCTGAAAAGAGGGAAGAAAGGTGATTTTTTGGTAGTTTTTGGCCTTTATGAGGGATCAATTTTGCTCCAAATGGTTTGAAATTTTTTGAGGATGATGTCCTTGGCATGAGGAACATGAATATGTTGAATTTTTCCCATTTGAGTGCCCCAATTTTGGCCCAAATTTTATGCAAGCCAAACTGTCAAAATTTCAAAATTTGCACCAAAGTGCCAAAAATGTATTTTTCTTTGCTGATCATGGTTGGGAGGCTTGGAGAGATACCTTAGCAAGAATATTCAGTTTTTACTTCTCTTTTTCCTAATTTATTTTTTGAATCTTTGCATGGGCTCGTTTCAGCTTGGCCCTTGCAATCCTATTTCTCATGGCATAATGTCTTGCCATCTTCCTCTGCATGTCAGTGTCTCTTTTGGCCTTCTATAGCTGACCCTATAGGTGCAAGTTTTTCCTCTCTAACCAAGAATCCCTATCTCCATCAATTTCTATGGCAAGCAACTCACTTGGAGTGAGCTGCTTTGCCAACTCTGCCTCTTTCTGTCTTTCCCAGGCAAGCCTTCTTCAGCCCAATTATCCTTGGTCTCTTCCTAGGAAGCTGTTCTTCCTCATCCTCACTGTCATCAAAAGTGCCCAAGGTCTCATTTATCAAAGCCTTGGCCTTTCTGGCCTCTTTCTGAGCTCTGATTTCCCTAACCTCACTAATGGTATTCTTTGCCTCTAATTGCTGATTCTCTAACTCATAAAAGTTGATCACATTCTTTGCCTTACCAAGATTAGCTTGAAGCTCACTAATCTTGACGTCCTTGCTTTTGATCAACATATTTGTAATCCTCTCCTCATCCTCATCTTCAAGGCTAATTAGCTGAAACTCTTGCTCAGTTTCATGCTTGTTCTCTCTCTTCAACAATGACCGCTTCCAGAATCTTTTCCTTACCCTTATCGTCGTTTTGCTGATTTAGAAGGCATGGTCCCTTGCACCTCAAGTGCCACAAACACATGCCCTCGTAACCCTCCGCATGTCAAAGGAAATGGCTCAATGTCACTCACTTTAGTGCTATCCGTCTCAAGGTTCTCATCATCGCTTGATGCTTTGTCACTATGATATGAGGCTATGTTGCCGTGAAACGTGGGTGCGGGTGCGCTGTATATACTATATATATATTATATTATATAATATTATATATAAATTATAATTTATATATGTGAATTTGTATAAAACAAGAAAAATAAAATATTTTTGATTTAAAAATTAAAGTTTAAACTAAAAAGATTTAAACATGCACATCATTGAACAATGAACATTCAACATTCATATAATGATATATATAATATGAATCATGATAATATTAAATAACTTAATAAGTTATAAAATTCACAATATATGTCCATTGTCATACTACATTCAAAATTTCCCTTGAGGGCAAAGAGTCAAGACATCTCCAAACATGAGCTAGGAAATTTCAAAATACTCAAGTCTAAAATAAAAATTTTAAAATAGTGAGCAATGGCTTCCTCAAGCCATGTCATCAGCGTCCATGTCATCAACATCACCTAGATCTTTAGTCAGCATGCTCTCAAGGTAGGAATCACTCTCATCTTGAGCCTCCTGTTCATCCATAGCAGTTGAAGGTAGCTCAATAATGCCATTTGGTTGTATTTCCTCATCCACACACATAGCATCATCTGTGTATTGGTCCCATCTCTTGAAAGGACCCTCCTTGTAGCCAGGGTCTTTTGGAGATATGAGACGAAGTGTGCTATGAATGTACACTAAGTTCTCTGCCTTCTTTGAGCCCAACCTATTTCTTTTTACTGAATGGATAAAGGCATAAGTACTCCAATTCCTCTCGCAAGATGAAGAACTAGCTACCTAGAAAATTAGGGGAAGTCCATTAAATTAATTAAAAATTTAACAATAAAAGCTAAAATGAAAATTGAAAATTCAATACAAAAATTTAAATGAGAAATAAGATGAGGAACTCCAAACTAGCTACCTGTCCAAGTAACCGTATGGCAAACTGCTGCAACTCGGGAGCATCAACACCATGAAGCCACCACCAATCAATTGGATCCTTCTTCTTGCGTTCATTTGCCATGTGGTATATTTATAAACTAGTAGTTCGGCTTGCAATGGTATAGTTCTAATGTATTAACTTTTAGGTTGGTCCATTTTAGTCTTTAAATACTGCTTAACTTTAGTGTTATAACTTATAACTTATAATTTTTATTTTTAAGTTTTAATTTGATTTTTAGTTTTTAAGTTTATGAGTTAAGTTTTAAATTTTAATTTTAATTTTAAAGTTTTAAATTTTAATTTTAATTTTTAATTTTTATGTTTTTATTATTTAATACTTAATAAATTAATTTAAGTTTTGAATTAAAAATAAATAAATAAATAAAAATAAAAATCGCCTTAAGAATAGACTATAATTAACTTATAAATTATTTAATTTTAATTTTAATAAAAAAATCTTAAATTTTAATTAAAAAAATTTAAATTATAGTCGAATTTTGATTAAAAAATAAAAAAATTAGCCTAAATTGCCCCCGAAGAACCCGAAAAGAACCCATTTTCGGGGTTCTCCGTCGCTGAAGAACCCTAAAAGCACCCGAAAAGAACCCGAATAACCCTAAAAGAACCCTAAAAGCACCCAAAAAGAACCCGAATAACCCTAAAAGAACCTGATTTTGAGTTGGACGTCTCGGGTTCTTCCATGAAGAACCGGGTTCTTCAGGGTTCTTCTGGGAAGAACTCGTCCCAGCACCCGGTACGTGGGGACGAGAACCCGGTGCGGGTGTGTGAACCCTACCCCTGGGTGCGGGTACCCGTTCAACATAGTATGAGGGTGAAGGGTTGTGGAAAGGTGATGTGGAAGGGTCATCATGGGGTGAAGGAATGTGAGTGGATGGTGATGTATGAACAACAATGATGGAGAAGTATGAATGGGAGGATGAGATGAGGAAGGGATATCTTGCTGATGATGGCTATGTGGAGTAGTGAAAACCTCATGGGCAATGAAGGTATCCCGTGGAATGTTCTTCTGCTGGAGCTGGTGCATAACCACCATCTTGATAAGTGAATGATGAAAAGGCTCTGCATTTTCTGATTGTAGTTTCTCTTTTGCACTATGTAAGCCATTTTATCAATGCTAAGGAAAAGATAATATGGTATATGCAACATCCTAACCCTAGTGAAATGCATAAGAAGCCAGATGTGGTATGAGTAGAGGTGGGAAAACCTTCCCTCGCATGTGAAATACTTCATTATTATCCTCATCATAGGTGCATATCTATCAAGCAGATGAGAAAAATGGAAGATGGACTTGTGGTGATCTTTATACCTAGGTTTAAGGTATGGTTCAAAGTAACTCATGTCTAGGTTTGCTTGCTTGAACCACTTTTCTCCCACACTTGGTATCCCTGTAGCAACAACAATGGCATCAGTTGACATCTCAAAGGTGACCTCGACAAGACTAACTTGTTTTTCATGCAAATTAATAATGAATAGTCTTGTTAGCTCTGGGTGGTTTTGGACTTGTTGCACCTTCTCACAAAATTCAAAGCAACCTACATGCTTAAAGCAAGAAACAGTGAGGGGTTCGGCCATGAGTTTTCTTGTATTGAGGGGTTCAAATCTATTTATCTTCCCTCCCTTGTGATGATGCCTCCTTGGCATTTGGGCCTCAACACCACTGCCACTGTCTTCTCCCTCAGACATGTTAAACTCTGTTTTGGAAACCCTAGGGCTGATGTGAAATGAGATGAAGGGAGGGTATGAAATGGTAGTTTTGCAAATGAAGGGAATGAGTGAGAATGAAGGGAATGGATGTTGTGACAAGCAAGATGAATGGCATCCCTCAAGCAATGTAGTTTCCCTTGTTTATGACTGATTTTCTTTATAGGAGGATGAAGTAATGGTAAAACAATGATTTCAAGCTTAAAACTTAGGGTTTTACTTCAATTGATTAAGAATTCACCAAATGACATACAAAATAGGGCTTATGGTATGCACTTACCTCTTATCAGTTCCTTGGAAGACTTTGGCAAAGACTTGAAGGTGATTTGAAGTGATTTGAGTGGTTAGAGGAGTGAGAAACCCTCTCTGTCCAAGCACGCAACGCCAATGTTGAGGGCGCAGCGCCAGTTCTAAGCGCGCAGCGCCTTGGCAACTTCACAGGGTTCTATTCGGGCAAGAGCGCAACGCCAACTCCTAGGCGCGCAACGCCTTCAAAATTTGTGTGGAGGAAAAATGGCAAACGTGTAGCACCAACTCCCAGGTGCGCAATGCCAAGCCAAGCGCGCAGTGCCAAGACAATTTTCCCAAATTCGCTCAAAAAACTCACAAATTCTTCTCTCCTTGAAACTTCTAATGCTTTGCAAGGCAACAATGATTCATATGAAATGTAAAATGGGCTTTTATAGACTTGGGAATTGAATTTAACTTTGAAAACCCACTTTCTAATGTTTGAAACCCTTTTTCCCTTTCTCACTGATATTCTTTTACACTTTTGGCTTGCAGGTTTTCTGAAGTCATGAAGCTGACTTTTCTTTTGATCATTGAGACTTGATAAGTTTATTTTGACAACTTTGAGATTTTAATCACATAGGAACATCTTCAAAATCTTCTGTAGTTTCCACCATAAAACTCAACTCATATTCCATCTTCTTTGGCCATCTTTTTCAAAACCCTAAGTGTTTGCATTCTTTACAACAATCATCAGTGTTGTCTTCTAAGTTCTCTATGGCCCTTTCAAGTTCATTCATTTTTGTCCAGTTCACCTCACCTTTTTCCATATTCCATCAATCTTTTCTGATAGACTTTCTTCATGTTTGGCCTTGCGTGCTTCCTCCATGTCATTTTCCTGCAAGTGATCACTACTTTGGCTCTCAAAAAGGATTGACGAGTTCATAACCCTAGTCATCTACAAGACTAAGTTGTTCCCCTTTCCTTTGCTGTAATTTGTTTTCATTTAGGAGTAGATACTCCACATCATCAGTACCTTCAGCTGATAAATCTTTCAACACTCCTGCAGAAGTGCTAAACTTTTTCCATTTTTCTTACTTGCAGGTTCTGAACTTAGGAGATAATCCTCCTTGGAAATTTCAGGTCCTTCTTGAATAACCATGTCTTGACATCCTATTACATCTGAGCCAGATTCTAGCAAAGGAAAAGCAGTGCTTGAAACATCCAATGATGACCTTAAACAATGTAAAACCCTAATGACCTAAGACTTGATTTTAACTGAAATTTGACCTGAAGATTTTCAAGTGAAAACAGAGTATGGTCATAGGTTATTATGCCCAAAAGGACATGGGAATGATTTAGCAATAAGAAACCCTAGAGGGAGGATGGAGTTTATTGATAGGGGAAAATAGGGCAATGAAGTCATAGGCAGGAAAGAAGGATGAAAATGGGAGGCATAAGCCCATAATGAATCTTTTGAAGAGCAACAGGGTGGCTTTGGGAAGACCAAGCGAGCAATAGTGAAAATAGGTTTATAAGTATAATGAAGGCAGTGATATTTCTGAAACTCAAGATATTCAAGGAATATTGTTTTCAAAAAGCTATAACCATCCTATAGTCATCTAAAGATAGTGAAAAATACTGATGACTAACAGTAGTGTTCTGAGAGATTAAAACATAGAAATATGAGATCTCCGCTTCTACCAAAGCATCTAAGAAAAATTATCCAACCTTTGTACCGGTGCTCCAATATGCAAATATTGAAGAAACATTTGTTTCGTCAAACTAGTTGATCCAATTGCTTAAAGCAAGGAAAAGTTGGAAAGGCCAAAATATTTGTAAGTATAACCAACCTTTCTTCCTTTTTCGCTTTCAATTATTTTGGTAAAAACACCAAATCTGCTTTCTTAGCTCCACTTGAGTGGAAACATCAACAAAATTTGCTTTTCACATCTCCTCGTTGAATTGGAAAAATATCGCTTTTCCTCTGACTTTACTCATTAAGACATTTAGTAAAAACTCCCATCCTCTCATTAGAACTATTTGACTCCTTTACGATGTGATTAAATAGTTTAATACTTTTTTTATTATTTTACAACTTACGATCTTGAAGTCATCATCCTTGAAAAGTTACCTAGAGATATGATCTAGATCCATGCCATGTGTCAGCTCAAGATTGAAGACAGTGACATAGATGCTACTCAACTCCTCACTTTTCCATGCAAAGGAAGCTTAGACCCTTCCTGTGGCCTCCTTTACACAGACTTAGACCTTTAAACAGATCCTTGACCTTTCCAATCTGGTTACGACTTCCACTTCCTAGCTAGACTGCCCACTTGCCCCCCTTAGAACAAACTTCTCCTTTCCTTCTTGTGTTGCAACTTCTCTTCTAAGATCTGCGACCTTTTTGGACTCTATTACTCACAAATGAAGTCCTTTTCACTTGTGTCTTCTAGCATTTCCTTTGTCTTATATTTATACCTTTTGTTTATGTGTCTTTGGGAGCCCTCTTTATCCTTCAAGAGGCCCCTCATCAACACCCAACAATTAATTGGAATATTAAATTAGTTTCCTTGTGTTGCAAGCCCACTCCTTTGGGTCAAAACCCCCAAACTTGGGTACTTTTTTGCACAAACTCATCTTTTTGTGGGTTTTCTCCTCACAAACCTAGCATCCAAGGCTTGTGGGAGTACCTCCCGAGCTACCTAGATTTCAACATTCTTTGAATCTATTGTGAATGGTATGTGTATTACTTTTTGTTTTAATTGAATTAATTAAGCATGAAATCAACAAATTAAAGACTTTGGAATCTAAGGGAAAATTAATAGTAAATATTTTTGTACTTTTATCAGATTTGTTGTGACGAATTGTTCCAGTGGAATATCCACAATAGCTCACATATTATTTGGCTTTGTCTATTGTATTTTTGTCATTATTTGAGTTGAATGAGGTTTGTTGCTCTACCTTGTCACCACAATATACACCACCCAAAAATGTAAACTCCCAAGCACACAGGTGAAGACTTGTGCAACTAAGAGGTTGGTCAATTTTACCTCAACAACTTTCTTCTGCACAAGGATGGACCTAAGTCAAAGGGAGCTTCCTTGTGGTTTACCAAGTTCACATCGTGTAGTATGGAATGGGAATAAAAAGAGCTTAGTAACTCTTAATAAAGCAAGAGAGATAAAGTATTTTTTATGTTTGTTTGGGGGTGACAGATGAAAGGGAGTGAATAATGTCTTATTGTGTGGCCTATGGAGGTCATTCCTGCAACTTTATAGGCTGTTTCTAATGAAGGATCAGGGGTTATATGCAGCTAGGGTGGTTGGATTTACAACAACCCTCTTTTGGATGCTAGATGCTATAAATTTATTAATGTGATTTTTAATCACCTTCTTAATTGTTTCAGAAAGACCAACTAAAAGACCATGCATTTAAGTGTCAACCCGAGGTTTGTATGGAACTTGTGAGTTACCTCCAAGTATTCTGAAGATTAATGCGAAGTACGAACTTTGTTCATTACATTGGTATCAAAGTTGTTTGATCCTTTGCCCCTCAACCGTTGCACAAAGTTAGTCTGATCCAACTTTTGGCCATCAAACTTTTGTCAACCTTGTTGCTGTCGCGATTCAAGTGTTTTGCTACAAAAATTTTGGAGCTTCTCCATTCTGCTATTAGGCCTTTAGCCATTTAAAAAAAGAAAATAGAAGAAAAAAAACATATATATATATATATATATATATATATATATATTATAGGAAAGGCAAAAAAAGGTTAAAAAAAAAGTTAAACAAACACCATACAACCACACAACCACTAGGCGTTTTTTAGCCATTGCTTGCGTAAGCCCAACTGACAAACTGTCGTGCTCCGAATATGAAAACCCCGCCGCCACTGACAAACCTGATATGCTTGAATCCACACCTTGTTGCTGCTGACAGACCCTCGTGATTGCTGTCCTGCAGTTCTATTTCCGCGAACTCACTCCCTCTGATAAAACTGTGCTCCCCACCACATGTGTCCCCTGCACTTCAATATATTTGCCGGATTGTAACACCTTGAGCGTCATGCCCTCGCAGCCACCAATCGACCCATTCATTTCCACTAGTGTTTCCCCTATGTAATCATTATCCAACGACCCACAACAACGCCGTATACCTGTTCATTGAGTGCCACATCTGCCCGTTGCCACATTTGCCTGCTCCAACAAATGCATTTGCTAGTCGACATTGAGAGTGTGTAGAGGAATCGAAGTACTTACGTAGAAAGCAAAAATAAAAAAAAGAAAACCATAAAGACATGACTTTCTGACTTGTGACATGGCTTTTATTATATGGGTGTCATTTATAATTAATTTGAAGAAGTTTAATAAGAAAGAAAGAAAAAAAACAAATTATAATATATACATATATTTAAAAAGATAAAAATAAAAGGATTATATATATATATATATATATATAAAGAAGAGTGAAAAAAAGAAGAGTCAAGGTTACTTATAAAAAAACTATTATAAAATTTTAAAGAACTTATTATCAATTAAAGAAGGTTTAGAAAATGTTAAAGGAAGGCAAGAAAAAACCAAAGTTATGGAGTTTTTCCATCGGAGCAATATGGAGTCAATTATTAAAGAGAAAATATTTCGAGTCAATTGATGAGCAAAAAGAATGAATCATAATTCTACATTTTGGACAAGATGTCCTTTTTGTCGAACGAAATTTGAGTATTCATCGATTTTTAAAAATCGCACAATATTTTGTCCAAAATGTCGGAAATTGTTTACTTTGGAAGAATATCAAGGTAATACAAAAACACCAATTACAAGATTAAAGGAAGAACTCACACAAATTCAACAAACGAATGAAGCATCAAATTAGAAATATAAAGATCTCGAAGATTAGTTTTACAAAAAATCATCAAAAAGCAATAGAGAAATTTGGCGTCTAAGGGATCATGACAACAATAGAAGATTGATCTCTTTGTCGGTTCTGTGGCATGTGAATGTGGCTGGCGGCGTGGAAGTTTTTGTGCAACAATGTCATGACAATGGATACGTTGTGGGGCGCTGCGGGAGTCTGTGCACAGGAATTTGGCGGTGACAGTTGTGGACTTCTTTTGTTTTTTTGGTTATTATATATGATTTTTTTATTTTTATTTTATACCTTATGAATGTTTTTTCAATATATATATATATATATAACCTTTTTGTTTAATATTTTTTGCAAACACTTTTTTTTTTGAAATATGTTTTTTGATATATATATATATATATATATACTCTTTTTAATATTTTTTTTTTTTCCAATTTATGTTTTTCTTTTTTTTTCCCTAATATATAGACGTTTTTATTTCATTTTTTGATATTGTTCTTTCTTCTTCTTATTTTTTGATTGATATATATTTTTTAATTTATTTTTTTAAATGGCCGAAGGTCTAAATGACGAAATGGAGAAACTCCAAATTCTTGTAGTGAAATGCTTCAATGGAAACATGGTTGACGAATTTTGAGGGCCAAAGACTTGGATTAGAGAACACGACTCTGTGTAATGGTTGAGCGGCTAGAGGATCAAACAACTCTGATACCAATGTAACGAACAAAGTTCATATACTTCAACGACATGCTCTGATACCAATGTAACAAACAAAGTTCGTTATAACAGGTTAAATACTTTAGAAGACTTGCAATATGTAGATCTCCATTGAACATGCAATAATATATATTAAAATGTATGAATGAGAATATGTTACAAATGAGAGTGAGGGCCTGCTTATATACCCTAAGCAGGTGTCCCTTTATGAATGGTCATGTCCTTAGGGTCATACCTTTTCATTAACTAATTAATCATTATTTATGATGTGTTATTATTATTTATATCTATATTTTATTCATAACAGTCTTCTACATTTGCTTGGTGTTTTAGCGTGCAGAAGATATTTGATTGCCTCTTTAGGTGCTGGCTTGGTGGAGTAAGTGATTTTATGATTTCTTTCCTAAGGTTGACTTAGGAAAAGTACAATAATTAGGACTATTAGGCCAAAGTTCTAAGGATAAATAATAAATTATTTAAGTGTCTTAGATATAATCTCAACCGTTGATCTCAAGTGAAGCTTAGGATTTAATCTTAGCCGTTGATCACTTAGGATATTATGGTTAGGGATTTTGGTTTAATGAAATTATAAAATAAGCCTAAGGGAGAGGTAAAGACACATTATGTTAAGAAAGTGATTTTCTTAAGAGCGAGAGGCTCGATTAGACCAAAGAGAAGTGAGAAGAATTGTAGCAGGGAATTTCGGGAGAAAATTTCAGGGAAGCTGAATCTAGGAGAGAGAGAGAGAGTCTGAGTCAATTGAAGAGGAGGGCCAAATATCTAGAAGCTGACTTTATCATGTGTGCAAGTGCCATACGAGGGAAAAGAGAGGGAACAAATTGATGGTGAGGGATGCTAAATTTTCCAAAGCTCGAGCTTCTTTAGTAGTGCTGATTTCCTTGGGACCGATTTTCTCCCTAGTGGGGCTGAATTCCAGGGATCCAGCAGTTGTATTTTCTTGTGTATTCTCTATGGGTCTAGGCCCAAATTTTCCTAAAAGAATTAATATGAAGGAATATTGTGCTGGGCACAAATTTGCTGTTGTAGTGTGATTGATTTTGCTATTTTATTTCCGCTGTATTCTATTTCTGAAAGTTAAAATACTAGTGAATTTATTTTCCAGAAGTTTTCAGATTTTATCGAGTAAATAATTTCTAGGTATAGAAGGATTGTTGAGGTATAAATAAATCAGATCTGGTATAAAAAAAATTAACAAGGATCAATGCTTCATTATGGCTATAGTTGCATGCCAATGTGAAGAACAAGCGTTGCTAACCTTCTGATGTATTCTGGCTGGAGGACAATCATTTTTAGGAAGGATGAGTTGGAACCAAGCTTTAATGTCTATAATAATCTTACATGATTATGGTTTATGTTAGATATGAACTGAAGAGAAACCTTGTTTATGGAAATATATGCTCTCCATACACCAGGAAAACATAATCATTGTAGTCAGTGCCCATCCAATGTAATAGTGAACTGCTGTAAATGTGTAAGTTACACTGTCTTATCTATCATGTTTAATGAAGCATTTAGAACTTTCATTTCTTAAAATCTCCATCTTTATTAAAACTAAGTACACACACATTTAATATCTTACCAAGCTCTAAGTATTAAAATTTAATATACTATACTAATCCTAACATCTAATGAAGGTCATATTTATAAAATGACCATTATTTCCTAACATGCTCTTTGATCGTACTATTGATGGAAGTCTAACAACTCATTTCAATGCTTCTATAGCAAAGAATAATCAGTTTGGATTAGAAGATTTTGGAATTACATTGAGAAAGCTGGTTTTTTTGCCTTGATTTTTATCTGTAGCAAGAAGGTAAATTTGGAAGTGAGCAAGTTACTGCTGTGGATATGGAACCAAATTGAGCTTTAAGAATTTAGCTCTGACAAGAGAATGTAGTTACTGTTGTAGGTTGTTTCTTCATCAAAAGCCGTATTATACTGGTAATGCTACAATCAAGGCAATGAATATATCCAGGTGACAGGAGATGTTGTATGTAGGTATAGCTTTAGTGAGTCACAACTTGGAAAAATCATTCTACATGTCATTTACATGTGGCATTTAATTATGACACAAGGATTGATATTTGAGTTTGGCTACGGTTGCACGCCAATCTGAAGCTGAAGCCATGCTAAGCTTTTGATGTTTTCTGGCTGGATGATGGATGCATTTTCAGGAGGGATGACCTGGAACCAAGCTTTGATGTTTAAAATATATGTAACAAGATTACAGTTTATGTTAAATGTGAACTGAGGAGGTACCTTGATGAAAGTATATGCTCCACACACATAAGGAAAACAGAATCATTGTAGCCTTTGCCCATTCATTATAATACTCTGCAGGAGGTTATCTCTTTGGACGATAAGTAGCAGCCGCCTTAAAATGCAAATCATAGCGCAGTGAAGTAGAATTTGGTCAACTGTATTTTACTTCTATTGAAAGATCTAAATAGTCCAATGGGAACAAAAGAAAAGTCTAATTCTACAGTATGAAGTATGGAAATTGTATCAGGTGAGGAATTGAATTGTCATTTGGAAGGTGACAATTTTGTCCGCTCTCTGCAACATTTGCTTTTCCATGATTTAACTATAGACCAAATAAATGGGGCTGAAATAAATATTTTCCTTGGATTTCTCTGTAGTATGATGAAAGTGAGTGAGAGCTAGAGGGATTATGTTAGAGAGGACTGCAATTGATATTTGCATTATTTCTGGCTGTATCTGTGGATGGTGTATCAGTCCTGACAGCAAGTATATCTTGACTGGAGGAGAAGATGATCTCGTCCAGGTGTGGAGCATGGAAGATCGTGCTGTTGTAGCATGGGGTGAGGGTCACAACTCTTGGGTAAGTGTTATGAATATCTTGAATTTTATTCTTGATTAAGTTTTATAATTTGCTGATATGCTTAAGATGGTGCAACAGGTCAGTGGAGTTGCATTTGACTCATATTGGACTCCGCCTTCTTCAGATGGTAATGGGGAAAATGTGATGTATCGGTTTGGATCAGTGGGACAGGTACCATTCTCCTATCTATCTTTCACTATGTTTGCTTCTCTGAGGGGTATTATTATTAAACTACATCACTAGCTGTTTATTTGTTCTTTTAGAGTGTTTTTTGTTTGCTTAATCTGTAAATAAACATGGTAAGACAATAGTTTGGAGGGGTTAAACAAATTTGTTTATATTGATTTGATGTTAAAGATCTTTCCCTAAGGGTTTAGTCTTGAGGTCTTACCTTAGATCATTACTGCATCTTGCTTTATATGGGAGCCACTTTTGCACTCCAGCATTGTATTGGCACTATTATATTCAGCAGTCCCTTTGACATACTTTTGTGGTCATTTGTTGGACATTAATAAAATTATCTTATATCATCTAAAATGCAATTATTATCATGCAATTTTGAACATATTCTTGATTTATGGTTGAGCCCAACATTTTGCCTTGAGCTCTAAGATTGTGAAGTGAAATTATGTGGAAGCAGTATATGATAATGACACACTCAAGTTCCACATGTAGCACAATATAAGAAATGAAATGAAATTTTTATGGATGCCCTTATAACCATTATGGTTAATGGTACTGTAAAAGTAGTATGTGTGTAATTGAAGACAAGGGAGTGTGTTTCACATCTCCTCTATGAACAATGTAGAAATATTGAAGAACAATTAATCAGAGTGCCGTCTGGAAACAATATTGAAATTGTAATATTCCCAATTAGCCTTGCTAATTGGAATATTTCAATTTTGCTTTATTTTGCCGCTTTAGCTAGACATAATAAATAAAGTGAAGAATAAGAGGGGTCACCTCACTTTAGTCACCTCACTTTATAATAAAGTGTTCTTTTCCTAGTAGATTGACGTTGTAACTTAAGAGAGGGGCCTTGGGGGTCCACATGAGTATGATGGGGGAGGCATCAGGCTGACCCAAAGTACACTGCGCAGGTCAAAGGAGAGTTAAGTTTTGGAGGGAGTTTGGCATTATAAAAGGAGAGGTTCTCACCTCATTTGGATCATGCATATTTTGATATTGATATTGAGAGCTAGACTTTTGTCTGCTTCAGCACGCCGGTTGTTTAGTCGGTCTGCAGCACTTAGTGCACGAGTGTCTCCGGTCGGAGATCTCACCCTTAGCCTCGGGGGACTTCGAGTGCCTGCCCTGGTAAGGTTATTTCTGGTTTCACCCTTAGCTTCGGGGGACTTCGAGTGCCCGCCCTAGTAAGGTTAATTTCTGAGTTCTATCTTTCAGTTTCAGTAGCAGTTTGAGGTGGAGAGTCGGAGAGGAAGAAGCCTCTAGTGGCTGTGCAGATCTAGCAGGAAAAACGCAGTTTCAGCAGCAGGAAGGACGCAGATCAGTTTGGAGTGAGGACGCTGTTCCAGTAGGAAGAGGAAGGACGCAGATCTGAAGGCACAGTGATAGATCCAACCTTGGAGATTGTAGATCTGAGCAGATATTTGCAGATCTGGTTCTGTAGGTTGCAGATCTGGAGGGGTAGCACTAGATCCAGCTTGGGAGATTGCAGATCTGAGGAGATATTGGCAGATCCAGCCTAGGTCTGAAGAGATAACATCAGATCCTGCCTTTGAGGTTGCAGATCTGAGGAGATATTGGCAGATCTAGCATAGATCTGAAGAGCTAGCAGCAGATCTAGCCTTGTAGGACGCAGATCTGGAGAGATAGTAGCAGATCCAGCCTTGTATGACTCAGATCCAGCAGATCTGGGTAGAGAGGACGCAGATCCAGTCAGGGAGGACGTAGATCTGATGAGTAGGGTCTTTATGTGGGGTTCTGGCAGCATTTTTCAGTGTTTTCAGCCTTGAGGAGTTGGTCATCTCATCTGGAGGATTTGTGGGTAGATCCAGCCCTTTTGCCAACATATTTCATGAGCTTCTGAGCTGTTCCTGAAGGCACAACGTTTTTGTAGGAGGAGGGTTTCTGGGGGCGATTTTCGGAGGTGGTCCATTTGCTTCACGGTTTCTGGGTTTTGTCCGGAGCAGCGAGTATAGGTGATCCGTAGATTTTTAGCTCATTCCGGCAAGGGGATCAGCCCCTAGCTTCAGTTCACTCCAGCAGCAGCAGTTTACGGCAGTTTCTTCCAGCAGCTGGGATGCAGTTTCTGTAGTAGCCATTTCCTATTTTCTGAGAGGATTCTTCACTTGCCTTGAGCAAGGATAGGTGCCCTCATTCTGATTTGCTTGTTCTCCTCTCTATGTACTTTCAGATTAATAAAATGGCTCAGTTTTCTGGCATTCTATGTGTAATTGTTCCATGATCTGGTTCAGCATTGTATTTTCTATATCTGTCTGGCATATTTCTGTTTATTACTGGTTATTTCCCTTTGGGGATACTAGAGTGGTATCAGAGCATAATTCTGGCTCAGCCTGTGGTCTATGACATCCGAAAAGAAATCATACAGAGCAATAGCAGTTGCAATTCCAGAAACGCAGTTGGAAAAAGGGCCAAAATGAAAAGGGTCAAATTTTGAATTTTGGAATTAGGAAAAACGTTTTCTGGGTTTTTATGGGTTTTGGGCGAGGATCACTTTCCCAAATTCCTGGAATTTTCTGAATAGTTTTCAGTGGATAAATCGGAGGTTGAAGTTAAGCCACAGTATGGTTTTGCAGCAGCCGTGCAGTTTCTGAGGAGCCTGTAGACATATAGCAGAAGGAGCTGATGGCAGGTGATGTGGATAAGAGGAGATTTAGGGAGACAGAACGGAGGAATCCAATGGAGGCCATGCTTGCGAAGTGGACGGAGAAGTTGACTGAGAAGATGGATGCAAAGATGGATGCATTCATGCAGGAGGTAACCAAGAAGGTTGCAGAGGGGACGCGGAAAGAGCCCCTTAGGGCCTTTCAGGTAGGGGAAGGATCGGGAACGTCTAGTTGCATACCAGATGCTATTCCCATTGTGACAGCGCAGAAGGCCGATTCCATGGACACGCGACCTACCATGCCTACTTTCCCGGTAGAGGAAGTGGAGCAAACGGCATCAAGAGATGGGGGTCTCGACCTTCATGCAGTTTGGTTTGCAGATTGGCGAAGCATGGGACAGGAATTCATGGATGCTCTCCCTTTCAATCAATATATCCAGTTCAGATGTGGCGGCAAGACTTATGAGCAGGAGCGACACAAGGGACGTGGCTCCCACCGTGATAGTCACCGTGCAGCGAGTGGATTCCATTTACCGACATTTGACAGGTCATCCAGGCGCTCAGGAAGAGCTTGGGTGGACAAGTTGGATACCTCTTTCCAGCTTGACCGAGTATCGGAGAGGAAAACCATTAAAATGGTTACCTCGCACTTGGAGGATGAGGACACACAGGATTGCAGGGAGTTCAAGGATACACCTAGTGTGACACATGACTCCCCATCATTAGAGCCCTCCTTGACCGTGCCGGTTGATATCGTAGTGGAGGAGATAGAGCCTACCCCGGTAGAGCCATCCATTGAGGTGATGACTGGAGCCGTGTCCGAGTCTTCGAGTGGTAGCAGCACACAGATGGGTGAGGTATCAGGAGATATATCCATTACCGATGAGGCACTAGGAGATACAGAGGTATTGGATGATGGTCGCAGACAGCAGTGTCATCGGCTTCGGACGGACTTTCAAGTTCTGAGGGAGAAGGCCGCGTCAGTTAGAGAGACCATTTTGTTGCAGGACCAGGAGCTGGAGGGTATGAGAGTGACTTGTGCCAAGTCGGCGGCCAAGTTGGTCCACATTGGGGAACAGCTGGATTCCCTGATGGTACAACCTGAGGGCACATTGCAGCATCAGATCATTCCCCTTCAGGTATGCATGGATGGGACTAGTAGTGTTGTTGGAGCATCTCCTTCCGTTGGAGAGAGAGAGGCAGAGCCACCTAGTCAGGTCTCATATGTTGACTTGGATAGTGGTATGAGACGATCAGAGTTGTACAGGGTACCGCAGCCACGTGTTGAGATTGGATGGCGAGAGGTGTTGAGTTGGTACTCGGTGGAGCAGACTATGGATGAAGGGGAGGTCTCAAGGAGAGATCTCACTAGAGATGCACTTCGACACACCATGGGGTGCCATGACTTTCTTTCCTTCTCACAAGAGCAGATAGAAGATGGGGGACATCTTTGGATGGATAACATCTCTCATGCTTGTGTTGGACATCCCTTGAGCCATACACATCATGATGGGAGGTTTTTGCCTACCACCTATTTGATTCTTGATAGGGTCTCATTGATCCTTGAGAAGTTTATACTTCAAAATCCCATGAAGTGCAAAATCAGGAATTTGATTTGGGAGGATGGTAGCCCTCATAGGAGGAGTACCAGGATGAGGAGAAGGAGGCATCCACAATGTATTGAGTGGATGGGGTTGATGAGCAAGGAGCTAGGAGGCTATTTGCAGGTCTATGACACCAGGCAGCAGGAGGCATGGCTGCGCTGGTTACTCTTGAAAGAGTTTGGCCATCACTTGGCAAACACTCTTCCTAAGAGTAGGAGGATGGGGGAAAGATGGATGGATACTTGCATCCTTGAGCAGCATAGAGTATGGATGCATGGTGTTGATGTGTTACTCATATCATTCATTGTGTCTTCATCACATGAGTCGTTTGATGGAGGTATGGAGAGGCAACACAATTTCTTGTTGCTTTGCTTGGGAGAGCAGGGGCAGATTTGCTCTCACACTTTGCATGATGTTGCAGGAGGAGGAGATGGCACTATCTCCTTGGTCTTTGATTGGGAAGCACTTCCATCTTGGGAGGTATTCCATATTTGTCGCAGCATTATTAGAGGAGTCTTTGACAAGGAGCATGTCAAAGAACAGAGTCTTGTATTGACAGGAGCTTATTTGCATGAGCTCACAGCGCTGTCACCTTGGAGCAGAACGTTATGGATGAAGTGTGCGCAACAGAGATATGGTGGATCTATAACCCATAGGTCCCAGGATCACTTCATATTTGTTGCACAAGGAGGAGGTAATGGTGATAGAGACATCTATGGCATATTCTTCTTGACTTGGGTTTCCAATCATGAGGAGGATTATCTTCTTGCAGCACATGGTTCATTCTTCTTCGTAGCATGCCAAAACACTATGGAGGACTCATTTATGGAGCCATGTACCATCTTACTTCCAGCATGTGGTGAGGGTTTTGTCTATACATTCATTGATTTGCACACTCTTGCCATTCTTATGCAATGCATTGCTTCACAAGAGGGCAAGCTTGTCACATTGCTCCATGAGTTGTATTGGGCCAATCTACATGATGGAGGCAGCCATCTCTTTTGTGGCCTTGGGCAAATGTTTTATCATCACATGTATGTTCATTTGCAGCACTATATCATGTATCATGAGAAGACATACATGGGTAACATAAACATTTTGCCTTGTACTCTTATCAAGCAGCAACTTGTAAAACTACGCTGTACTTGTTGGGGAAGCTGTTGGTACCTCTTTTCATCACATGTGACCTTCAGCGTTTCCTTCATTTTTCTGCTGATATTGTCTTCATTTGCTGATATATATCAGATTTGTATGGGAGGCTTGACTATGAGGGAGACACATGAGCGGGATGTGTCCGTGAGTGGGAAAAATTCTCACAATTTCTGCACTACATGTTCTAATGGGAGCATGGGAGGAGGCATGGCCACCATTACTGTGTATGCGTTCTCTTTTGATGTGGGCCATGAGATCGATATTCATCCATTGTACAGCCATGGGCAAGTGTTTGGACCTATGTTGTTATCATATTCAGCCATTTGCTATCCATTAGTAGATGTGTTGAATCTTGTACATTGCTTGCCATGTGATTTTCTGAGGTTGCAGTGGATGAGACTGCACTATGGTTTGTTTTGGGCCAGCTTGTTCTTCATCGATGGAGGAACCTTCTATGGTGGATTGTTTTTCACTTTGCCATTGGAGGGCAATGATCAGCATAGACTCTACACTTGTCATAAGTGGAGAGAAGGACAGCATGAGGTAAGCTATGATGCTTGCCAAGTTCATATTTTCAGCCCACCTTCATTACCAGAGCTTGAGGTGGAAGGAGATTTTTGGGAGTTGCCTTGTTGGGAGGTGGCTCATTTGGTCTGGATGATTGCTTGGAGATGGAGGACCCACAGGAGGGAGATATTCCTCATTATATTTTCGACTCCATGCCTTGATGGGAGAGAGATGATGAGCTGGTGCACAGTCGATGGGACAACTTACACAGCCATAGATGCAGAGCAGCAGCGGTCATGGTCTTCAGTCATAGCTAGAGGCAGTGAGCAGTCCGAGCCATGGGGCTTGTACGATTATTGGCCACAATGGCGATGGGATCCGGGAGGACTATTGATTGGCTGGTACCATGAGAGGCCAGTTTGGGATCCTGGCATTGAGATATCCCTTCATGTCAGGGTGATGCAGGAGACAGAGAGGTTTCAGTGGGACCCAGGCACATTTTGCAGTATCGGCAGGGAGCATCAGCTAGAGAGGAGGCTTGTTCAAGCATTGCTTGAGAACAAGCAATTTTTGCCGGATGAGGATGCCACTTGGGAGAGCGAGCAGACTTTACAGCATCCATCACTTCAGTTGCTTGAGGACAAGCAACGTTTTGCCGGGGGAGACTGTAATATTCCCAATTAGCTTTGCTAATTGGAATATTTCAATTTTGCTTTATTTTGCCGCTTTAGCTAGAAATAATAAATAAAGTGAGAAATAAGAGGGGTCACCTCACTTTATAAATAAAGTGTTCTTTTCCTAGTTGATTGACGTTATAACTTAGAGAGGGGGCCTTGGGGGTCCACATGAGTATGATGGGAAGGCATCAGGCTGACCCAAGGTTAACTGCGCAGGCCAAGGAGAGTGAAGGACGCAGTCAAGGTTTTGGAGGGAGTTTAGCACTATAAAAGGTGGGGTTCTCACCTCATTTTGGCATGCATGATTTGATATTGATATTGAGAGCTAGACTTTTGTCTGCTTCAGCACGCCGGTTGTTTAGTCGGTCTGCAGCACTGTTTAGTGCACGAGTGTCTCCGGTCGGAGATCTCACCCTTAGCCTCGGGGGACTTCGAGTGCCTGCCCTGGTAAGGTTATTTCTCGTTTCACCCTTAGCTTCGGGGGACTTCGAGTGCCCGCCCTAGTAAGGTTAATTTCTGAGTTCTATCTTTCAGTTTCAGTAGCAGTTTCAGGTGGAGAGTCGGAGAGGAAGAAGCCTTCTAGTGGCTGCGCAGATCTAGCAGGAAAAACGCAGTTTCAGCAGCAGGAAGGACGCAGATCAGTTTGGAGTGAGGACGCTGTTCCAGTAGGAAGAGGAAGGACGCAGATCTGAAGGCACAGTGATAGATCCAGCCTTGGAGATTGTAGATTTGAGCAGATATTTGCAGATCTGGTTCTGTAGGTTGCAGATCTGGAGGGGTAGCACTAGATCCAGCTTGGGAGATTGCAGATCTGAGGAGATATTGGCAGATCCAGCCTAGATCTGAAGAGATAACGTCAGATCCAGCCTTTGAGGTTGCGTATCCGGGTGGAGATATTATGTGTCTAAGATAGATCCGAAGAGCTGGGGCCAACAGATCTAGCCTTGTGGGACGCAGATTCGGGAGATAGTAGCATCTGTACTTGTATGACTGTGATCCACAGACTGGCAGAGGACGCACAGATCTGGGCCAAGGAGGACGCAGATCCGATGAGTAGGGTCTTTATGTGGGTTCTGGCAAAGATTTTTCAAGAAAGCAATTTCTGATGAGTTGGGTCATCTCATCTGAGGGGACGGTGGGCAGATCCTGCCCTTTGCCAAGATATTTCATGAAGCCTGAGCCGTTCGAAGGCACAGTTGTTTTTTTGTAGGAGGGGGTTTTCGGGGGCGATTTTCGGAGGTGGTCCATTTGTTTCACGGTTTCGGGTTTTGTCCGAGTACGAGTATAGGTGATCTGTAGATTTTTAGCTCATTCCGGCAAGAGGATCAGCCCCTAGCTTCAGTTCATTCCAGCAGCAGCAGTTTACGGCAGTTTCTTCCAGCAGCTGGGATGCAGTTTCTGTAGCAGCCATTTCCTATTTTTCTGAGAGGATTCTGTACTTGCCTTGAGCAAGGATAGGTGCACTCATTCTGATTTTCTTGTACTCCTCTCTATGTACTTTCAGATTAATAAAATGGCTCAGTTTTCTGGCATTCTATGTGTAATTGTTCCATGATCTGGTTCAGCATTGTATTTTCTATATCTGTCTGGCATATTTCTGTTTATTACTGGTTATTTCCCTTTGGGGATACTACAGAAATAGGAATCCAAGCAGAAAATTGAAATGGGTCATTTAATCAGCCTTCCCGTCTAACATCCAAGGTCAAAAAGAATCTGGTAATGCTGGTTGTCTGGCCTTTATGCTGCTTGTTATGTATAATCTTATAATGCACTATTCTAATGTGGTGCTAGTCCTGGGATCATTTTTGGCTAGAATGCTGTTTAGGATGAATGAAGATCATAACAAGATGATTATGAGATCTGTGAGTAGCAGCTTTATTGGTGCTTTTTTTATCATTTAAAGGGTCATCTTTCTAATAAAAAGAACTATGCGGCTATGATCTTTAAAATGTGTTAGAGCAGAAACTGAACTTCCTAAATCACCGAACAAACAATAATATTTACCATATATCTCATAAGAAATCAGACATCTAAACATAAATTGGTCATATTCATCTGGTTCTGTATGACAAAGACAACAAATTTACTGGCGTCTGGATATGTCATGATCTGACTCTTTCTAAAAATGGGAACAAATTTGAAGGCGCCCCAAAGAAAATGTTGTACGATGAGATTGATTGATATACTCTGGAATGGAATAAGATCGTTGTCCATCTGAGGTGTTAGAGTTAGTGTTGGAGGTTGGATGATAAGGGCTCACTGGGTTTAGTCCAACTAACTCAATAAACCTTATAAATCTCACTAGGAATACCCTTTGTTGTTGGGGACAGCAATGGAGAATGTCATGGCAGAGGATCCATGGTAAGGAAGAGAGTGTTCACTTATCATGGTCCACTGTTATAGAAGAACAAAAAGTGAGGTGAATATATCCTTAACTCAGCATAGTTTTTGACATGCAACATGTCTATGAAGTAATTCCATATTGAATATAGCTAAAGTATGTAGACTTTGAGCATGCTAACTTCACTGCTTTTAGAGACTGTTCCTATCGCATAGATACTCTTGGAGAGCATAGAACTAAGTATACACTTAGTATATGACTAGGTAGAGTGCCATAAGCCCACTCCCCAAATCTCACAGCCATATGTCAAAGTTGGCGTGGCAGTTCCTGGGCCCCAATGCTGGACCCATGTTCTTGGGCCATGTCACATGTGAAGTAGTAGTTTAAGTGTGATCAGTTCATAGAAATTCTTAGATTCCTGCACAATACCCACTTTGAAGGAAATACAATGAGTGGAAGAGAGATAGAAGATTCCTCCCGCGACTCCTTTGTGAGGATTTCCTTGTGATGCTCTGTCAAAGTATACCTAGGGGATTTATTCTTATTTATTAACTTTTCTGTCTGTCCATGTCTGGAGAGTTTTTGTTCTCATCCTGTGTGTAAAAATTTAAGATGTTGACAGACTGAATTGCACATGTGAGTGTGAAGGTCTCGTCAGATTTCTAGCCGGCCACACTCCCCAAGCAA
Organism: Pinus albicaulis; assembly: GCA_034641835.2. Classification (NCBI taxonomy): domain Eukaryota; kingdom Viridiplantae; phylum Streptophyta; class Pinopsida; order Pinales; family Pinaceae; genus Pinus; species Pinus albicaulis. The sequence goes on along the minus strand of CM076583.1, from coordinate 119,463,237 downwards.
GGTTGAGAGAAAGGGATCTGATATTCTTTCTATCCTTTCTGGAGTACCAAGACCTGAAGTTTTTTTCTGTATTCCCCCCTTCCTATTCATTTTCCAGCCCTATCATGCCTTCCACTTCTTTCCAAACTGCAAGCAACAAAACAAAATTAGATGTTCTATGGTTTCATCTGCTTGTTTGCAAAAGCTGCACCAACCTAGACCATGAAAGTTATTTTTTCTGAAGTATCTCCCATGTAGAATCCTTATTTATTAAAATCAGCCACATGAAAATTTTATTTTTGGATGGACACTTCAGTTTCCAGATAAGTCTCCACTTCCAGACCTGCTGGCCCTCAAAACCTTCCTCAGCAAGTGTTATGTAGCCTAGCTTAGGCACCTATGTTCCAGAGGGATTGAGATTCCAAATCAACTGATCATCCTATTCTTGTCTTTTAACATTCTTTGTTTTAAAACCTTTGTATAAGGATCATTGAATTTTTATTAGTATAGACACTTGAATTTGTTGAGGTTTCTGCATCTGTCATTTTTTCTTTGATATCTAAAGATATCCCTAGTTCATTTGGATTGGTCATTAATTCATTGTCAATCAATGAGTATTAAGTGATAAGTTATTGTTAAATTTATATAACCATGGTGTTCTATGTTTGATGCATTTTTACTTCAATCTTTCTTAGGCCCAATACAAAATAGCAATCACATAAACTTGAAAGTAAAATGCTGATAGAACACAATAATAGATCAATAGAAGACAAGCCAAATATAGATCAGATTTACAATTCCTTTTGTTCAGCAAAGATATGAGATATTGTGGCGTTACGTCAGTGAGCAGGACGCTTCAACCAGCAAAGTCTTTCTCGGTCAGCCAGCGCTTTCATGTGTCACACCCACAGCCCTCAAAGACAGCTCATCACAAGTCAACGCAAGTCAAACCAGGGACATCGGAGAAAAGTCAATACAACAAATTAGGGCTTCGGTCAAACAGCTCGGAATTCCTCGATTTTAGTGCCCAGCTTTACGGCCTCCTAAAATCGGAATTTCTGCAGAAGATTGAGGTCAAACGACTAAGGGTTGACCACTGTCAACGCTGCAGCAGAAAGCCCTAAACAGATCAACGCAGAAAACATAAAGCCCTAAACAGATCAGCACAGAAAACAACATCTTCGCTCCACACGTGAGGGAAAAAGGCCTCCAAAGGCTATCAAACCAATCAGATCACAATGAGAGAATGTGTGATGAGATGATGAGAAAATGACCTCCAAGTCTCCCCAATTTATATTCATCAATGAGGGTGTGTGACACATCTCTTAGGCATGTGGGATAAATCTGGCCGACCTTGCACATGTGGAAAATAAATTCAAAATCAATGTTCTGCTCATCCGATCAAGATGATCTTTAGATCAATTTTGCACCTATCTGAAAGAGGAATCCAACAAAAATATGACCATCGTCATATGAGCAGTGCAACATGGAGTTTGGACCTAGTTGCCCAAAATTAACACTCCCTCTCAACTAGGGAGAACTCCGTCTGTCCACAAGTGCCATCTATCATGTACCAATCCTGCTGTAGCTTGCTTTGTTGGCTCTTTATTTCAGAACAAAAGGTGAGTCACAAAGACATCACACACAACTGACTCGATGTCAGCTTAGAGGTAAAAACCTCTCTCGGACTCAAAAGAATCTCATACTAACCCGAAGTTAGTTTACTGACCTGAAGGTGTTGGACACGTGCCATCCTAGACATAGAGAGTACGACAATCTCCGATGCATCCATCGGTCTTGCTATGGTCTCTATCCACATTTCCCACCTCAATAGTCAAATGAGAGGTACTTCCAATGAGTCCGAAACTCCATGGGTAGGATGCGTGCGGGGCATAGATCAGAGAGAGGCGAACCAACTCAATATTATAACGGTGGGGCAGAAGCACCACAAGGTTCGATAAGCCTAGCCCCGTGAGTGCTTATAGCTCCAAGAAGCTATCCCCAAGCCCCCTGGAGCTCCCAGAGCTCATAATCCAACTCAATCAGGACCCTCAGAATAGTGTCTTTCCATGATTCCAAGCTTCTCACGGAAGGTTAGGAACTTGACCTTCCCAGGGGCTTCGTGAGAATATCCACGACCTGCACATCAGTTTTTATATGATCGAGCCTTACGACGCCTTGCTGAACCATATCTCGGATAAAGTGGTACCTGATATCAATATGCTTGGATCGATTGTGGAACACGAGATTCTCAGAAAGACGAAGCTCACTCTGGTTATCACAAAGGATAACGATGGTATCTAGCACATGCCCAAACAACTCACTAAAGAGCTTTTGCAACCAAATAGCTTCACAACAGGCCATACTCGCTGCAATGTATTCGACCTCAGTAGTGCTCAAAGCCACCGACTTCTGCTTCTTGCTCATCCAAGATATCGAAGTAGAACCCAAGGTGAAGCAACATCCAGATGTGCTCTTGCGATCCAGCACACTGCCAGCCTAATCAGCATCAATATATCCATGGAGTCTCAAACCCCCGGGAGTGTATCTCAGCCCATGGTTGATTGTGCCTCGAAGATATCTCAACAAATTCTTGGCACCAATCCAGTGAATGTGATGAGGTTCAACCATATGTTGACTCAAAGTGTTCACTGCAAAACATACGTTCGGACAAGAGTTCACTAAGAACATCAAGGCCCCTACGAGTTGTCGATACTCGGTAGGATTTGCTAGCATGTGCCCAACAACGTTTCCACTCAACTTCCTAAAGTTGAGTTCCATCAGTGTCGACATAGACTTACAGTCCACCATACCAAATCTCTCCAGCAGTTTCATGACATATTTTCCTTGAGAAAGGAAAATCTCGCCTGGCCTCTGCCAGACCTCGAAGCCTAGGAAGTAGTGCATCAGTCCTAGGTCTTACATCTCAAACTCAGAATCTAGCTCCCTCTTACACTAATGAATGAGAGGGTCAACACCTGTCAGGAAGAGATCGTCAACATAAAGAACCAAAATGAGAGGCCTTTCTTTGTCAACCTTAAATTAAAGGTTCAGATCAGCATTACTTTGAGTGAAGCCCAACTTCATCAAGTAGCTATCTATCCTCTCGTACCAAGCCCTGGGGGCTTGCTTCAACCCATAGAGGGCTTTCTTCAACCTACATACATGGGTGTCTCTATCTCGGACTTCGAACTCGAGAGGTTGTTCCACATATACCTCTTCCTTTATAGATCCATGCAGAAAAGTGGTCTTCACATCCATCTGATGTAAACTCCATCCTTACGTAGTAGCAAGGGCAATAATAGATCAGATGGTGGTATAGCGGGCCACAGGTGCAAATATATCATCATAATCTATGCCTTCTTTTTGAGAGAAGCCTCGGGCAATGAATCTTGTCTTGTACTTTTCAGCACTTCCATCAGATCCATGCTTGATCTTATAGAGCAATTTTGAGGTGACAATAGATTTGTCCTCCGGTCTTGGGACCACTTCCCAGACATCATTCTTCATAAGGGACTCATATTCTTCGTGCAGAGCATCCTTCCAAACGTGATGCTTTGCGACTTCTTCAAATGTTCCAGGCTTAGATTGTACTATCGTACTCATGGCTGCTAGATACCCTTGGTATCTTTTCGACTTCTTGCTTTCATGGAATGTCCCCCTTGGGGCAATATGTCTCTCGGCATCTTCGAGAGTATCCCTAAGCCATGAGGGTCTTCTCTTATTTGAAGGAGGTGGATCAATGGGATCCATGGGTCCTTCAACATCGGGCATTAGGTCATCCTTCGGCTCTTCCAGCTTCCTTGCTTCTTCATTTTTGTTGTCTTCCTTGGAGCTAGGAAGATTTCTCACTTTCTTGAGGGCAACATCTTCATCGAAGGTGACATCGTGGCATATCTCCACTTCTCTTTGACCAGTCACATAGATTCTATATGCCTTCGAAGTTTCACTGTAGCGCACAGACATTCCCTTCTTTGCAGAAGCATCCAACTTGCTTCTCTTTTCTTTCGGCACATGAAAGTAAACTGGACAACCAAAAACTCTAAAATGACAATCATCAAGTTTCTTACCAGAGAAGACTTCTTTGAGAGTTTTTGGAGTCCAGAGCGGAATGCGGGCATCTATTTTGAACATACACAGTAGTATTTGCAGCTTCTCCCCATAGAAACTTCGGAAGACCTTGGTCAGATACCATGGCGCGGGCAGCTTCCACAATGGTCTTGTTCTTTCTTTCAGCAACACCATTTTGCTCAGGAGTGCATTCAGTTGTGGTCTCCCTCTTAATGCCAGCTTCTCTACAAAAGTCATTAAACTCATTTGACTCATACTTGGTCCCATTGTCGGTCCTCAAAACTTTGATTTTCTTCTTGGTTTGATTTTCCACCAAGGCCTTGAAGGTACAGAACCATTTGAATGCTTCGTCCTTCTTCTTAAGAAAATATATCTAGGTTTTGCGGAAGTAGTCATCTGTAAAAGTCATGTAATAGGAACATCTTCCCAAGGATGTCACAGGCAGCATACCAGATAAGTTATAATGTATCAACTGCAAGATATGAGTTGTCTTTGTGTCACTTGAGGGGAATGGTCCCCTTGTATGCTTCCCTTCGGCACAACCCTGGCATATACCTTCATGATCATCTCTCAATTCGGGCATCCCTATCACCACCTTCCTTGCTTCGAGAAGGGATTTGTAATGAAGGTGTGCAAACCTCCGGTGCCATAACTCTGTTTGAAGAGTTGTATCACATGTCGTAGCCTCTAATGGACGTCCTCTAACCTGGTAGAGTGTATCAACTCTAAAACCAATAGAAAGAGCTTCCTTGAAGTTCTTCTTCCAGATAAGTACCTTTTCATCAACAAATACCACCTTGAACCCTTTGTCTTCCATTGCCTAAATGGACACAAGGTTCTTCTTCAAATTAGGTACATACAACACATCTTGTAATCAGATGACTTGACCTTGAGATAAATGGAGGGTCACAGTCCCTGCCCCTTTCACGGGATAGGTGGCATTTTCTCCAAGGATAATTTCCAGATTAGTATCCTTCTCAACCAAAATCAGAAAGGGCTTCTTTATAATCAGTGAGGTGCCTTGAAGCACCACTATCAATTAACTAGAGATCCAGGGTGTTGGGTGGAGATGCAGCAGAGAGGGCAAAATTCAAATACAAGAATAAAATCATTTCTCTTATTATCAACAACATTAGACTCATCATACCTTAAATTTCTTGACCTCTTGAAAGGTTGCCCATTTCCATTACGATCTGAGGGAGCCTTCCTTTTTCCTTGGAATCTGTTGTTCATGCCATTCCTTCTCGAGTTGTTGTCATCATCCCTGGGAGAGTCCCTTCTATTAGGGCACTCTCTTGCATAGTGACCAGTCTTGTTACAAGTGAAACATCATCCCTTCCTTCCTTTGGGCCCCGCCCTACCATGGTTTTGATTTCTTGGGCCACAATGGTTCTTCTTCTTTACATGAGCGATGAAGGCAGTAGGGTCACTTCCATTACCATTAGAGGCATACTCCATCATTCTTTATTTCCTCTTGAGTGCATCTCGTCAATATTTCATCAAAATAAGGAATCACATTATTATTGATAATAGTGGTATTGAATACATGCCAATCACGGGGGAGACCTCCAAGTGCAATAAGAACCATCTCTCGATCAGATATTGCGTCCCCAATAGCTAGGAGGTTGTTCTTGATTTCAGTGAGCCTCATGAAATAGGATTGAATAAATTCATCCTTACCCTTCTTGATATTCTTCAGTTGATTCTTGAAGAAGAGGATTTGATTAGCATTGCTAACCTTGAACATGCTCACCAGCGTATCATACATCTCCTTAGATGTCTTTAGCTCAGAAATGTAAGCAACCAAGTGCTTATGAATAGAATCCCGGATAATCATCTTTGCTTTGATTTCCCCTTTTCTATACTTCGTCTTCGTGGCAGCAACTGCATTTGATGGAGGCTCTTGAATATTCTCCTATACATAGTCCATGACATCTTGATCTTCTAGCGCCAAATCCAAGGACATCTTCCATGCATGATAATCAGACTTATCAGTCAATTTATCATCAGCTTTGAAACCCTTGTAGGTTGAGGAGGCCATTTGTCCTTGATAATATTTCTTCCTTTAGAGATATATTCTAACACCAGCTTGAACTCTTGGACTTTGTCTTCACCTCAGCTCTGAAACCATGTTAAATTTAGATAACAATGGTGTTAAATTTAGATAACCATGATGCACTTTTACTTCAATCTTTCTTAGGCCCAGTACAAAATAGCAATCACATAAACTTGCAAGTAAAATGCTGATAGAACACAATAATAGATCAATAGAAGACAAGCCAAATATAGATCAGATTTACAATTCCTTTTGTCCTGCAAAGATATGAGATATTGTGGCGTTACGGCGGTCAGCAGGATGCTTCAACCAACAAAGTCTTTCTCGGTCAGCCAACACTTTCATGTGTCACACCCACAACCCTCAAAGACATCTCATCACAAGTCAACACAAGTCAAACCAGGGACATCGCAGAAAAGTCAACGCATGCAACTTCAGAAAAGTCAACACAACAAACTAGGGCTTCGGTCAAACGGCTCAGAATTCCTCAATTTTAGTGCCCAGCTGTACGACCTCCTAAAATCGGAATTTATTCAGAAGATTGAGGTCAAACGACCAAGGGTTGACCACGGTCAACGTTGCATCAGAAAAACCCTAAAATGTAACATTCCTAAATTAGCACACAACTAATTGGAATATTAATTTTTATTTTTCTCTTAGATAGAGGAATAAGAGGGTATGGAGACCCATAAATCTCCTTAGTAGGAATAAAAGACACTCCTAGTGTGAATGGAGCTCATCTAAAAAGCTGGATTGAAGACCCTTAGGTGTGAAAAGGGGCTGGAGCATGAACATTGGGTCAACTTTAACCAAATCAACAATGCTGTTATGGAGGAGTGGCATTCATGATGGGACAACGCAGTTTTGGAGGGAGATTGAATGCATGGAAGTAGTGACTTAATTGAGTGGGGCCAAGGGTAAGGAAGCTCATCACTTATATAAGGAAGAGGATGTCAGCCATATGCAGGTATGTTTAGAGATTATTATTTTGTATATGGTCTGTTTAGACTGTGCTCTCTTCAACTGTTTAGCTAAGATTGCAGTGCTGTTTAGCATAGGGTGTTTGTTAAAATTGGACAGCTAGGTCCAAACTCCATGTTGTGATGCTCATATGAAAATACCAATATTTGTATTGGGTTCCTCTTTCTGAGAGGTGTAAGATCGATCTAAAATTGATCTTAATCTGATGAGTAGAACATCTATTTTGAATTTATTTTTAATAATTTCAAATATGTGCAGGTCAGTCTTAAGGTTTTACACCCCCAGCGGATGTGTCACACACCTCAATGATTGATATAAATAGAGTCAACGTTGGAGGACTTTTTCACTCATCTCATCCTTACACATCATCTCTTCCTCTGATTTAGTATGAGCTCCTTGGAAGCAGTTTCGGTTCACACATGGGAAGAAGGACGAATTTACTGCAGCTAGGGCTTGGACGAATTTACTGCAGCTAGGGTTTCCACGCAAGTTTGACCAGCGTTGACTTTGGTCAACGCATGGTCCAAATAGGCTGAAAATTGGTGGAGACTTTGATTTTGGAAGGCCGTACACATTGGCACAAGAACCGAGGTCAAAAGGTTGACCGAAGACCAAGCTGTGTTGACTTTCTTGTTGCTGTCCTGCGTTGACTTTTCTGGACAACATTGACTTTTTGGGGTTGACTTTGGGTTGACCGTGTGGCTGTTTTGAGGTTGTTGTGACACATGCTGGGTTGGCTGACCAAGGAGACTTTGCTGGTTGAAGCACCCTGTTGACCACAGTGACGCACCTCCACATTTTTTCTGTTTCTGGTTTGTCTTATGTAGATCCACTAGTATGTTCTATCAGCGTTTTACTTGATTGTTTATGTGATTGCTGTAGTGAAAAGTAAAGTTGCATCAAGCCTAGAACATCTACATAAATTTACATGCTATCAGAGCTGAGGTGAAGACAAGCCCATCACCGAAGATGGGTTCCACAAACTATGGCTTCAAGGAGGATGACAAATTGAGTGGGAAGGATGACTTCCATGCTTGGAAGATGATATTGGATCTCAAATTGGAAGACCAAGATGTCATGGACTATGTGCAGGGTAAAATCCAAGAACTTCCATCCATTGCTACTGCTGCTGTCAAAACAAAGTACAAGAAGGGGGAGATCAAAGCAAAACTGATGATCAGGGAATCCATTCATAAAAGTCTAGTGGCCTACATCTCTGAGTTGGGCACATACAAAGAGATGTATGATAAATTGATCCTCATGTTCAAGGCCAACAATGCAAATCAAGTACTATTATTCAAGAATCAATTGAAGAATCTAAAGAAGGGCAGGGATGAGACTGTCCAATCATACTCCTGAAGTTGACCGAGATCAGGAACAATCTGCTGGCTATTGGGGAGACAATAGCTGATCGAGAGATGGTACTCACCGCACTTGGAGGGCTCTCATCCGAATGGCATGTGTTCAACACTACCATTCTAAATAATAATGTGATACTTGACTTTGACGAAGTACTGTCAAGATGCGTTCAAGAAGAATCAAGAATGAAGGAGTATGGAAATGAAGGAAATGCTGCATGCGCTGCTCATTCTAGAAAGAAGAACTTTGGTGGTCCAAAGTACAAGGAAAAGCAGGGACCCAAGGAAATAAGGGCAAGTGTTTCACTTGTCATAGGCCAGGTCACTATGCTAGAGAATGCCCTTTCAAGAAGGATTCTCCTGATGATGATGACAACAACAACAACCGGAGGGATGACAATCAAAGGAACAACAAGCTCCAGGGAAAGAGGAAGGCTCCCTCTGACGGAAACGATCAACCTTTCAAAAGGTCAAGAAATTCCAGGTATGAGGAATCAAATGTTGTTGATAAAAGAAATGAATACATTCCTGTATCTGCCCTCTCTGTTGCATCTCCACCCGACACTATGGATGTTTGGTTGATAGATAGTGGTGCCTCAAGGCACATCACTGGGTTCAAGGAAGCACTCTCTGATGTGGTTGAGAAGGATACTAATTTGGAAATTATCCTTGGAGATAATGCCACATATCCCGTGAAAGGGATAGGGACTGTGACCCTCCACTTGTCTCAAGGTCAAGTCCTCCACTTGCAGGATGTACTCTATGTACCTAATTTGAAGAAGAACCTCGTGTCTATATCAACCATGGAAGACAAAGGTTTCAATGTGGCATTCACTGATGGAAAGGTGCGCATGTGGAAGAAGAGCTTCAAGGAAGCTATCACGTTTGGGTCTAGAATTGATACACTCTACCAGGTTGGAGGAAGTCTACTGGGAGCAATGACATGAGATGCTATCCGACAAACCGATAATGGCACTGAATATGAGACGAACGAGTTCAAGAACTTTTGCAGAGGAGCTAGCATCAAGAGGGAGACCACAATGTTTGTGGGCTACAGCAAAACTTCGAAGGCCTATAGATTCTATGTGCCTGGTCAAAGGGAAGTGGAGAGATGCCACGATCTCACCTTTGATGAAGATGCTTCCCTGAGGAAAGTAGTCAATCTTCTGAGATCTGAGGAAGATCATGAAGTAAGGCCTGGAAATCAAGAGGAATCAAAGGATGAGACGATGCCTGATGTTGAAGGACCAATGGACCCGATTGATCCACCTCCTTCACTGGGAAAGAGACCATCATGGCTCAGGGACACTCTCGAGGATGCTGAGGGACATATGGCCCCAAGGGGGACATTCCGTGAAAGCAAGAAGTCGAGTAGATACCAAGGGTATCTAGCAGCCATGAGTACTATTGTACAATCCGAGCCTAGATCTTTTTAAGGAAGCCGTAAAGTATCAAGTCTGGAAGGATGCTATGCACGAAGAGTATGAGTCCATAATGAAGAATGATGTCTGGGATGTGGTTCCTAGACCGGAGGACAAAACAATTGTCACCTCAAAATGGCTCTACAAGATCAAGCATGGATCTGATGAAAGTTCTGAAAAGTTCAAGGCAAAATTCGTTGCTTGTGGCTTCTCTGAAAAAGAAGGCATAGACTATGATGACATATTTGCACCTGTGACCGCCATCCGATTGCTACTACGCAAGGATGGAGTCTTCATCAGATGGATGTGAAGACCGCACTTCTGCATCGTGCAATGAAGGAAGAGGTATATGTGGAGCAACCTCTGGGGTTCGAAGTCCAGGATTGGGACACCCATGTCTGCAGGTTGAAGAAAGCCCTCTATGGGCTGAAGCAAGCACCAAGAGCTTGGTACGAGAGGATAGATAGCTACTTGATGAAGCTGAGCTTCACTCGAAGTAATGCTGATTCGAACGTTTACTTCAAGGTTGTCAAAGGGAAGCCTCTCATTCTGGTGCTGTATGTGGATGACCTCTTCCTGACAGGTGCAACCCTCTCATTCATCAATGCAAGAGGGAGCTCGCTGTTGAGTTTGAGATGAAAGACCTAGGATTGAGGCACTACTTCCTAGGCCTAGAGGTTTGGTAGAGACCTGGCGAGATTTTCCTTTCTCAAGGAAAATACATTGTGAAGCTTCTAGAAAGATTTAGTATGGTGGACTGCAAGTCCGTGTCGACACCGATGGAGCTCAACTTCAAGAAGCTGAGTGGCAGTGCTGCTGGGCCCATATTGACAATCCTACTGAGTATCGTCAACTCGTAGGGGCCATGATGTTCTTAGTGAACACTCGTCCGGACGTATGTTTTGCAGTGAACACTTTGAGTCAACACATGGTTTATCATAACATTCACTGGGTTGGTGCCAAGAAACTCTTGAGATATCTCTGGGGCACGATAGACCTTGGGCTGAGATACACTGCCAGGAGCATGACACTCCTTGGTTATACTGATGCCGATTGGGCTGGCAGTGTGGTGGATCGCAAGAGCACATCTAGATGCTACTTCACACGTAGATCTGCTTTGGGCAGGAAACTGAAGTCGGTAGCCTTGAGCACCGCTGAGGTCGAATACATTGTAATATGTATGGCTTGTTGTGAAGTCACTTGGTTGTGAAAGCTCCTAAGTGAGCTATTCGAGCATGTGCTAGATGCCACCGTTATCCTTTGTGATAACTAGAGGGGGATTCGTTTGTCATAGAATCCTGTGTTCCATAATCGATCCAAGCATGTTGATGGCTGGTACCACTTTATCTGGGATATGGTACAGCAAGGCGCCGTAAGCCTCGATCATAGGAACTGATGAGCAGGTCGCGGATATTCTCACTATGCCCTTGGGGAAGGTCGTGTTCCTAACTTTTTGTGAGAGTCTTGGAATCGCGGAATGACCCTATTCTGAGGGTCCTGTTGGACGATGAGCTCTGGTAGCTCTGGGGGGCTTTGGGGATAGCTTCTCGGAGCTATAAGCAACCACAGGGCTAGGCTTGTTGAACCTTGTTGGTGTGCTTGGGCCCCACCGTGATGATTGAGTTGGTTCGCCTCTCATGATTTGTGCCTCGTATGCATCCTACCCATTTGAGTTCCGGACTCGTGGGAAGTACCTCTCATTTGGCCAATGAGGTGGGAAAAGCTAGAGACTAGTAGCAAAGATTGATGGATGCATCAGATATTGCTGTACTCTCTATCTAGGATGACACGTGACCAACCACTTGATCTGGGATCAAGTCTAGTGAGGTTTCGGACCTCCTACTGATTTCGGGTCAGATAAACCAACTTCGGGTTGGTATGTGACTCTTTGAGTCCATGTGAGGTTTCGGACCTCCAACTGACTTCAGGTTAGTGAGACTAACTTCGGGTTAGTCTATATGACTCTCTTGAGTCCAAGCGAGGTTTCGAACCTCCTACTGACTTCGGGTCAGGTAAACCAACTTCGGGTTGGTATGAGACTCTTTGTGAGTCTGATAGAGGTTTCAGACCTCTGGGCTGAATCTGTCAGCCGGGGAATGATGTCTTTGTGACTGACCCACTTCTGTTTTGAAATAAAGAGGCCAACAAAGCAAGTTACGGCCGGATGATGCACGATGTGTGATTGCACAGGTGGATGGAGTTCTCCCTAGTTGAGAGGGAGTGTTAAAATTGGACAACTAGGTCCAAACTCCATGTTGTGATGCTCAGAGGAAGATACCAATATTTGTATTGGGTTCCTCTTTCTGAGAGGTGTAAGATCGATCTAAAATTGATCTTAATCTGATGAGCAAAACATTTATTTTGAATTATTTTTAATAATTTCAAATATGTGCAGGTTGGCCTTAAGGTTTTACACCTCCAGTAGATGTGTCACACACCTCAGTGATTGATATAAATAGAGTCAACGTTGGAGGAATTTTTCACTCATCTCCTCCTCTGATTTAGTACGAGCTCCTTGGAAGCAGTTTCGGTTCACACGTGGGAAGAAGGATGAATTTACTGCAGCGAGGGTTTCCACGCAAGTTTGACCAACATTGACTTTGGTCAACGCATGGTCCAAATAGGCTGAAAATTGGTGGAGACTTCGATTTTGGAAGGCCGTACACATTGGCACAATAACCGAGGTCAAAAGGTTGATCAAAGATCAAGCTTTGTTGACTTTCTTGCTGTTGTCCTGCGTTGACTTTTTTGGACAGCGTTGACTTTTTTGGGGTTGACTTTGGGCTGACCGTGTGGCTGTTTTGAGGACTGTTGTGACACATGCTGGGTTGGCTGACCAAGGAGACTTCGTTGGTTGAAGCATCTTGTTGACCGCCGTAACGCACCTCCACATTTTTTCTGTTTCTGGTTTGTCTTCTATAGATCCACTGGTATGTTCTATCAGCGTTTTACTTGATTGTTTATGTGATTGCTGTAGTGAAAAGTAAAGTTGCATCAAGCATAGAACATTTGCATAAATTTACAGTGTCCCCGGTCGGGAATCCCACCTCTTTCCTTGAGAGGCCTCTTGGGAGAGTATTGCACTACATTGTCCACTATCCGGCATCAGGCCAAGCTCCATCTTTGTTCTACAGCATAGTTTCTGCAGAGTATTGTGTTGTGTTGCAGGGTGCAGCAGTGGAGGATTATATTGGGTGTCTTCAGGGCTAGTTTTGCAGTTGAGGAAAGTTTCCTTCCATCGGAAGGCTAGTAAAGAAGCCCCTTGGGTTTTATTGACATATTTGGCACCAGGCCAAGGAGTATTTATCCCTTACAGTGCAGTTTCAGTTCAGATCTGCGTTATTTTAGGGGAAGTTGCCGGGGTGGTTGCAGTAGATGTTTTGGGAGGTGATTTCTTCAGTGGAGGAGCCATTCTTTTATCTAGAGGATCTATTGGAGAAGAGTTGTAGGTTTCTACATCAACTTCAACCATATCTTCTCATTTTTGTTGTTGCAGCATACCTTCAGCCCTACTGCTGCAACTTACATTGGCACATTGTGTGCATTTTCCAGAAACCCTCTTAGGTTGTCTTGGAAAGCTGATCTAGTGCGTAGATCTGTATTTGTAGCATCTATTGTGGCCTATATCAGTATTTTTATATCATTGTCTGATCTCCAGCTGTAGTTATGCTTAGTATGACTGCGCTGTAGCAGCTCTCCGGCATTTTGTATTGTAGCAGCAGCTCATATTTGGGAGTGATTGTTTATGGGAGGCTTGTTTCCTCATTTCATATGATTTATGCCTCACTATTTTGTTCTGATTTGCTGTTCTTATACATAATGTTTTGGCTCCATATTGGTCTCCAATATTGATGTGTTGATTTACCTTGCTATTTCCTTGTTTATGCACTGTATTCCTGCTTTTCCCATTTGGGAATATTACATAAACAGATCAGCACAAAAAACAGAAAGCCCTAAACAGATCAGCGCGGAAAACAAGGGCTTTGCTCCAGGGGGGAGGGAGCAACAAAATGTTAATTAACCAAACAAAATTTCACTTAATCTGATACAGTGTAAACAAAGGGAGCCAATCAAGACAAAAATCCTGCCAGGGGAGTGGAAGGGAGTAGACCTGGGAGGCTGGCTGGCCCTCCCAGCCTAGAGACAAAGGGATCACCAAGAATGAAACTAGAGCATGAAAATTAAAGAGAGATGGCATGTAAAAACCACTCACCCTGAACTGTGAGAGCTGTGAATGGCACAATAGGAAAACACTATCATTTATGTAGGCTAATCCAACATCCGTGTCGCGCACCATTGTGGATGGACGTGGTGGTGAAGGTGGCCTGTTATCATGGAGCAATTTGAAAGGAAACTATCTGCTCAAAGGCAATGAACCAAAAATGATTAGTGTCTAATATATTTATTTAAGGTGGAGGTAGGAGTTAATTATTTAACCTTACTGGTCTATATATAAAAAATTAATGCAGAAATGATGTAGATCAGCAAATAAAATCACTTAAACTAAGATTTTTACCTTTAAATTAACCACAAAAAAGAGTGATAAATACCCTTGCCAAGTATATGATGTTTTCCTTGTTCTGTCCTTTGATAAGTAGTTGTACTTTCTTAATTTCCTTGCTGTCTTGTATCTTCAAATTTGCAGAAGTGCAGAAAACAAGCTAATTGACCTCTTAGGGGCACGCACAAAGATAGAAACACCTTAGATTGATGGATCTATGGGTGGAAAGGTTTGGGTGGCAAATATGTGAACATACTGACGGCTCAAAACCTTAGATCTGCAAGCATAAATGGATTTCCAGCAAGCTGGAAATCACTTGCAGTGATTTGAGGTTAAATTCCCCTCTCAGTTGAAACCTACAAAATTTTTCAGCAAGCAAAATAAGTTTGTAATGACTGGAAATTACTTGTTTTTACTCCAGAGATTTAAAAATATTGTAATAATATTAAATCTAGAATAGCATAAAGGATTGAAGGGATGATTACCCCTTTGTATGATAAATCTGCTGGATCTGCTGTAATAATTTGTAGATTTGCGAAAGTTCTCACAATATTCTCGTGAAATATAAATATTAATGCAGAAAATGAGAGGGTAATTTGTCTTGAGGTGTGGAATATATCTAATAGTTAAATCCACAAAGATCTACTAGGTATCAAGATCTAAATGTATGCACAAGCTAGGGTTTTATTCTATATTTGTATCTTTTATTTTTATATGACATAAAAGTAAAGAGATTGATATTTTTAAATAAATGTGGTTGTTGTAGTGAGGTTTACTTCTGTCGTGCTTACCTTCCATATGCTGGATTGCGATCACAACCTCCTCTAAATCAGCTTTTCCTTTTGGACAAGAAATTGAGATAGGAGTCAAGACTCAAGAGACTATATCACACAATCAAGCCTAGAATGTCAATACAAGTTCCCCATTCTGCTATGAAGATTTCTTCATTTGATATTTTTCAAATTACTAAACCAATTGTAGCACTAATAGGATATTGCCTTTGCTGGAGATACCCCCTAAGAGGGTTTGTCTAACCACTGGGTTTGAATACCTTACACTAGCAAAGGATGAGGTGAAGGATTGGGCCTAGATCTCTGCTTCCATGTGACCTGTACCCATAAATGGATTGGCCTAGCAATTTTGTGGTAACTAAGAGCACGTGTCTACTGTATGAAAGAGAAATATTATAGCACAACACTAAGAAAAAATAGCATAGAAATTTCAATACAAACAAAGTATTTTCACACGAAAAGTTTCTATTATGGCATCAAATGATCTCGTAGTTCAACAGCTAATGGGACGAGGATCTTGTTGGAGAATGTAGTAGGGTAGCTATTAAAACAAATTCTCCTTAACCTTAATAATTGTTTGTGAACTCTAGCTCCTTAACCTTAATAATTGTTTGTGAACTTTAGCTATCTTCTTATGTTTCTTTATTAGATCTTTTCATGAAACAATTATTAAGAGCAAAAACAATAAAGAGAATGGACACAAGATATAGGCTCCAAGCCAGGGCAACCAAAAATAATCTCTTCTCTTCTTATAGAATCTGCTTTAAATGAGAAAACCGAGACCCAAACCTTAAGACCATGATCTCCTCCAAGCACCAATTTAACTCTCCAAGAATCTCTTCCAATCAAGTCAAAGTTTGGCCAAGTCAACAAGGGTCAAACCTCTTCAGATCTGCTTTGCTTCAGACTTTTGGCCTACTACTTCAGATCTGCAACTTCGATCCCTTGGAACAGTAGAAACCCTTCTTTCTGGTACATGTCAACCCTTCACGAAGTCTTCCTTCAAACAAGTCAATGTCTCCAAAGTCAATGAGAGTCAAACTAGATCAAATCAGAGTATTCAACCCTCGTGCAATTTGGATCTGCAATTCTCGGCCTCGTGCAATTTGGACCTGCAATTTTCGGCCTCCTAGAAGCCGCAAAAACCCTAACCTTGACATGTGTGAGAGAATAAGGCTCAAAAATGGATTTTTCCTTCTTCTTTTTGCTTCCTTGACCTTCGCTCTTGCTTCCTTGGAGTTCCTTGCTTTAGATCGAACTTCTTGCTTGAGAGATCGAATTGGTGACAAAAGAGGTCGAAGCAGCTTGTATTTATACACATTTGTGGAGGTCGAATAACCTCTTCTAGGTCGACTTATGCTTGGAGGCTCATAAGGACTTTCTAGACTCAAAATTATATATTTTACAAGTTACATCTTGTCCAATAGGGTCTTATACAATTGACAAGGACTCTCTTGACTCAAGAAAAATATTCTTTTTACATGGCAAACCCTAGGAGCATGAAGTGCATGCTTGACCTAAATGACCAATACAAATGAAGCATGAAACCCATGCTTAAAATAATAATTTTCTTTCTTCTTGTTCTTGTAACATAAGATATACATAATGACATGAGTACATTGACAATTATGAAGATCAAAACTAGTTACATTTTCCTACATATCTAGCTTTATACAATTTTTCTTGTAATGGCTAGTTTGACTTTCTCCCAAAATACTATTTTTTGACTTCTGATTCACACGTTGAAGACTAAGTCATTTCATAAAATTGATTTTATGCATTAAAAAATTGATTAACCTGCAAGAGGCTCGACTTGGCTTGGAGAGACGACGACTAGTAAAGTGCGGCAATTTGACTTGATGAATACTTTCCTTGATTTCTTGACCACCTTCAACATTCACTTGACAACCATTGGCTAGATTTGACTTTCAAACGACGAGATTTTCTTTAGATGTGTGGCTAGGATGAGACATCACCTTGCATGGATGAGTGATTTGCTAGATCTCAAACACCACTTCTAATTTGAGGACTCTGACAAATGGGTTTGTCTAAAAGAAAATTTGCATAACTTTTGACGTAATATTTGTCTCTACATGTCAAGTATGGAACTTGATTTGCCAACTTTTTCCCCACTTGTCTGTTTGCATGCATTTTGACCACTTCCAAAGATTTCCTTATGGAGAAAACACCTTACTAGCTTTGTCCAATGTTTTTCTTGTGGGAAGTAGGCCATGCCACAATGGTTCCAATGAGCTATCACATGCCCAATTTGGCTCTATGATGTTACCTCTAGGTCCACTTGAATCTTGTCACATGAGAGTTGGAAATGAGGTTGAATTTTTCTTGCATGGGTAAAACCCTGCTTAATTGATGTTTTTGGCATCGAGGTTTTTTCTAGAACGTTTGCTTCAACTTTGACATGAAGTTCGTCCATGTATATCAAGGAATGGCCTATTTTTGGCCATTTTTATCACCCATGTGGCTAGGAGGGAGTATGACCACTTTTGAGTTGGAATATTTGTTTGATTCCTTCTCCTTTTGCCAAAAATTTGTATGTGGCATGTCAAGTACACATTATTTTGAACATTTTGAGCCCTTGTGGATATTTTGGACATGGGACCCTGTCCATTAGGATTCGTGAATTGTCTTGGGAAACGTGAAACACTGTAAATTGTGAAATTTCCATGTTGAGAATTGTAAATTGAATATTGTACCTAGTCCAAAGAAATGCATACAAATTCTATGACACATGACCATGTGGAAAATCATAGGTGTGCTTAAGACATGGGCTTGATTGGTCGTACATAGTGCAACCACCCATACAAAACCAATGGCTCCCCTAAACCATGTGTCCAAGTAGGTTGATCCTAAGGCTTCCAATCCTATCTAGGACAAAATGTCTTAAGAGTGGAGTCTAAAAGGACTGGGCATGTTTGACCATAATAGTCATAACTATCGTGTGGTCTATAAGGCTTTTGGCTTGCATTCTTTGAACTTACAATGGTGTTGCTAAAAAGAAAAATGGCTATAAGTGCCATTGCGGAAATGAGGGGTAACAAGGCCCTCTAGGAAAGCAAATGCGTTGAATTGTATGTGTAATGTGGATTATATCTAGGTAAAAAGTGATAACGTGATGAAATATGCAAATTATGTCAATACAATGATGGAAACGTGATGAAATATAAATGACCCTAGGGATACACTAGGTGAATCCACCATTCAAGAGGACACTAACAACTAAGACGTGAACCAACGATGCAATAACGAAGTGAAGGTAGTGACTAGAACATGACTAAGTGATCTCCCCAACTCTGATCCATGAAGAATACCTCCTTCAAGTTGAAAAAAATGTGATGCACAATCGAAGTACTTCCCAGAGAACTCCATAATCAAATCCATTGTGTGGATAGAACCACCACTCTATATTGCAAATCTTTGAATTATGCGCTAAAAATCATGTTAATTTTGGTAGCTCAAACAAGTGATTCTGCATAGGCTTGTCAGGCATGCAAAATATGTCTAACAAAATTTCCTAGCAAAGTGACTTTATTTTTCCTGAGCACATTAATTAATTAATGTTAAAGATCTTGAGATCATGAATTACAAGAATGATTTTGTTAATCACAAAATTGACTTTATGAATCATAACACAAAGGAAAATTATAAAAGTAATTGCTTGAGGAGATCTTGGCATGAATTTCAAAGGTAACACACACTTCAAAAGGGAGTTGACACACATGCCTAGGAGCAAAGATTGAGGAAAAGGAGAGGAAAAGGCAACGCATAGATCGAGGTACCGAGGCACACAAATGGAGATAGGCCGCATGTGTGAGAGGGCCGCACAAGGATCCATGCACAACAATCGAGGAGCGTAGAATAGCACGAAGATCGAGGCATTGTTGGCATTCATATTTAGATAATTGCTTGGCATGCATATTTAGATAGATCTGTTTGGCTCAATTTCCAAGGCTTTGAGAGAAGTTTTGTAGCTATAATAAATTTTTGATCTTCCTCTACAAGTTCAAATAAAAACAAACACGAATGCTGAATTTCCCAAGTTGGGTTTCCAGGGTAAAATGCTATGTCAAAATTTAATGTGCTTGATTTTTGTTTTTACTTTGTAGATTTGTTAGATGCTCAACAATATTTCCTATGCATGATTTCAGATTTGGTTTTGCTGTTAAACTAAATGTTGCATATCAAAATTTATTAGCACATTATATCGTTTCGTTGGGTTTAAGAAAAATTAACATGGTATCAAAGCCAAGGGATTGATTTACCATGGCAACTAGTGTCAGCTAGAAGACATGTTAGAAGGAGCCTCGTTTTGGTGGCCATCCACTCAAATTTCATCCATAAAATATCTTGCCCTACATGTTGCCCTAAGAGGGAAACCATAGTTTCTTCTCCCTCAACTTGAGGACTTTCTTGAAGGTTTCATGATGATTGTAATTGTTGGAATCCACTGCAAGGAACCTTTTCTCTTTGGTCTTGACCTTTGGCACGTCCATTATTGTCAAATACATCAAACCCTATGTCTGGAACCTCTCTTTTCTAGGTCTTTTCATTGAAAGAAAATTGAGGATTCCTCAAAGAAGCTTTTGAATTTATATTGTGTCTCTCTCTTGAATGAGCCGTAGTGAGATCATCTTATACCTTATCTACAACCTATCTATCTTAGAATTCATCTCTTCTTCTCTTACCAAGAACCCCCCCCCCCAATTGGTGAAAATATGAAAAGAGCAGGGGGTTTTGGTTGGGGTGAAATTGGCCCTCTACCCCATTGTTAACACTTTGACCAACTTTTGTCTTGTAGGGTTTCCCTCTCCAAGGCCTGCTAGATTTTGTGGCAACATTTTTGGCATCATTGTCGGGGACACGAAGTGTGAGTCTTATCCGTATATGACAACATGCATCATTATTTTGCGGCTCCATTGGAAGATCAAAGCCCTAGTTCTTTGTTAAGCCTCAAAAGTCAATGTTTGTAGCATGAAGCAAGCATCTTTCAAGGCATTTCAAGTTCACCATAGCGACTCCATATTTGAATATTATGAAAATTTGCATGACAAGAAATCGCTGATTGGAAAGGCCCATTTTATATGTTTTATGATGATGATCCTCAATCAAATAATCAGGATGTCATTTGTAGCCAAGAGGAGCTTGATGCCCCTCTTAATGAATCTCTTGGGAGCCATGAAATTGAGGAGCCTACCCAATGCCCTAAAGGGTGTTGTGGTTCTTCTAGAGATATAATTATTGTAGCACACCTTGTTCTTTCCTCGATAATTGAGATGATGTGATTGTGGATATGTATGAGCCATCTATCTCTGCATGTCATAAGGAGGATATGCCCAAGCTTGCTCTTCATTAAAAGTTTATGAGCTTGGTTGTTGAATTCTCCATTCTCTTGTTGCAAGACAGGTGGCACAAGTTGGATTCCTTTTTTCCTTCCTCATTCATGATCCTTGATACATGGTCCTCATATGTTCCCGCCTCCCACCCTTACCATTCATCAAGTAAATCGTGTAATGGAAAATGTGATATTTGGGTGCCCCTTCGTCATGATGGTTTATAAAGGAAAGTGTTTTTATATTGACCTAATGATATGCTGGTTACATTAGTTATATGACTATACTTAGCTCATGCATTAAATGCTCACATTGCATGGTAGTGTAGGTGCATTGGATATTTCTTTTGCATAGGTAACATCATCATATCATATTCTCATGCTAGATTAGATTTTATTTTTTGTATGGTTTATTATTTTGATGAAAAAAATGGGTGATAAAAGTACGCCCAGTGGACATGCTCCCAAATAGTTGTATTGTGATGTGTGATGTGTAGGATACAATTATGTGGTGCCAGGAGATTGCTGGAGTTCTCATGAACTCCTTGTTCGAGTACATGGATCATGTGCTCTACGGTGACCTCATGTCACAGTTGGAGCCAGATGTTACCCACCAAAAGTGGGAGACCCCATAGGAGAAATTTTCTCCTGGTCATCTTTTCTAGCTGGCAACCAATAGCCCCTGACAGAGACTGAGTAGCCTATGTGATGTGCCATTCTTATCTATGCCAGCTACATTAGTTGTATGTTTCCTTGTCCAACTACAAATAGTTGTATTGTGACGTGTGATGTGTAGGATACAATTATGTGGTGCTAGGAGATTGCTGGAGTTCTCATGAACTCCCCATTCGAGTACATGGATCATGTGCTCTATGGTGACATCATGTCACAATTGGAGCCAGATGTTACCCACCAAAAGTGGGTGACCCCATAGGAAAATTTTTCTCCAGGTCATCTTTTCTAGCTGGCAACCAGTAGCCCCTGACAGAGACTGAGTAGCCTATGTGATGTGCCATTCTTATCTATGCCAGCTACATTAGTTGTATGTTTCCTTGTCCATTTGTCAAGAGCACACGTTGGAAAGTGGGAAATTTGACCCAAAAGGTACTTTATTCATTATGCAATCGGGTGCTTATGCATATTTTTCATTTGGGAATTTGGCATGGACTATGGGGTCACTGGAAGAAGGGTCACTTGGAAGGAGGAAGGGTTTTGACCGTGGTTTTGTTCCCTCACCTTAAATTGGGGATTAATCTTCAGTCCTAGTCCAGTGGGACCTCCCCTAATGGCCCATGGCTTTAGTGACTTTTTTAGGGTTTGTAAACCCAAGACTAAATTTGAAAGATTACTAGGGTTTTGAATTGAAACCCTAGCCAAATTGTTATCCCTATCAAGTCAAATTGGCTCAGAGTATAAAATTTTGGGATTATGGATTGATTGGTTTCGCTTGAAAGAAGAAACCCTAACTCTTGCGGGTCAAGGAATAAAACCTTGGGATTATGGATTGGTTTCTTTCGCTTGAAAGAAGAAACCCTGGCTCCTTGAAGAACTGACATCTTGATAAAGCTGGTTTGCAGGTTGATGAATGAAGCTTAAAATTAAGAGGGAGCTGGCATGTTCTCAAAAATTAAGAGGTCAACTCTCTGATGGTGATGATGTGGACTCCTTGATGATGTTGATGTGGACTCCTTGATGATGTTGATATGGACTCTTTAATGATGATGTTGATGTGGACTCCTTGATGATGTTGATATGGACTCTTTAATGATGATGAAGTGGACTCCTTGTTGTGGATTCCTTGATGATGCAGACTCTTTGATGATGATGATGTGGACAAGGGTAATTCCTTAATGATTTGAATGAGGTTGACTGGACCTAAGGAAGACTAACATCAAGACGGAGCTGATACACTCTAAAACGCTAAGTACTTTCTTGATTGTTTCATTAGGAGTCTCTTGTCTTTGTATGTCTTGCTTGGTTGTATTTGTTCTTCCATGGCGTACTAGTGAGGATTGCAGATACATGATGAAGTATGTCAAGGCTATGGCAATCGTTGAAAAGATGGAAGAACAAAGTGATAAGAAGACTCAGGTTTGCGGGGGAGCGGCTCCCCCCCCGCTCAAATTGCTCCTGGAGGCTGCTTCGAGTGGGAGAAATTCGCTTCTGTCACGCTCCCGCAAATAAAACTTTGCTCCTTGGTTTTCTTCACAAATTTTTTGTCATAAAGATGTTCCAAACACATTTTTTTTTCCAAGAAACATTATTTTTTGAGTAGGGCAGCCTAATATTCAAGCTTATGGCCCTAGTATTGACATGAAATTCATGTTAATGCTAAATTCTTGAAGTAAAAGTGACATTCTCCTTTATCTTTCATTTTCATCCTTTTACTTAAATTTTTAACATTACCATGAAATGACTCTGGATGTTTGAGAGTGGTTTATTGGATTTCATATGAAGAAAGTAGATTTTTAGATCTCACTCAAAATCCAACAGACTTATCAATTTTTTCAGGATTTCAGGATTGGGGGGATTGCAATTATTCCATTGGATTTTGTCATGTACTAGGGTATGGGACTCGTATTTAATCAAGAGCACCCAACCCTCTATGTACCTTCATGTTAGTGACATTGGTTGTCAAACTCCTCTAGCATGACCCTACTAAAAATGTTCCCATCACTCAAACAAAATCTTGACTTGACATGCTACATTTTTTCTATCTTATGTTAATTTCTTAGAGGGTGATATTAATGACAAAGATCCCAAGATAGGCAATGATTTTGATGATATGTAGCTATTTGTTGTAGCATGTTTTTTTTGGACGCTAGAGGCCATCTAGAGCCTATTTGTTGATGTATTTTCAGTTAAGAGATGGATTACACTTGATGCTGTTTTGGTTATGTGCACCCTTACATGCTATATAAATGAGAACTTATAACTTGTGGACATGGTTGATGAAGATTATAACTTCTAGATGATTGATGTTATATGGTGTAATCCATGTTTTTGTGCTTTTTATATCTAATTCATCATTCTAAATACTTTTGTTGACATATATGCATCCAGATATATAAAAATATATATTATATAAAAATTCGGTCCCAATTCGCTCCCAAACCGAGAGCTTTTGAAAATGTCGCTCCTCGCTCTCGCTTCTGCTCCTACTCCCAACTCCCACTTCCAAGTAACCCTTAGAATACTTGTGATTGGATGATACTTTGAACTCAGAGGGAGCATACAAGATCAACCTGATTGTAGGATGTTTGATCCATGATGTAAAGAAGTTAGTCGTGAAGATGGCTTGAATTCTTGAAGATTAATGCTGATCCAAATTTGCTGAAAAAGAGCCTGTGGCTTTTCTGCTATGCGTTGATGACATGTTTTTGACAAGGACTGAGGTCCTCTTCATCCAGTGTAAGAGGGAGCTGATTGAAAGATTAAAACTATGAGCTTGATGAAACCCTTGCTAAGGTTGTGGCATAATGGACCGTGTGTCCATGGACACTTTCTCAAGGAAAATTTGACGAAGCTGTGTAATTCTGTTGTTGATTTGATGAATCCCTCTGATTGGCTCGTTGAAGCAACCTAATGCATGAAATTACTATATTCTGGGAGCTGTGTCAGACTGAATAACATGAATGTTCCTCTTGGATGTATCACAGTTGAAGCTAGAAATGTAGCTGATTTGTGAAGTGGTTTGGATTTAGAAGCTTTTGGCTGATCTATTGTATCTTGGTCTAAAATCGTTTATGGCAACATGTTTGCCGATGTGCAGGTTGCCTTCTTTTGTGAGAAGCTACTTGTTGTCTGTTGATTTCTACTATTGTCGATGATGCTTGCTTTTGTGAGAAGCCACATGTTATCTGCTGGACTCAACCATTGCTGTTGATATTATTGTTGACGTCTGCTTCTGTAAGAAGCCACTTGTTATCTATTGGATTGTTGATGTTTGCTTCTGTGAGAAGACCCAATTGAAGCTAAATGAATAGTTGGATGTTGTTGTCTGCTGAAATGTTTGATAAAGTGCTGGAAACCACCATGGTTGTTGATGATTATGTGAATGAGTGAGAATCTTGTTGGAGAGGGAGCATTGACTTATAGCATCATAAATCTTCCTTAGGCTGTGTGCTGGGAGACCTATGGATTGGTCAGGAAGATTGTCACTCCCTTAGGCTGTTGGTCAAGAGACTAGTGAGTTTGGTCATGGAGCTTGGTTCTGAGGCATTGAGTTTGTGATTCTTCTCTCAGGCCGTGTGGGCCGGGAGATCTTGTGGCCAGGGAGATGTACCCTGTGTATATGATTAAGATAGAGATTTCTCCCTTACGCTATGGGCTGGAAGACCTTGTGGTTAGGGATATATATCTTGTGCATATGATTGGTTTGGCGTCATTTATTATTTCCACTGGTCAGTGGGGTACTAAACTAGGTGCCACGGGGTTACCAATTTTTGGGATGTGTTGAATGCTATGTATATTTTCTTATGATGAGATTGATGATCTCTCTCTTAGGGTGTGAGCCAGGAGACCTATGGATTGGTTGGAGAGGTTGGTCTTGACAGAGAGAGAGAATTGTACTTGTGATCCCTTAGGTTGTGGGTCAGGATACCTATGGATTGGTTGAGGAGATTGATCTTAAGAGAGAATTAAAAGTACCTCCCTGGCTATGAGGAAGTGTTGGAAATATGGTAGCCATGGTCGATATTTTCATGTGAAGAAAAATTAAAATTAAAATTAAAATTTTTGCCTCCTAAATATTCAAGTCGGCCTCCTATTTGTTAAGGTTGGTTGGGCCCCCAAGAGGCACCCGATCCCCCTTTGAAGTTTATATAAAGAAGAGCCTTCCTCCTCATTTAGCATATTGAATTTGTCTTGTCTATCTCTGATTTAACAAATTTTAGAAGGAGAAAAGAAGGGCCGAAATTTCAAGAGGAGGGTTTGGATTTTATCTTGTTCTTGGGTATTGGTTTGGTTATTATCTTGATACCGTTTCTAATGTATTGATGAACTATGAGCTCTCTCTCTCTCACAAGGAAGAATTTCTGGGATTTCCCAAGGCCTCAGGCCTAATTCTTGTGTCTCTTGTGTCATGGTTTCTCTTTCATGTTTAATGGTTGATATTTCCTTTTGTATAACTGCTTAATGATATTGAATGAATGCTATTTTGGAGTTAATACTAATCGATCATTGTAAGTAGTTATCATAATGAAGAAAAATCTATTCTAGCTTGTGCCCTAGAAAACTAAAGACACAAAAGATGGCTGTTTAGGGTTTTTTGTAAAAATTTCTTTTCCCAAACTCGGTTTTCAGTTTCTCCTTATTTCTCCCATAAAGTTAAATGCCCATTCCCATAGCCATACATTTAACACGCTGGAAAAATAAATATTTTCTGAAAACACAAATTCTGGAAATTTCACAGTGCTGAAATGCAGAAATAAAAACTAAGAAAAATAAATTAGCCATACACAGAATTTTGACATGCTGATTTTTGGTCAATATGACCCTGGAAAAACCCCCTACAACTCTTGGGGAAAACTAGTTCGAAAGCTTCTCTTTATTTTCTAAATATTGCTTTTACAGTGAAACACAGAAACACAGTAAAAATTCCAGCAACCAAATTTATAGACTTATCTCGATTTCCATGCTTGCACACCGCCTCGGAAATTGTGCTAAATCAACAACTTGCAAAACAGAAAATATTACAGCATTAATGACAACAATAAATGCTGTACGACCATCTCGGGAAGCATACGAGAACATGATGTACGGTGTTGTACAGACTGTACAGATTTGTACAACAACGCTCCTCGAAATCTGAGCCCAGAAACTGCCTAGAAAACCGTGCTGTTGCTGCTATACTTTTTTCTTGGTTTCTGTGCCGAAAAATCAACAGCTTCTCTCCTCGAAATCTGTGCCCAATTTTCTGCCTTGGACTGCGTGCTTAATGCTACTGCCTCCTTTCCTCGATTTCTGTGCCTCCTTTCCTCGAAACTGTGCCTCTCTCTCCTACTGTACGGATTTTCTGCTTTGGGATTTGTGCCAATAAATGTTGCTATACTCTTTGCTGAATCTCCTCACTGCTGCCCTCTTTCTTCTCACTGCTTAGAAAATCTCCTTAGCTTTCTCTTCTCCTCTCTCAATCTGCTCATGAAAGAATGAATGACCTTTTCCCTCCTTTTCCTCCTTTAACGTAACCCTAAGTGACTTTTGGGGAATCCCTAAATCTAATGGCTGAGATAGCTTTAGATCTAGGGCTGAGATTAAATGCTCATTTAAATCTCACTTTCTATTTTTTAATTCACACCACTTTAATAAAGACTTACTTAGTCATTTATTTATAAAGTCACTTTTCACTTTCTAATTTCACATTGACTTTATTAAAGTCACATTAAACTTAGACTTAGTAAATTTATCACTTAAAGTCACTTTTAAATTAGATTTGACTTTATAACTTTATAAAGTCACTTTAGGAGAAAAATTAAATTCTTTTTGGACACTTTTCCCTAGGCCAAAGATCAAAGCCTTACGGAACCAGCTGTCCTTCGGTAACCAAATTTCAACACTCCCTCTTACCGAGGAAGGTGTTCCTCACCACACCCATCTTGTCTCTGAAGTAGACATGCTTGCCCCTCGGTAACGCTTTGGTAACTATATCTGCTACCTACTCATCTGTGGGAATATACTCAAGCTTCACAGCTCCCTTCTGAACATAGTCTTTGATGAAATGATATCTGATGCCGATATGCTTTGTCCTGTCATGAAATACTGGATTCTCTGTGAGTTTAATGCAACTCTGATTATCACAGTAAATCACTGAAGGTCTCAACGGTTGACCAAATAAGCCAAACAACATTTTGCGAAGCCATATGGCCTCACAGCCTGCTAGACTGGTTGCCATGTACTCTGCTTCCGTTGAACTCAATGCTACTGACTGCTGCTTTCGGCTGAACCACGCCACCACTGCCGAACCCAACCCAAAACAACACCCTGAAGTGCTCTTCCTATTAGAAGCACAACCTGCCCAATCAGAATCAGTGTAACCGGCCAATCTCACTCCATCCCCCTGCCTATAATCCAGACCATAATCCACTGTCCCCTGCAAGTACCGCAAAATGTGTTTTGCAGCAACCCAGTGCACCCTCCTGGGCTCACACATGAACTGGCTCATCGTGTTGACTGCAAAACATATATCTGGTCTAGTGTTGACCAAATACATCAAGGAACCAATCAACTGTTTATACAAAGTGGGATCCACCAACTCAGAATCTGAAGCGTGAAGCTTCTTCTAGTTAGTGATCATTGGTGTCGACATGGGTCTACAATCCTCCATGTGGAACCTGCCAAGGATGTCCACAATATACTTCCCCTGCCCCAGGAGGAAATGCCCCTCCTCCTGCCACACCTCCAAACCCAAAAAGTAATGCATCAAGCCAATGTCCTTCATCTCAAACTCCGACGCAAGATCTCTCTTGCAGCTCTCTATGAGTCTCTCGGCACCCGTAATGACCAAGTCATCCACATACAACACCAGAATGAGAGGCTCCTTAGCTACCACAATAAAGTAAAGGTTCAGATCTGCATTACTCTTTGTGAAACCCATCTCCTGCAAGTATGTATCTATCCTAGAGTACCAAGCTCTGGGAGCTTGCTTCAGGCCATAAAGGGCCTTCTTCAGTCTGCACACATGGGACTCCTTCCCATGCACCTCAAAGCCCTGTGGTTGCTCAATGTACACCTCCCCCTGTATGAAGCCATTGAGAAATGCGGTCTTCACATCCATCTGGTGGATCTTCCAACCCATCTCTACTGCTATTGATATAATGGAGCGAATCGAAGTATATCGAGCCACGGGAGCGAAGGTCTCCTTATAATCTACTACCTCTACTTGGGAGAACCCTCTAGCCACAAACCTTGCCTTGAATTTCTCAATGCTACCATCTGCAACATGCTTTACCTTGTAAAGCCATCTGGAAGTAACCACGGATTTGCCCTCAGGCCTCGACACCACCTCCCAAACATCATTCTTCATGATAGAAGAATACTCCTCCTGCATGGCCTCTCTCCAGATCTGCTGGTTCGCTGCCTCCTAAAAGCTAGAAGGCTCAGAGTCAATGATGTTGGCAACCATTGCCATATAGCTACAGAACCTATCAGGTGGTTTGCTCTCTCTGACTAGCCTCTTAGGCCCAGTAACAGATGTTGCCTCCCTCAAGGTATCTTGAAGCCACTTGGGCTTCCTCTTCCCTGAGCACATTTCTCCCATTAGAGAATGAAACTCCTCCTCCTCATCAGGAGCCTGAACTTCTGACTATTTGTCTGCTGTCCTCCTGCTTGAACCTGAACTTGTAGGCGCTGAAGTACGTCCATTAGTGGACTCCCTAGTGAACTGCTCTGCATGCTGCCTGAAGCACCACCCCTCTGACTCTGTGAGCCACTGCTCACTGATGGACTTGACACCGTAATCGATGTACCTTCGGATCCTCCTGATCCCTGCCCACTGGATCCCTGCGACTGACTCAGCTGCTCCTGAGGGTCTGGCTGATCCAAATACTCTAACTCCTATGACCTCCTGAAAGCCCTGTCCTCCTCGAACTTCACATCTCGCCTGACAACAACTCTCCTCTGTGCGGGAATATAAATCCAAAAGGCTTTTGAGGTCTCACTGTAGCCCCCAAAGATACCCTTCTCTGCAGTGGGCTCTAGCTTGGTCCTCTTCTCCTTGGGTACGTAGGAGTGTGCAATACACCCAAAGATATGAAGATGACCAACATTAAGCTTCTTCCCAGAAAAAACCTCCTCTCGAGTCACTTGCCCCAAGGCACGATGCAGACTCCTGTTCTGCAAATATACAATAGTGTTGCAGGCCTCTGCCCACAAAAACAATGGTAACCCCTAATCATGTAGCATGGCTTTGGAAGCCCCTCCAATGGATCTGTTCTTCCTCTCCGCAACCTCGTTCTGCTGGGGGTTGTAAGGAACTGTGAACTCCCTCCTAATGCATGCTTTCGCACAATACTCAACAAACTCATCAAGGGTGTACTCTCCTCCATTGTCCGACCCCAAGGACTAGATCTTCCCACCTGTCTGAGTCTCCACAAGAGCTCTGAACTCCTGAAACCGCTTGAAGACCTCACTCTTGGTCTTCAAGAAATAAATCCAGGTCCTCCTAGAGTGATCATCAATGAATAAAACATAATACTCATGTCCACTCAAGGAAACATGAGACATCCGACCGCTCACATCGGAATGAATCAAATCAAGTATCCCAGTCGATTTGTTGTCACTGCTGGGAAAAAGGGATTTGGCAAACTTGCCCATTGCACATCCTCTGCATGTATCAATGTGATCAATACTGAAATCTGGCACACCTGTAGTGATCTCCTGCAATGTCCTCAAGGCTCCATGATACATGTGCCCCATCCTGTGGTGCCAAATCTCGCACAACTCTGAACTGCTAGCTCTGCTGCCAGTACTGCTCAATGCCAAAAGGGGCTGAAATGCAAACTTGTACACCTTTGCATGGCGTACACCAATCACTCTAGCTGACTCAGTTGGAGCGCCCCTGGGATATATAAGCACTTGTCCTCTCCTGAACAATATCTCATATCCTCTGTCCTCCAATGCTGAGACGGATATGAGGTTCTTCCTCATCCCTGGCACATATAGAACATCTGACACTTTCAAGGGAGGTTTGGGTTCCCTATCAAATGTCAATGTCCCTACACCGACTGTTCTAACAACGTTGTCATCTCCGAGTCCTACCTCTATATCAGTGCCACTCTCTGAAAGCTCTGAGAAGTACTCACGGACTCCTGTCATAGACGTGAAGCCCCACTGTCAACATACCAGATACCTGAAGATGCTCCGCTAGTGGAGGGAAATGCACACTCCCTCTCAACCTCCGTTGCAGGTGATCCTGCACTAGTGGACTCACAAGCAATGAACCCAAACTCCCTGTCAAAGCTATCCGTAAAGTCCTCTATCTCTGCTGATGCTGCCATGCTCTGGTTCTTCCCCTTCTTTTTCTTCTCCGGAGACACAACTACATAGTGTCCCATCTTCTGATAATTCCGACACTTCACCTTGGAATAGTCCTTCTGCGTGTTCCCCTGTTTACCTTTACCTTTGCCTTTGCCCCCACCAGCACTTGTGGAAGCTTGCTTCTTTCCCTTGCCTTTCTTGCCTCCTGCTAACAGTGCTACATCCTCATCCCGCTCAACTGGTTTGGCTGCCCCAGGCTGGGTCTTTTTGATTTTTGTCTGTATGCAATCATCCCAGAACCTCTCCCAAGTGGGAAGGGTCTCACGTGCACAAACCCCATTAGCAAAGTTTAGCCATGAACTGGGAAGGCCATTCACTGCAATCCGCACCAACTCAGTGGGTGGAATGACCTCTCCAACTGCTGCCAATGCATCTCTCACATTAGTAATCTTTGTGAGATATCCAGTTGCACTATCAGTCTAACTCATCTTAATGGTTTTCAGCTTCTCCCTTAGGACCATTTTCCTGTTTTCATTGGTACTGTGGTAGAGATTGGTCAATGTTGTTCACATCTCATGAGCATATCTCTTTCCTCTCACATGAGGAATGCAATGGTCTTTGGTTCCATCCAGAATCAGTCTCTTACCCTTGTTATTCCTTTTATTAAAGTCTGCCAACTGAACATCATCAGTAGGCACATTCACAGGGTGCTGTTGGGTATTCACCATTATACCCCACACTTCTGCCTCCTCAAAGATGCTCTGCATTCTTTCCTTCCGTATGCTATAGTTACTATGCCCATACAATCTATCCTCCACCCTCAAGCCCAAAGACATGCTCGCTGTCCTAATAAACTGAAAAAGGCACTGCTGTAGTAAAGGTACTGTTTTCTGTGTGAAAAATTAGCTTGCTGTAATTTTTCTTCTTGTTGTCCCAAACTGCACTTTTCTGCAAAATAGCTCTGATACCATTTAAAAATTTCTTTTCCCAACCCCAGTTTTCAGTTTCTCTTTATTTCTCCCATAAAGTTAAATGCCCATTTCCATAGCCATACATTCAACAAGCTGGAAAAATAAATATTTTCTAAAACACAAATTCTGGAAATTTCATAGTGCTGAAACGCAGAAATAAAAACTCAGAAAAATAAATCAGCCACACATAGAATTTTGACACACTGATTTTTGGTCAATATGACCTGGAAAAATCCCCTACAATTCTTGGGGAAAACCAGTTCGAAAGCTTCTCTTTATTTTCTGAATATTGCTTTTACAGTGAAACAGAAAAACACAATAAAAATCAAATTTACAGACTTATCTCGATTTCCATGCTTGCACTGCCTCAGAAATTGTGCCAAATCAACAACTTGCAAAATAGAAAATATTATAGCATTAATGACAACAATAAATGCTGTACGGCCACTCGGGAAGCGTGCCGGAACAGGCTGTACGGACTGTACGGATTTGTACGACAACCCTCCTTGAAATCGAAGCCCAGAAACTGCTTGGAAAACTGTGCTGTTGCTGTTGTACTTTTTTGTTTTTTGTTTTTGTTTTTTTTTGTTTTGTTTTTGTTTTTGGTTTTTGTGCCAAAAAATCAACAACTTCTCTCCTCGAAATCCATTCCCAGTTTTCTGCCTTGGACTGCGTGCTTAATGCTATTGCCCTCTTCCTCGATTTCTGTGCCTCCTTTCTTGGAAACCGTGCCTCTCTCTCTCTTGCTGTACAGATTTTCTGCCTTGGTATTTGTGCCAATAAATGCTGCTGTACTTTTTGCTGAATCTCCTCACTGCTGCCCTCTTTCTTCTCACTGCTCAGAAAATCTCCTTAGCTTTCTCTTCTCCTCTCTCAATTTGCTAATGAATGACCTTTTCCCTCCTTTTCCTCCTTTAACCTAACCCTAAGTGACTTTTGGGGAATCCCTAATTCTAATGGCTGAGATAGCTTTAGATCTAGGGCTAAGATTAAATGCTCATTTAAATCTCACTTTCTATTTTTTAATTCACACCACTTTAATAAGGACCCACTTAGTCATATATTTCCAAAGTCACTTTTCACTTTCTAATTTCACATTGACTTTATTAAAGTCACTTAAAAATTAGACTTAGTAACTTTATCACTTGAAGTCTTTTTTAAATTAGATTTGACTTTATAACTTTATAAAGTCACTTTAGGAGAAAAATTAAATTCTTTTTGGACACTTTTCCGTAGGCCAAAGATTAAAGCCTTAGGGAACCACCTGTCCTCCGGTAACCAAATTTCAACATTTTTTGGGTTGCAGAAACTAGCCAAAATTGCAGGATGGAGTTGTAGGGGGACGAAGTGCAAAATCTGTAGATGGAAGAGGGAAAACCCTTGTCTAGACCTCGTTGATCTTAGGAGAGAAGGGTTTACATGGTATTAGAGCTAAGGTGAGCAAGGAAGGCAACTGAAAGGACACTAAAAGAAGAGCTAAGATGAGCAAGGAAGGCAACTGAAAGGACACTAGAGGAAGTTACTTTTCAAGGGGAAGGGAAAAAGGAAACTCTCAAAGCCTGAAGAAGAAGACTACAAGGAAGATTATCTTTTGAAGGAATCTAGTTGAAGACTTGTTGGTAGAAGACCTTCTGATCTAGGGTTTCTACATTGAAGAAGGTCAAGGAC
Organism: Pinus albicaulis; assembly: GCA_034641835.2. Classification (NCBI taxonomy): domain Eukaryota; kingdom Viridiplantae; phylum Streptophyta; class Pinopsida; order Pinales; family Pinaceae; genus Pinus; species Pinus albicaulis. The sequence continues at coordinate 119,430,118 of CM076583.1, read as the reverse complement.
TACATCAATCTCGCAAGAAGGGTGTTGATCTCGCAAGAAGAAGTTCATTTGGAAGGAATCAAACTTAGAAGCTGTTGGTGGAAGAATCCTAAAGAAACATCTTTCAAGGAAGTCTCCTCAAGGATCTTGAAGGCATCAAGAAGGTTGGAGACATCATCAAAAGGAATCTCGATATGCAAGTAAGTATCATACTATTTCATAATGGCTGAATCTTCAAGTCATGTAAGTTCTTTCTGCAAGGAGAGCAATAAGCTCATTGGTGCATCAAACTATTTGGCATGGAAGAAGGGAATTGACTTGATACTAATAGAACAAGTAGTGATGGAATATGTCACTAGGAAAATTACTAAACCTATCAAAGAAAGGACACAAGAACTATTAAAATACAAGAAAGGGGAAGTAAGGTTACAAAGGATCATAATCGAATCAACCAAGGATTCTCTTGTTCCTTTTGTGGCAAACTTGAAGACTTCCAAGGCAATGTATGACAAGCTAGTGAATTTGTACTCTGTGAGTACAACAGGTCAAAAAGATGTCTTTGCAAAACAAGCTATATATAGAATGAAGAAATCGAAGGATGAGGCTATGGCATCCTTCCTCACAGGAGTCTCTCAGTTAAGAGACCGATAACTGATTTAGAAGTAACTGCATGTGTTCTAAATGTTGAGAAATCTAGGGCAACTAGATTAGGTGATTTCTCTTACTTTGATAACGGTTTGTGATGTATTTTTACTTAACTTAATTAGCTTCTCCTTTCTCTTGATTATATTTAGTGTTCTTATCATCCAACAACTAACAAATCATAAAAAAACAATGACACAAGATGTAGGCAATCATCCAGGGCCAAAACCTCTCCTCTTGGGAAGAAAACCCACAAGAATTTTTCTCTTCTTATAGAATCCTCAAATGACGAATTCCAAGACCTAAGACCCTTGACAAAGACCCCTCCAAGACCAAGTCAAGGATTTCGACTCCAACAACTTCTTCAACAACTTCGACCTCAACAATTTCCTCTGCAACTTTGACCCAGCAGTTGATTCTGCAACTTTGACTCCACAATTTCTTCTGCAACTTCGACCCAACAGTTTCTTCCGCAACTTTGACCCAACAATTTCCTCTGCAACTTCGACCCCAACAACTATCCAATACTTAGACTTTCCCAACAACTTTCCTGCACTTCGACTTGCCTACAACTTTCCAAAACTTAGACTTTCCCAACAACTTTGGAAACCCTAACACAAGAAAGAGAGAGAGAAACTCAAAAACTTCGATCTTGCTTTTCTTCTCCATTTTTGTCCTTTTCGTGCTTCTTCCTTGAGGAGATCGAACTTGCTTGTTGTGTGTCCAAATGAGGTCAATTTCCTTCTTATTTTAGGCTTTCTAGGGGTACAAATTGCTTCCTTGAGGCCGACTTGATCTTTCATGTCAGCCGAGTTGCTTGAGGCACCATGACAAGGTCTTCGAGGTTCTTTGATTCTAATTTGACTCAAATAATTTTTTCTTTACAATATGTAACATGCCCGAAATGATCTTTCATACATGACAATGATTCTTATGACTAATGTTTTAAAAAATGACCGAGCTGATCGAGTTGGACCCCTGCCCAAGCCGGCTCGGTACAAAAACCGGGCCAAAGGCTGGTTTCTTATCGAACCGGTCGAGCTGGTCATCGTCTTGGCCGGTTTGGTAGCAAACCGGCCAACTCGGCCAAGCCAATGAAACCCGGTCAAATTGGCTTTAATTTTGGTGTTAGGGTTTTGGTATGTCCTTCTAACCTCTCCTCTCCCAAGCCTATAAAAGCTACCCAACCCCTCTCATTTCCTCACAACTATCTCATTTCATTTGTGTGAGAAATTGTGAGGAATTTGTGAAGAGTTGTGGAGTTGGTTTTTGGAGCAACAGTGAGGAGTCTCTTGGGCAATCATTGGAGCAACAATGAGTAGCTTCTTGGGCAGTCATTGGAGTTAACATTGAGGAGGCTAGAGCCGAGAGGTTTTTTTTTTTTCACTTCTCAAATCTGCCTTTGCTTGTTTTTTTTTTGCAAATGTGGAAATTGAAAAGATAAATTTTTGTAAAAGAAATGAACATTGAAGAGTTATTTTTTTTGTTTTCATTTTTAGATTTTTCCCTTTCATTTCCAAGTCCAAATATCAGTCCAAAATGGCTCCTAGAATGAAAGATGCTGCTTGGACATATGCTGAGATGATTTATAATCAAATGCATTGCAAATTTTGCCATAGAAAAATTAAGGGAGGTGGAGGGGGCATTCATAGGATGAAACAACACTTGGCTGGTGTTAGAGGCCAAATTACTCCATGTAGTAAATTACTCCAAATTACTCCATGTGTTAAATGATCTAGTCTATGTCCAATGTAATCTCTGACTAAGACGCAACCAATTGCTGAACAAAAGACCTGATACAGATCCCATTGTGTTGGAATATATTGGTCCAACATCAGATTGGGTAGTGGAGAGTCATCCAACAGAGTTTGAATTTGATGAGGATATTGGTGTTGATTTGGATTTTACAGATGGAGGCAGTAGTTGAACATCATGTTCATCTAAATGCAGATCCACTAGTACTAGGCCCAACCCCAAGTCCACCAGTTGGAGGCACTTCCTCTACTCAGCCACGATGCAAGCGCATAGCTCGCCCATCTCAGCGTGCTAGTGCTACTACTTCTACAGTTCCAATTAGAGATCTTGATGAGGAGGAGGAGCCATGAGTTTCCCCGTCTCGCTCTCTTTCAAAGTCCGAGCCAGATGTTGGCTTCTCTAGCAGTGGTGGCTAGTGACTAGTGATGTTTTGTTGTAGAGGCCATTTAGAGCCTCCTTTGTTATGTGTTTTTCTTCTGATCTCTATATATTACATGTAATGGACAGTGCACTGGTTGCCATTTTGATATAATGGATTTTTTCATGAGCCTACTTTGATCATATGCTGTCTTCTATCTATATTCCAATGCTTTGTGTTTGGAAACATAAATGAAAATCTTTAATGTATTTTTTACAAAGATTGAGTCATCGAAATCAAACTGGTTGAGTCGATACAGAGTCGGAGTCAAAGTCGACCCTCGGCCAGTTTCGAACCAAAGTCGGAGTTTTGAAACATTGCTTATGAGTCATGACTTGTTGACTCAAAGACAAACCCTAGAAGCACTCAATGGGTGCTTGACCCCAAAATAAATCTCCCTTGAGCTTGAAACCCATGACTCAAGAATGACAATAATAAATATATTTTTCTCTTTACAATAAATACATAAAATCATAATTGCATATGTCATTATGAAGACCAAACCGAGTTACATATTTCAACACTCTTAATTAGGAAGGTATTCATAATCCATACAAGGTACTTGGACATTCTCAAACTAAAGAAGTCTCATAAGAAGAGTCAGATTGGTAATCGATCTCATAAGCTATCTTATTAACGTATACCAGAGCATCTTATCATACCAACCAGTGTTGTCACATAGCAAGGCCTTGACTAACAACTCTATCTCTCCACAAGATCAAAGCACAATGCTGGGGAGACTAATGATTGACAAATGCCATCATCATTGTCTCTTAAGGCACATACCCCACCCAGGTGTTCACAAGGTATGTCCTTTTAGGACAATTCCTATCTTGGAATAACACATCCTCAAGGAATTTCCTCTTCGAATACTCTTATCTTGGACGCCCTACCTCTTCCTCAAAGAATATTAGAATCAGTCTTAGATGCTTACCCAATCCTCGATTCTTTCTTTACAATATGAAGACAAGAATGATGTGTCTATCTCTCCTCATGGCCTTCACTAAGACTTCTAGTTGTTAGTCCTAGTCTAGTGCATGGCACATGAAGTAGAGAACCATATCTGTCACTCCCCCTTAGCAAAGGAAGACCGACTTGTTCCTATAAAAGGAATATACCCAAGCTCCCTCTTAACTAGGGGTTTGTTCAACTACAACTCTTTGGTGGAGATCATGTTACTATCAACTGCTTGTAGAGCTCCTCCTTTAGATGTCATGAACTTCATCTTTTTCATTATGGAGCCTTCATCTTGTAGTTCTTCTTCGTAGGGCATCGACCATCCATTACTTTCTTTCAATGAACCATAGGATTGAACCAATAGTCATGTCATCCTTATGTTCATCAGAAAGTGATCTTCCAGTCCACATTTTGTTGAGAACTTGGAGGGGTAATGGTTAGTAGAAATTCTCTTCTTGATAATTACTTGTGAGCTTGCTTATGTTGCTTATGTCTCCTCTTAGTTAATCTTTCATCAAGTCAATTATCAAAATGTACAGAACACAAACTTTAGGCAAGAGTAATACTTTTATTGTGGGAAGGATTTACCTTCCTTCCTTTACACTACAGAATTCATTTTCTATTCTGGAGCCCCCCTTATCAATTCGCATCTGTATTTGTTATTGCAGCATGATTGCAACCTTTCTTTTACTTTTCTAAACGCTGTCTTACATTAGAGACATTCGATTATACACACACAGTATGATCACACTTCTTCATATGGTGTCCGCACTGTACAGTCATGCTCCATCTCTGCTGTAATGACTGCAGATCTTTATATGGTGTTCGCACTGTAAATATCCGCATTTCTACTTTGGACCTGTTCACTTATTCTATTAACATCTGCACTTGTCTTCCTTGTAGATATACAACTATATCATCTCAGAGATATCTGATGCTTATGATTCATGCGTTGTCTCTGCTTTTTCTTCACCTAATTACGCATTGTAGTCTTCTCTTAAACCCGCACTTGTAGACCTCCTTAAACCCACACTGTATTACCTCTTTTAAACTGCAGAGGAATCTGCAATCTGCTCCAGACTTTCCTCACTTTTACCTCCGAGAGATCCGCAGAAACTTGGTTGTTCCATCATGATGACACATTACATGTATATATAGCATATCTATTTTTAAGCAAGCCGACCATATAGTTTAGACCGACTAGTTTCATGGTTAATGAGGCCGACTAGATCATGATGAATTCCATGTGTTGGAGAGGTATTTCTTCTTTTCATAAATACATTTTATTTACTTTGCCTTCTTCTTTTCATAAATACATATTTGCATAGTTAACATGAAGACCGACCTAGTTACACTTTTCAACACTCCCTCTTAATTAGGGAGGTATTCATACAGGTACATGGTCACTTTCAAACTGAAGAATCTCATAAGAAAAATTGGATTGGTAATCGCATTTGTATAGCATCATATCAACCAGCATTGTCCTAGTGCAAGGCCTTGACTAACAACCCCATCTCTTCAATGAGACAATGGGCTTCAATGCTGACGAGACACATGACTTATAGACACCTTTGTCATTGTCTCTCCAAGGTACATACTTCACTCAGGTGGTCCCAAAGTATGACCTTCCTGGACTATTCTTCTCTTGGGTAGCTAGCCCTCAAAGAATATCGGTCCCCGACTACTCTTATCTTGAATGCCCTATCACATTCTCAAAGAGTATCGAATACCAGATGATTACCCAATCTTCCATTCTGTCTTCCCAAGACCAAAATGATGTGTCTATCTCTCCCTCTCAACCAGGGAGGACCTTATTCCACAAGGGAATGTACTCATTCTTATACAAAGAATGTACCTAAACTCATCCTTAGGAATTACCAAGTTTCTTCCAAGTAAGAAACTTACCATTAGGCTCCCTCTTAACCAGTGACCTCCAACAGCAATGGTGAGACACCCAGCTGCTCATGAAGAATTCCTATTCTTGATGTCATGGATTTCGATATTGAGGAATCTCCAACTTATTTTTTTTAGCTTCATAGGGCATAGATCATCCATCACTTCCATCCTGAGTCATGTCAACTATCAGAGTGATTCATCAGACTTCCTTTATCTGGTCCATTGTTATGCCATGCTGCTTTCCTTCGAATCATTTCCAAGGATCATACATCCTTTCTCATGATTAGTAGCCCTGCACAGATTCATCCAAATAAACATATTCATATTAACTTTTAGAACGAAGGTTACCTCAGTGATGATCTTTTACCTTGACATTTTCCTGTAGGCATCGGTATCCTTCATACAGATTGACACATCTTGTAATGATATGTTTTTGCTAAGGGTTTCCAGACTTTCGTCAGAGTCTACATATCTTTCCCGGAGATCTTCTAGTCACATCTACTTGTCCTCTGAATGATACCTGCCTCAAGACATGATTGCATTTCATGATCTCTTCTTTTCTGCACATTTTCCATTTCCAGGAACTTTCAACAACCACCTCATATACCATGAGGACATATTATGTTGATTTCATCTGTCCGTGCACTGAGAGATACTATTTTATAGTTCATATTTCTAAGTACATAAGTTCATTACCTGCAACCATATAACATGACATCACATCATCCAATGTCAGCATATAAATATATACATACCTCATACCTTTTTCCCTTGAGTCATCTTTTAGCAATTTTTAGGAATGAATAGCTTCATTCCCTTGGCTTGTTTCATCAATATGTCATCACATCCCAGAAGTATGTTTCTATGATGACCCTTGCTCTTGATGACTACTTTCTTAAAGTTTGTCAAAGAGGTTTTCCCGGAGCTGTTTCACCAGGAGCTCTTGCCATGCTTAGATCAGGATGCTACATTGCTTCTTGTCCTGTAACCAACAGAAATCAATTCCTTATTCATAAGTTTGCGTGATTTTCCTTGAGTCTCCTTTTCTTTCTCCTATTGAGATTGTCCCTTTAGAACCATCTTTCTTGTAATTTCCTCAACTTCCCTTTTTCCTTCTGCAAATGTTTGAGTCTTTTATCCTTCAACATTTTACCCTTGATTTGTTTTTTTCCATCTAGTATAGAGACCACTAGTTGAATGAGTTATTTTTCTTGTCTATTTGTTACATTGTCCATCTTATCGTCTTTTCCAGATCTCACAGTTAAGATCTTATGAAGATATCCCTTCATTCTTTGATACCTTAATTTTGTGTAAATCTGGTCTAAGTGACATAACCTTATTTATTGCATAGAATAGTTCTTTCAGCTTATCTTACATTCTCTTGATGTCTCCAATCCTTCATAGGTTTTTCATGGCTTTACTTTCTTTGAGGACTGTGACTATTCTCCTCATGCAAGGATTCTTGGTAACCCAACCAGCTTATAGATTTCCCTGCAAAAAGAAAGTCATTTAACCAAATTTGATTATAGAATGAAAAATACTTACTTGATAAGTGAAGATAAAGTCTTCGACTTGATTTCTTCGATGGTGGAGAAAAAATGTGTTAGTGCTTTCTCTTTGAATGATCTTCTTCAAGGGTAAGGATTAGATCTTTGTTGTAATGATGATAAAGCCTTCTTTTCTGAACTCTTCTGCACCAGTCCTAGGAAAGCTTGGTTCGTAGTAAACTCCTTTTATGCACTTCTAGCCTCGGCCTCTTACAGTCTTCTTATCCTTGATTCCAATAGAAAGATCTTTCTTGCTTCGATGTATATCTTTAGTTCTTCTCTAAGTTATCTAAAATCTGTTAGCTCAAGACCGAGATATTTAGCACACCTTGCAACCTTTCAATCACCCTTGTCTACACTATGGTAGACCTGTATCTCGTTAAAGAAGTCCGCGGCCTAACTGAAGTATAGACAGATAACCCTTAGATTTCCTTGACCCAATTACTGTGATGCACGATGCTGAAGTGACTTGTCTTCTCGCACTGTTTAGCTTCTAATCACAGTCCTGAACTTTACAGAAGTTATCCGAGATGTTTTATACCCAAAACATATATGTGTGAGAGCCTTCTCTCTTCGCTTATCTGACTCCTTACTTTTCACCGAATCCGCAGACCTTATCTTTGCAATTCATCACAGAACTTGTCCGAACTTGTTGTGTACTAGTGAGGCTGCTATCTGTTGAGAATTTTTATCACTGAAATTGCATCGAACTTGTATAAATACCACCGAGCTTGTATCTCTGCAATAGCACCCAACTTCTTCTTTGTAAAAGCACCAAAATTTTTCTTTCTGAATTTGATCTCAGACAATAACTTTTCTCTAATTCCAAAATCTTCTTGTCAATAAGGTGATCTTCTTTTGCCATAGCTCTGATACCATGTTGAGAATTTGGAGGGGCAACAGTTAATACAAATTCTCTTCTTGATAATTACTTGTGAGCTTGCTTATGTTGCTTATGTCTCCTCTTAGTTAATCTTTCATCAAGTCAATTATCAAAATGTACAGAACACAAACTTTAGGCAAGAGTAATACTTTTATTGTGGGAAGGTAAATCATTTACCTTCCTTCCTTTACACTACAGAATTCATTTTCTATTCTGGAGCCCTTCTTATCAATTCGCATCTGCATTTGTTATTGCAGCATGTTCGCAACCCTTCTTTTACTTTTCCAAACACTGTCTTACATTAGAGACATTCGATTATAAACACACAATATGATCGCACTTCTTCATATGGTGTCCGCATTGTACAGTCATGCTCCATCTCTGCTGTAATGACTGCAGATCTTTATATGGTGTTCGCACTATAAATATCTGCATTTCTACTTTGGACCTGTCTGCTTATTCTATTAACATCTGCACCGTCTTCTTTAAATATCCGCACTTGTCTTCCTTGTAGATATACGACTGTATCATCTCAGAGATATCTGATGCTTATGAGTCATGCGCTGTCTCTGCTTTTTCTTCACCTAATTACGCATTGTAGTCTTCTCTTAAACCCGCACTTGTAGACCTCCTTAAACTCGCACTGTATTACCTCTTTTAAACTGCAGAGGAATCTGCAATCTGCTCTAGACATTCTGCACTTTTACCTCCGAGAGATCCGCAGAAACTTGGTTGTTCAATCATGACGGCACATTACATGTATATATATAGCATATCTATTTTTAAGCAAGCCGACCATATAGTTTAGACCGATTAGTTTCATGGTGAATGAGGCCGACTAGATCATGATGAATTCCATGTGTTGGAGAGGTGTTTCTTCTTTTCATAAATACATTTTATTTACTTTAACTTCTTCTTTTCATAAATACATATTTGCATAGTTAACATGAAGACCGACCTAGGTACACTTTTCAACACATTTGACTTTTCTTCATACAACTACCTCTGCCAAGTCATGTTTCCTTCAGGATCTTCCATCCCACCACATGAGTGCTTGTTGTAGGTGACATCTACAACTTTATGTCGGTAGCCCTGTATCAACCCATCCAGATGTTGGTAAAAAATTAAAAATGAACATCAAATCAAAGTTACCTTTTATGATGACCTTTCATCATGACATCTGCTTGCTTGCAACATCGACATCCTGCTCTTTCATAAACACATCTCCAAGACATTCAATGTCAAGGGTCTCCTTCCTTTACAAACTTTATTAGAGTCTTCATACTTTCTCCATGGAGATGTCATACCAAATTCTTCTAGTCATCAAATGTTGTTTCCTTATCTTATGTGACCATAGTTGCAACTTTTCCATGAATCCTTCTTCCTTTCGTCACATATTGTACCCCAAGAAATTCTATACATAGTTCCTTCATATTGTCAACCACCTCATATTCCATATGAGGACAAATTATGTTGCCTTTATTTTATCAATATGTGAACCATGCCTTCATGCATATTTCCAAAGGAAGAGATCCCTTTTCCTCGATCATGCTCATGAGGTAGAGCATTCACACATGCTATCTGCAACTTTATATGATGACATGACTTAATCTATTAAACATATACATACCTCTTTTCTCTTTTTGGTCATCTAGACTTCCTTCGACAACTTCCTTTCCTTGCTTGAAGTTCTTCGACCATTTTGACATGCTGCATTTCTTTGTCACCATACCATCATCCTTTGAAACAATGAATCCCGTACAAGGCGGAATTCTCATTGAGACACTTGCTTCTTCCAAGTAGAGGTGAACCTTCTAATAAAGATTCAAATGGAGGATCTTGATTATCCTCATTCTACAAAGGCTCCTTTCTAATGATGATGATGTATGATGAGTTCTTTCTATCTTCTATCATGTTAGATGACTTTCTTCATATTTACTACTTATGTTTTCAATGAGGTTACCAAGAGCTACTTCCTTTCTATGATAACTACTACATCCATGTAGACTTATACTTCAGCTATGCTTTCAAGCTGTTATAATGATGTCATGAGCTCTTGCTTTAATCGTATGCTTCTAATATGATGCCATATTTTAATCTGATGCATCCTATCATACTTACAATGCTTTCTACCATGATAGTTATCTTTCAAAAGAGCAAAGTGAAGAGATTATCTTGGTCATAATAGAGATCTTTCACTTCCTCCTCCTCTGATTTCTTCTTCTCAGGTTCTTCCACTTCTTCAGTGATATGTGCTTCATTCCTTTTCTTGTTGTCCTTCTTGAGTTTCAGACAATCTCTCTTGAAATTCCCATATTACTGACAACCATAGCATTGGAGCTTTGGCATATCGATTTTTTTCTTTTTCTGAGGACCAAACTTCCCAAACTTTCCTTTTCTCCTAGCCATGGAAGCAAATGCTTGAACTTCTTCGCTTGCTCCTACATTGCTTTTTGCCTTCAACCTCGTTTCTTTAACCTTACACAATGACCAGAGTTCACTAAATGGGGTGGCTTCCTTCTTTCCATAGATGCTTGACACAAAATTGCCCCATTCATCAAATAGTGCATTGAGCACCACAATGGTCATTTCTTTATTGGACATTATTTCCCCCAACTCTTGCAGTTGGTCTCGTATTTCTGACACCCTCATAAGATATGAGGCTATCCCTTCTTCCTTTGATATCTTCATTTTATATAGTTCTCAAAGATGTGAATTCTCCTGTAGTGCTTACGGAGAATAATTCTACCAGCTTGTCATAGATGTCTTTTGACTTATCTAATTTTTCCACACGAAGGGTGAGGGAATCCTTGATTCTATAAGGATTCTTTGAGCCCTTATTTCCCCCTTCATATAGGAGAGATAGACACATCATTCTGGTCTTCAACGAGGAAGATAGAATGGAGGATTGTGTAATCATTTGACATTCGATACTCTTTGAGAATGAGATAGGGCATTCAAGATAAGAGTAGTTGTGGACCAACATTCTTTGAGGGCTAGAATAGTCCAAGAAGGTCATACTTTGGAAACACCCGGGTGGAGTATGTACCTTGGAGAGATAATGCCAATGGTGTCTATAAGGCATGCGTCTTGCCAACATTGTAGCCCATTGTATCATGGAGAGATGGGGTTGTTAGTCAAGGCCTTACACTAGGACAATGTTCATTGATATGATACTATACAAATGCGATTACCAATCCGATTCTTCTTATGAGATTCTTCAGATTGAAAGTAACCATGAACCATTATGAATACATCCCTAGTTAAGAGGGAGTGTTGGAAAGTGTAACTAGGTTCGGTCTTCATAATGACTATGTAATTATGTATTTATGTAATGAAGAAGACAAAGATCATAAAATATATTTCTTGTTAAGCTTGCTTCATGGGTTTCATGAGCAAGGGATTTTATTATAGGTCAAAGACTTCTTCTTGATGTTTTTTAGGATTTGTCATCTTGTCATAAATGTACAAATCATTGTCATGTACATGAAGCAATGTTACGCTTATAAAGTGTCAAAGAAACAATGTAAAAATGTTCAACACTCTTGTCATCTTGCTGAAAGAATACTCCTTGAAGTCGGCCTCACAACAACTGGTCAAGTCCACTTGAAAACACTGCTAATGCATTGTCACACTCCTTCATGGTCATGTCGGCTTAATTACAGATTGAGACAACTATATATACCCAACTATGCTGCGCAAAACAAAGACAATTATAGTTAGGATTGTTTGAGATTTTCGGACATATCTAACAGCGAACAAGTTTGTGGTGATACAACAAAATTTGGGTCTGCAATTAAGAGAAGATTGGTTGTGCTATAGAGCAAAGGAAAAGGTAAGTATCACAGTAAAGAAGCAAGGAAGACGAGACATATTACAGTGAAGAACAAGTCTGTAACACAGTACTAAAAAGCATGGAAGCCAAGACCTATTACAACGAAGGAGAGGCCTGACATCCCATGCATAACACAGTGCTGAAGGAGGAGATATAGCGTAGAGGAGTATAATATCTCTGTTTTGGGACAACAACATATATCTGAAGAGGGTCGAAGATTGTCTACAGTACTAAGGGAGGATTATCACAGTGCTAAAAGGGATCTTAGACTCAAGCAAAAAGGATACAATAAGAAGATCAAGAAGGAGTTCTGAGGAGGCCAAGGCTATACCAATATAAGACGAAGGAGAAGCACCTTGTTCAAGGATATTAGACAAGGGACCGAGCTTCCCTTGTGCAAGTGCAAAATGGTGCAGAATGGAATGTTTTCGTAAGGAGCCAAGAAGAGCAGGTGACAAGTGTGTTGGAGGTATACTAAGGGCAAGAGTTTGTGTCATGGTCATGGTACTTGTCAACTGAAAGTCTATAAGAAGAATTTCTTGTGGGTTTTCCTCTCGAAGAGGGAGAGGCTTTGGGCCTAGCTCGAAGAGCCTAAATTTATGTCTCTTGTGTTTTGGTAATTAACTTGATGAAAGACATAATAAGCTAAGAAGAGAAGACAAAAGTAAAAGAAGTAAGCTCACAAGTAATTATCAAGTAGAGAATTTGAATTAAACCCAGCCCTACCTAATTCTCAACAGTCCATGGCATTGCGGTGCCTAAAGCTCTTCATAGTTCACACAGTTTGAGATATTCCATTTGTATAGTATGAATACCTCCCTAGTTAAGAGGGAGTAGACTGTAACTAGGTTCAACCTTCATAAATTATACTTATTGTACTTATCAAAAGAATTAAGGAAAATAATTTATTTGATTACTAAATGACATTTTTTTATTACTAAATGACATTTATATTATTATTAAATGACTTATTAAAGCATGGTTTTCATGCTTGGGTCATATTATTAGGTCAAGGTCCCCATTGTGGATTTCTAGGTTTTATTCTAGTCATTACAGATTTATATTGACCCATATTGGGCTTTTGAATCATGTAATTAGGTTTAAAATTGAGTCAAAAATGGTTTAGAGTACCTCCACATCAAGTCGGTTTTAAGGAGATCAAATCAGCCTCAAAGGGACCTATTCGACCTCACTTGGAGCCCTATAAAAGGAAGGAGATCGAATTCAATTGGAGCATCACTTCTCAAGCCAGTTCGATATCTACTGCTGCATAGGAAAAAATGCGAAGTGGAAGAAGGAAGTTGAAAGGTTTGCAAGTTTGGTCAAGAAGATAGAGGAAGGGAAGATCGAATTTTTGGTGGTGGTCTTGTTACCACTCAAACCAGGAGGGGACCTAAAAGGGTTTCCTAAGAGGGCAATTGCTAGGTTAAAGGCAATGGTGGAGGCTTAGCCCACTGTCACCACAACTAAGGCTCCCTGCTCTTTACGGACTCTCACCGATGGGAGGAGTCCCAATTTTTTTGGGAAGCCACTTATGAAGGACATGTCAATGAATAGGTGTGAAGTCACCCCATAAACCCTTTACCTAGGATATAATAAAGAGTGAGACTTGCTTGCCTTTTAAGCAAGGGACTTGATCTTCTAGGGGAAGGGGGGATGAGGATTGGAGGGTGAGGATGAAGGGTACGACTTCTAGAGGTGCTTCCCAATCTCGAAAATCCTATAAGAACTTGGATTCCCAAATAGTCTTTAACAACAAATGGGACCACACGGGGCTAGAATATAGCAACCAATGATGCTCCTATCCTGGACAAGGTGAGGGGAAAGGATCAAACAAGAATTTTTACTTCAAAAGGTCAAATTGATCCTACTAGGTGTTAGCGTTGGGAAACACAGGACAAAACTTGGTCCTAGAGCCAAGGCTTGAGGAACTGAGAGATTCCACGGTCGGAATTGGCCCAAATTCAGAGGAGAGTGAGGGGACCCACCAGTATAGTTGCCTTTAGGAGATCAAAATTTTCGCGTGGCTAGATTCCCTGAAATTTGATGCCCTTGGTGATCTAATGGGGCTAGACCTGGGGAAAAGGGGAAAAATATGACAAAGAGGGGAAAATGATCACCCTATTGTGAGGGGCCAGTGCCTATTTCACTTGGGGATATGGAGTTAAGGATAATAATGAATAAGAATTTGGTTTCTTGTTCAAGGAGGCTGAGAAAGTCAATTTCGTCCAATGTTAGAGGAAAGATAAGAAAAGTGACTTTTAAACATTTATACTTCATACAAATGGTGCAAGATTATCGAGATAAAATGATCTCTAGGACATTTCATTCATTTAACAATTTCCCATACATAGAATAAGCTAAACAGACACAATTCCACATTTTAATCATGCAACAATTATCCCTAATTATAACAAAATCCATTTGTATGCAGCAACAAGAAAAATAACGTCAAGTTTACACTTACAATGTTAGAGAGTATATCCAACCAGCATCACATTTGCACATAAGAAGCTCCAAGATAGAAATAGCCCAAATCCATACATCAAAATTCATCCATCATCCAAAAATCTCCACCAAGGAAAAAATGCGGAATTATCTTAAGAGGGAGGGATCCCAAGTTAAGTGATGATACAAATGAATCCAACCAAGTCCAATATATACCCCTTTTAGGAGTTCGATTTAGCTAATGAGCCTACATTAGCCCTAAAAATAAAATAATGTGCAAATGAATCCAATCGAGTCTAATTTATACCCCTTTTAGGAGTTCGATTTAGCTAATGAGCCTACATTAGCCCCTAAAATAAAATAATGTGCAAATAAAACTACTTTTGGTGACAAGCCCACCAAACTAGCTCATAAATGGAATAGTAAGCGTTGTAGGAGGTCAAATAATAATATATGCATGTCGTGGGGCCCTCCAAAGGCCTAATAATATCCAGAAGTGCCACAATGATGAATAAACTCTTCAAAATATGATGGACACGGGGGTGGCCCCTTGTTCTCCAAGTAGTAGATGTGCGGTGCTCCCAATGGGTGTGGGGGCATACCAATGACCCCATGGGTCTTCTATATGAGTCGAAGATGCATGTGGATCCTCTGCAAGGGCTCAAATGATAGAATGAACGCTGCCATGTATCTTACAAGTCCTGGGATACCTATCAAGTGTGTTGTGCTCCTGTGGAGCCTGTCAGGCATAGTGTACCAAGTTCATCATCCTCGTCCCAAAAGTAGATCTCTAGTAATCTCTGGACATCGGTGGGGATCCGTGGAGTGTTGTTTGCTGCTATGGAGGCCCATGGCTCTCTACACACACCCTACATGTGCCAATGTAGCCCTCTGAGAGGTTAGTACTCGATATAGGGAGACCAAACCAAATGGACACCACCTGCAATCCTATATAAGATCCAATGCGTCCCTTAGCCCTCCAGTACAACAAGTCATTAGAGTAATCATGTAAAAAAGCTTACAAACCATAGATAACAAAGTTGGCACTTCATAATGGCATGCCCTTCTGTAGTGGGCTTTGGAACGTGCTAGTGTCTCCAAGCTCCAAAGGGGGTTAGCCGAGTACCTTATTAGGTGATTTCAACCCTTAAAGGGGATAATATGTCCAAGGTACATCACTCAAATGGGGGTGGCAAGTGATAAATAAGTGAAATGTAGTAGAGAATTGGAGGGGCAATCTTGGGCCACATATTGGGGCACAAGGGCAACTAGATAAGGGGAAGCCCACACCTGGGTATATGATGTGTAGGAGGGAGCAATCGTGGTACATGAGGTGCCCTGATCTTGATTTTTCCACCCTCCTTTATATGCCTTTTGCCTTTTATGAATTATCTTTAATTAATTGCTAGGGGCTCAAAGGATAAGAGCATGATGTGTAAGATATAACAGTGATTACCCCTTTTAGGTAGGGCGGTTGATTGCCCTCCAGTGCTTGGGACAATCATGGGTTCCTGAATGATAAAGGAGGCTTATCTAGGGCCTATGGAACTAGGGTGATGACCATGGGTATGGGGTAGAGCTCATGCATCGACTTTTGCCCACGTGCTAATTATTTTTGTCCGGACTATCTTTTGCATTTTGTGGTACAATTTCTTGTTGAATGTGGCCAATAATGCTTTTAATTTTTCTTTTAGCTGCTTCAACCTGCAGGGCATCATTCCAGACTTGACCCAAGGTGGGGGGAGGGGATAGGAAGGCTAACCCTGTGTGGACCCAGGTGGGAGAAATGATGAATGGGGGTATAATGAGTGGAAAGGAAACGATATATGCGGATAAAGTAGCGGGACCACGCACCGAAAGTCGCGGTTTCCCAAGTAGTACAACCCTAGCACTCAATGGTCAATAAAGGAGATCCCACGGGACTAAGATCCAAGGGTAACATCCAAAAGAGATCAAGGAGACAAGAGTTCAAAATAAGCCCACCCTTTTCGCTAAATACCCCCATCAATCCATGCCCAAAAGTATCCATGATAGGTGAACGAAATACTCAATTACCAAATGACAAGACATACCTTCAGATTCAGGAGGCCCACCTTCAAACATACGATCAATACAGATGGATGAAGGACCATATGGGTGGCTCAGGTGGCGGAGAAATCGCACAATAAGCTAGAAGGAGGTTGCTGGCTGCCAGTGGAGGTCCATCACGGAGAAAAAATTCTCCTAGGGATATCACCCATGAAGTGGTGGGTAACAGGTCTCTTTGCATTTCTTGCCCTCTCTTGGGAGATCGAAGTCTTTTAGTGTTTGCTGCTGCTGCTTGGTCGAAGATTTGGAAGGCTGACTTGGTGTGGAGGGAAGGTTTGGTCTATGTCTAGGGTGAAGAGTCTCAAAGAATACTATTGAAGGAAGATAATTTTGATCGGGTTTTCCCCTAAGAGAGAGGTTTTTCCCTGGCACAATGCCTACATCTTGTCTCTTGTGTTCTTGTGATCTTTGTGCATACACACTTTGGTAATTGCTTGATGAAAGATAACCTTGTTGAAATTTGGTTATCGGAGGACAGGTGGTTCCCTAAGGCTTTGATCTTTGGCCTAGAGAAAAGTGTCCAAATGTATTTCACTTTTTCTCCTCAAGTGACTTCATAAGTTATAAAGTCAAATCTAATTTAAAAGTGACTTTAAGTGATAAAGTTACTAAGTCTAATTTTAAAGTGACTTTAATAAAGTCAATGTGAAATTAGAAAGTGAAAAGTGAATTTGGAAATAAATGACTAAGAGGGTCTTTATTAAAGTGGGGTGAATTAAAAAATAGAAAGTGAGATTTAAATGCACATTTAATCTCAGCCCTAGATCTAAAGCTATCTCGGCCATTGGATTTAGGGATTCCCCAAAAGTCACTTAGGGTTAGGTTAAAGGAGGAAAAGAGGGAAAAGATCATTGAGTCTTTCGTGAGTAGATTGAGAGAGGAGGAGAGAAAGCAAATGAGACATTTCTGAGCAGTGAGAAGAAAGAGGACAGTAGCAAGGAGATTCAGCAAATCCGTACATCAAAGCAAGAGCATGGTTTTCAAGGCAAGTGGGCACGAAAATCAAGGAAGGGAGAACAACATTTATTGTTGCCATATTGGCACGTTTTTCGAGGTCCATACAACAGCAAGGAGGCATTGTTTTCGAGGTCCGTACAACAAAAGCTGGCACAGAAACCAAGGCAATCGTACAACAGGTTTGAGGCATCCATACAGCATAGAAATCGAGGCAGCTATACAATAGTTTTGAGGCAGCCGTACAACACAATTTTTGAGGAGGCTGTACAACTATTCCAGCATAGTTAATAGTGCTGTCCGTACAACATTTAATGCTGTACATTTCTCTGTAAATTTTTGTTTTGCATTGGCACAAAAATTGAGGCGAAATTTGTGCATGATTTTCGAGATAAGTGCATTTGTGAAGTTGCTGTAATTTTTACTGTGTTTTTCTGTTCACTGTAAAAGCATATTTAGAAATAAAGAGAAGCTTTCGAACTGGTTTTTCCCAAGAGTTGTAGGGGGTTTTTCCATGGTCATATTGACCAAAAATCAGTTTGTCCAATTTTTGTGTGGCTGAAAATATTTCTGTGTTTTTATTTCTGCAATTTCTAGCATTTTGAAATTTCCAGAATTAGTGTTTTCAGAAAATATTTATTTTTCTAGCTTGTTGAATGTATGGTTATGGGAATGGGCATTTAACTTTATGGGAGAAATAAGGAGAAACTAAAAACCGGAGTGGGTTATCAAATTTCTACATGGTATCAAAGCTAGTTTGCTGAAAAGTGCAGTTTGGGACAACAAAGAGAAAAATTACAGCAAGCTGATTTTACACACAGAAAACTGAACCTTTACCACAACAGTGTCATTTTCAGTTTATTAGGACAACAAGCATGTCTTTGGGCTTGAGGGTGGAGGATAGGTTGGATGAGCATAACAACTACAGTATTTGGAAGGAAAGAATGCAGAGCATCTTTGAGGAGGCAGAAGTCTGGGGTATAATGGTGCATACCCAACAACACCCTGTGAATGTGCCTACTGATGCTGTTCGGTTGGCAGACTTTAACAAGAAGAATAACAAGTGTAAGACACTGATTCTGGATGGTATTAAAGACCATTGCATTCCTCATGTGAAAGGAAAGAGACTTGCTCATGAGATGTGGACAGCCTTGACCAATCTCTACCAGAGTACCAATGAGAACAAAAAAATGGTTCTAAGGGAGACGCTGAAGGCCATTAAGATGGCAAAGACTGATAGTGCTACTGCATATCTCACAAAGATCACTAATGTGAGAGATGAGTTGGCAGCAGTTGGAGAGGTCATTCCACCCACTGAGTTGGTGCAGATTGCAGTGAATGGCCTTCCCAGTTCATGGCTAAGCTTTTCTGATGGGATTGTTGCACGTGAGATCCTTTCCTCTTGGGAGAGGTTGTGGGATGCTTGCATACAGAATGAAATAAAAAAGAACTAGCTTGGGGCATCCAAACCAGTTGAGGAGGATGAGGATGTAGCATTGTTAGCAAAAAGGGCAAGGGAAAGAAGCAAGCTTCCACTAGTGGTGGTGGGGGCAAAGGCAAAGGTAAAAGGAAGCAGCAGGTGAACAAGGAGAAGAACTATTCCAAGGTGAAGTGTTGGAATTGTCAGAGGATGGGACACTATGCAGTTGTGTATCCAGAGAAGAAGAAGATGGGGAAGAACAAGACCATGGCAACATCAGCAGAGATAGAGGACTTTTCAGAGAGCTTTGATCGGGAGTTTGGGTTCATTTCTTGTGAGTCCACTAGTGCAAGATCACCTGCCACAGAGGTTGAGAGGGAGTGTGCATTTCCTTCCACTAGCGGAGCATCTTCAGGTATTTGGTATGTTGACAGTGGGGCTTCACGTCATATGATAGGAGTCCGTGAGTACTTCTCAGAGCTTTCAGAGAGTGGCACTGATATAGAGGTAGTATTCAGAGACGACATCATTGTTAGAGCAGTCGGTGTGGGGACATTGACATTTGATAGGGAATCCAAACCTCCCTTGAAAGTGTCGGATGTTCTATATATGCCAAGGATGAGGAAGAACCTTATATCCGTCTCAGCATTGGAGGACAAAGGGTATGAGGTATTGTTCAGGAGAGGACAGGTGCTTATATATCCCAGGGGCGCTCCAGCTGATTCGGCTAGAGTGATTGGTGTACGCCATGCAAAGGTGTACAAGTTTGCGTTTTAGCTCCTTTTGGCATTGAGCAGTAGTATCGGTAGCAGAGCTAGCAGTTCAGAGCTGTGCGAGATTTGGCACCGCAGGATGGGGCACATGTATCATGGAGCCTTGAGGACATTGCGGGAGATCACTACAGGTGTGCTAGATTTCAGTTCTGATCACCTAGATACATGCAGAGGATGTGCTATGGGCAAGTTTGCCAAATCCCCTTTTCCCAGCAGTGACAGCAGATCGACTGGGATACTTGATTTGATTCATATCGATGTGAGTGGTCAGATGTCTCATGTTTCCTTGAGTAGATATGAGTACTATGTTTTATTCATTGATGATCACTCGAGGAAGACCTGGATTTATTTCTTGAAGACCAAGAGTGAGGTCTTCAAGCGGTTTCAGGAGTTCAGAGCTCTTGTGGAGACTCAGACAGGTCGGAAGATCAAGTCCGTCAGGTCGGACAATGGAGGGGAGTACACCCTTGGTGAGTTTGTTGATTATTGTGTGGAGGCAGGCATCAGGAGGGAGTTCACAGTTCCTTACGACCCCCAACAGAACGATGTTGCAGAGAGGAAGAACAGATCCATCGTTGGGGTTGCCAAACCCATGCTACATGATCAGGGGTTACCATTGTTTTTGTGGGTAGAGGCCTGCAACACTGCTGTGTATTTGCAGAATAGGAGTCCGCATCGTGCCTTAGGGCATGTGACTCCGGAGGAGGCTTTTTCTGGGAAGAACCCTGATGTTGGTCACTTCCGTATCTTTGTGTGTATTGCATACTCCTACGTACCCAAGGAGAAGAGGACCAAGCTAGAGCCCACCATAGAGAAGGGTATCTTTGTGGGATACAGTGAGACCTCGAAAGCCTTTCGGATTTATATTCCTGCTTAGAGGAGAGTTGTTGTTAGGTGGGATGTGAAGTTCGAGGAGGACAAGGCTTTTAGGAGGTCACGGGAGTTAGAGTATCTGGATTAGCTAGACCCTTGGGAGCAGCTGAGTCAGTCACAGGGATCTAGTGGGCAGTGATTAGGAGGTACATTGATTACAGTGTCAGGTCCATCATTGAGCAGTGGCTCGTAGAGTCAGAGGAGTGGTGCTTCGGGCAGCATGCAGAGCAGTCCGCAGAGCAGTTCACTAGGTAGTCCACTGATGGACAGTTTACACGGTACTTCAACATCTACAGGTTCAGGTTCAGGCAGGAGGATAGCAGACAGACAGTCAGGAGTTCAGGCTCTTGATGAGGATGAGGAGTTTCATTCTCCGATGGGAGAAGTGTGCTCAGGGAAGAGGAAGCCCAAGTGGCTTCAGGATACCTTGAGAGAGGCCACGATTATTGCTGGGCCAAAGAGACCGGTCAGAGAGAGCAGACCACCTGAGAGGTTCTGTAGCTATATGGCAATGGTTGCCAACATCGTTGACTTTGTGCCTTCAAGCTATGAGGAGGCAGCTAGCCAGCAAGTCTGGAGAGAGGCCATGGAGGAGGAGTATTCTTCTATCATGAAGAATGATGTTTGGGAGGTGGTGCCGAGGCTTGAGGGCAAATCCGTGGTTACCTCCAGATGGCTTTACAAGGTAAAGCATGCTACAGATGGCAGCATTGAGAAATTCAAGGCAAGGTTTGTGGCTAGAGGGTTCTCCCAGGTAGAGGGAGTAGATTATGAGGAGACCTTCACTTCCGTAGCTCGATATACTTCGTTTCGCTCCATTATATCGATAACAACAGAGATGGGTTGGAAGATGCACTAGATGGATGTGAAGACCACATTTCTCAATGGCTTCATATAGGAGGAGTTGTACATTGAGCAGTCGCAGAGCTTTGAGGCGCATGGTAAGGAGTCCCATGTGTGCAGACTGAAGAAGGCCCTTAATGGCCTGAAGCAAGCTCCTAGAGCTTGGTACTCTAGGATTGATACGTACTTGCAAGAGATGGGTTTCACAAAGAGTGATACAGATCCGAACCTATACTTTATTGTGATAGGTGAGGAGCCTCTCATTCTGGTGTCGTATGTGGATGACTTGGTCATTACGGATGCAGAGAGACTTATAGAGGGCTGCAAGAGAGATCTTGCTTCGGTGTTCGAGATGAAGGACATTGGCTTGATGCAATACTTTTTGGGTTTGGAGGTGTGGCAGGAGGAGGGGCATTTCTTCGTGGGACATGGGAAGTATATTGTGGACATCCTTAGCAGATTTCACAAGGAGGATTGTAGACCCATGTCGATACCTATGATCACTAACTAGAAGAAGCTTCACGCTTCAGATTCCGAGTTGGTGGATCCCACATTGTATAGACAGCTGATTGGTTCCTTGATGTATTTGGTCAACACTATACCAGATATATGTTTTACAGTCAACATGATGAGCCAGTTCATGTGTGAGCCCAGGAGGGTGCACTGGGTTGCTGGAAAACACATTTTGTTGTACTTGTAGGGGACTGTGGAGTATGGTCTAGATTATAGGCAGGGAGATGGAGTGAGATTAGCAGGTTACACTGATTCTGATTGGGCAGGTTGTGCTTCTGATAGGGAGATCACTTCAGGGTGCTGTTTTGGGTTGGGTTCGATAGTGGTGTCGTGGTTCAGTGGAAAGTAGCAGTCAGTGGCATTGAGTTAAGTGGAAGCAGAGTACATGGCAACCAGTCTAGCAGGTTGTGAGGCCATATGGCTTCGCAAGATATTGTTTGGCTTATTTGGTCAGCCGTTGAGACCTTCAGTGATTTACTGTGATAATTAAGGTTGCATTAAACTCACGGAGAATCCAGTATTTCATGACAGGACAAAGCATATCGACATCAGATATCATTTCATCAGAGACTATGTTTAGAAGGGAGCTATGAAGCTTGAGTATATTCCTGCAGATGAACAGGTAGCAGATATAGTTACCAAAGCCTTACCACGGGGCAAGCATGTCTACTTCAGAGACAAGATGGGTGTGGTGAGGAACACCTTCCTCGGTAAGAGAGGGTGTTGAAATTTGGTTACCGGAGCACAGGTGGTTCCTCAAGGCTTTGATCTTTGGCCTAGGTAAAAATGTCCAAATGTATTTCACTTTTTCTCCTAAAGTGACTTTATAAGTTATAAAGTCAAATCTCATTTAAAAGTGATAAAGTTATCAAGTCTAATTTTAAAGTGACTTTAATAAAGTTAATGTGAAATTAGAGAGTGAAAAGTGACTTTGGAAATAAATGACTAAGAGGGTCTTTATTAAAGTGGGGTGAATTAAAAAATAGAAAGTGAGATTTAAATGCACATTTAATCTCAGCCCTAGATCTAAAGCTATCTCAGCCATTGGATGTAGGGATTCTCCAAAAGTCACTTAGGGTTAGGTTAAAGGAGGAAAAGAGGGAAAAGATCATTCAGTCTTTCATGAACAGATTGAGAGAGGAGGAGAAAAATCAAAGGAGATATTTCTGAACAGTGAGAAGAAAGAGGACAACAGCAAGGAGATTCAACAAATCTGTACAACAAAGCAAGAGCACGATTTTCAAGGCAAGTGGGCACGAAAATCGAGGAAGGGAGAACAACATTTATTGCTGACATATTGGCACGTTTTTTGAGGTCCGTAGAGCATCAAGGAGACATTGTTTTCGAGGTCCGTACAACACAAGCAGGCACAAAAACCAAGGCAGCGGCACAGCAGGTTTGAGGTAGTCGTACAACATGGAAATCGAGGCAGCCGTACATCAGTTTCGAGGCAGCCGTACAACACAGTTTTTGAGGAGGCCGTACAGTTGTTCCAACACAGTTTTCTATGCTGTTCGTACAACTTTTAATGCTGTACATTTCTGTTTTGCATTGGCACAAAAATCGAGGCGGAGTTTGTGCACGATTTTCAAGATAAGTACATTTGTGAAGTTGCTGTAGTTTTCACTGTGTTTTTCTGTTCACTGTAAAAGCATATTCAGAAATAAAGAGAAGCTTTCGAATTGGTTTTTCCCAAGAGTTGTAGGGGGTTTTTCCAGGGTCATATTGACAAAAAATCAGTGTGTCAAATTTCTGTGGCTGAAAATATTTCTGTGTTTTTATTTTTGCAATTTCCAGAATTAATGTTTTCAGAAAATATTTATTTTTCCAGCTTGTTGAATGTATGGTTATGGGAATGGGCATTTAACTTTATGGGAGAAATAAGGAGAAACTGAAAACCTGAGTGGGTTATCAAATTTCTACAAAAATCTAATAAAGAAATAAAAGAAGTCAACATAATTCACAAGTAATGGTTAAGAAAGAGAAATCAAACCCTAATCTACTCGCTTTGATTTCTTAACATGTTGAAGAATGTAACTAGGTTCGGTCTTCATTATTGTACTTCAGTCAAAATATAATACATTTGTCAAAAATAATTTATTATTATTTTTTAATTGACTCGTTAAAGCATGGGTTTCATGCTTGGGTCAATTGTCATAGGTCAGGCCTCCATTGTAGGCTTTAGGATTGAGTCAAAGTCTATTTTTTCATGTTGAACTCTTCCTCCATCAGAGTCACCTTGATCTCCGCCTCAAAAGAAGAATCATCAATTGACTTCCATAAGAAAAACACATGTCGGCTCAAACATACGAAGACACAACTATTCAGATAACTCATGTCAAACTATTTACTTATGGCAACAACTATATATACCAGGATGAGGTCCTCCGCATTTACATACATCCGAATCTCTAACTAATTATAGAGCAAATCACAGAAATGTTTTCAGGTAACTTCAATGAACACGTGCGGATTACAGTGATGAGTACATACCTCAGTTTGGTGATGGTTCAGTGCTATTTCAGGTGAGAGTTTCGGTGCCTTAAAAAATGACAGAGTTTTGGTGCTACCCCAGTGTCATGCCATCACAATCATGATGTCAATACAGTGCAATGATATTGGTGCTATTTCAGTCAAGGCCTATCACAGTTTTGGTGTTACCACAATATTATTATCTTGGTGTGACCTCAGTTCGGTGGTGCTATCTTAGTATATGAAGGAACTTAGATTGGTTGCAAAGGGTACAAGTACTACAGTTTGACATGACAAGGTTGACTTGATGGGTGGAGGTAGTTATGACTCTAAGTTGTATGGGTCTTGGTTGTCTCATCTTAAATCTACTGAAGGTGGAATTTTTGATCGGGTTTTCCCCAAAGAGTAGGGTTTTTCCCTGGCAGCGTGCCTACATCTTCTGTCCTCTTCTATTTGTTGCTTGGCATTAGTCTTGATGAGAAGAAAAGAGAAATCTAAAGTACACATAATAATAACGAAAACATGACAAGATAATGTCATATTAAGAAATTGTTTAACTGCCACGTCCTTGGATTTCTCAACAGGGTGCACTAGAGCAGAGAGATACATGCAAAGGGTATACACTCGGGAAGTACACCGAAGTCACCTTTCATGATAAGGACAGTAGAGTGCAAGCGGTCCTTGAAAGAGTTCACTCAGATGTGTGTGGACCTTTCTCGACGGTCTCCACGGCCAAGCACATGTATTATGTTATATTTGTAGATGATTTTTCATGTAAGTGTTGGATATTCTTCATGCAGAAGAAAGAGCACACATTCTCAAAATTTTGTGAATTTAAAACACTTGTTGAGAAAGACACTTGCAGGAAAGTGAAGGCTCTCAGTAGCGATTACAATGCTGAATATGTGTCGAATGAGTTCAAGAACTTCTGTGCAAAAGAAGGCATTCGATGGGAGTTAATAACACCCCATAACCCACAACAGAATGGAGTGGTTGAGAGGAAGAACAAAAGTATTGTGGGAGATGCACACGCGATGTTGCATGATCAGGGCCTACCGTTGCACTTGTGGGCGGAAGCATGCAACACAACGGTATATGTGCAGAACAAGAGTGCTCATTGGAGTCTCAGGATGAGTACGCCAAAATAATCTTTTTCAGGGAAGAAACCAGATGTGTCACACTTTAGGATCTTTGGTTCTTTAGTTTACTGTCATGTTTCCAAGGGTGCAAGGAAAAAGCTAGAACTGATAGCAGAGTTGGGCATATTTGTGGGGTACACTGATACACCTCACAACTATCGGGTGTACCTTCCATCTCACAGGATGACAGTTGTTTGTAAAGATGTGAAGTTCGATGTAGAGAAGGCCATGAGATGTTCCCTAGAGAGGGAGCTTCAATTACATGTAGATGAGGAGCTTTTGGCTCCCTAGGAAGAACCTCAAGATGTGGTGGAGCAGCCACAAGCAGAAGAGCAGAGAGTGGAAGCAGCCACTCATGTAGAGACATCTAGAGATTGAAGGAAGCGCACCAGGGAAGCTGACAGATTATTGCATGATGCTAGAGAGAATGTGGGAGCACCTACATCACAGCGCAAACATAGGAGGTCACCGGATCGATACAATGGGTATATGGCTTTGATGAGTGAGCTAGTTGAGACAGAACCATCCTCATTCGAGGAAGTAGTGTAGAAGCCATTATGGGTTGATGCCATGGTAGAGGAATATGATGCCACAGTCATAAACAATGTTTGGGAAGTGTCCCAAGACCAGAGAACAAGTCAGTGATAGGTTCAAGGTGGATCTACAAGGTGAAGCAAGTAGCAGACGAAAGCATCAAGAAACACAAGGCCAAATTTGTGGCCAAGGGGTTCTCTCAGGTGGAGGGAATTGATTATGAAGAGAACTTTGCTCCAGTAGCAAGGTACTCTTTTATCAAATCAATTCTAGCACTTGCAGTGCAGATGAGATGGAAGATCCATCAAATGGACGTGAGGACAACATTCCCCAATGGAGTGATTGAGGCAGACGTGTACATTGAACAACCAAAAGGATTTGAGACCTTCGACAGAGAGTCGCATGTGTGTAGACTCAAGCGAGCGTTGTATGGATTCAAACAAGCACCTCGTGCTTGGTACTTCAAGATCAACAACTATTTCATCAGGTTGGGCTTCACCAAAAGTGAAGTAGATGCAAACCTTTACCATATTGTTGTTGAAGGGAAATTGTTGATTATAGTATTATATGTCGATGATTTGATTTTAACCGGTGATGAGAAGTTGATAAAATCTTGCAAAGAGGATCTTGCAAGAGAATTCGAGATGAAGGACATGGGACTCATGCATTATTTTCTCGGTTTGGAAGTATGGCAAGGAGATGGGGAACTTGTCTCTTAGGGCAAGTATGCCAACGAGATACTGAAGAAGTTCCACATGGAGAGTAGCAAACCCAGGGACACTCCTCTAAGAGGCAGTTGGAGGAAAGAGGATGCCACTTCAGGTGAGGAGGTGGAGGCCACGATTTACAGGCAGCTTGTGGGTTCACTCATTTACTTGGTGAACACACAACCATACATGTGTTATGCAGTTAACCAACTTAGTCAAGCAATGCTTAAGCCAACCAAACTGTATTGGAAGGCAACCAAACATGTGTTGGGATACCTCAAAAGCACTACTTAGTATGGTCTTTGGTACAGACAGACAGAGGGAGTGAAGCTTTAAGGCTTCACAAATGCAGATTGGGCGGGTAGTCCATCAGATCGAAAGAGCACTTCAAGAGGAGTCTTCAGTATTGGGTCGCTAGCAGTTTCTTGGTACAATAGGAAGCAGAGATCAGTTGCACTCAGTTCAGTAGAAGCAGAGTACATGGCTGCTAGTCAAGCAGCTTGTGAAGCTATATGGATGTGGAAGATTCTTGTTGGGTTATTTGGTCAGATGATGGATCCTACTGTGATTTACTATGACAATCAAAGTTGTATCAAACTCTCTGAAAATCTAGTTTTTCATGATCAATCCAAGCATATCGACATCCGGTATTGCCATCTACGAGATTGTGTTTAGAGGGGGATTATGTTGCTGGAATACATTCCTACAGAAGAACAAGATACAAATATTTTGACAAAGGCATTGTTAAGAGGAAAATTCAAATTCCATAGAGACAGGATTGGGGTATCTGATAATCCCTTTCTTGTTGAGAGGGAGTGTTGAAAATGTCAACAGGAAAATCCTGATTTAATTTTCCCTTGAATTAAATTAGGAGAAAATTGTAATTTCATATCACAAGACAACAAGAATGTGTTAACTAAGTTAGTTTGACTTGGTTCAATTAATTCGAGTTGAGGGACTAACTTGAGTCATGTAGAGTGTCTCCTAAATTTTAGGAGTCTAGGTTGAGTTTAATTTGAGTTGTAATCATTTAATTCAGTTAAACCGAGTTAAAGTCAATTAAACTAGTTCCAACTGTTGGAGGAACTAGTCAGAGGTCTAGTAGTGGGGTGTGTACTCAGTGATCAACTAGTTAATTGATAAATCAACCATAATTAACTCATGCATGCATGATATACATATTACCTAGTTGAGATTGGAGTTCAAGGGCAATGTACTATTAGTTGTATAATTATCCAAGTTGTATAGGTGGTGCCTGCAGTTAGAAAAGGGCCTATAGGGATTGCGCAGTTATGGATGAGGAATTTCCCTAAATAATAGGGGCTAATTCCCAAGGAAACAACGCAAGGAAATAGGGACTTGGGCAAGCAAAATTTTGGTTAAGTATTGACCAGAGCAGGCTTGTGAAACAGTGAGATAGATTACACTTGTGCAAAGATTGTTCAGGCTTGAACAAGCATTGTATTTCTTCTCTATTTTGTGATTAATGCAATACAGATAGGAAGGGGTTTTGAGTAGTGGCTGTTATGTGTGTTAATTGATTCATGTCGCATGTTTTGATGTTGCTTCTCAATCGTGAATTGATTTCCGCAGATTAGTAGAGTAGATTTGAGTCTTATGCTTTACATTACATGAGCTGTATTGAATCTACAATTAATATCTACATTCTACTTGATAACTTTTAGCAAAAGCAATCCTTTATCTAATGCTCTTTTTGCATGCAAGATTTGAATAAACAATAGAACTAAGCTTCAAGGTTTTAAGGGAGTGAGCAAAATTGCTAATCAGAAC
Source organism: Pinus albicaulis (assembly GCA_034641835.2). Taxonomy (NCBI): domain Eukaryota; kingdom Viridiplantae; phylum Streptophyta; class Pinopsida; order Pinales; family Pinaceae; genus Pinus; species Pinus albicaulis. Next base: position 119,401,651 of record CM076583.1, on the reverse strand, counting down.
AAAAGAAACTGACTTCACTTCCTGTCTGATATAATTAGCATGAAACTTAAACAACATGATTTGCTTAGTTTTGTGAATTTGGCATAGACACCAACTGTAGGTGACCCGACAAATGAGGGAATTGACTGTTTGCTAATATATATACGAGAGAGAGAGAGGATGTTTTGCTCAATGTTCCCCCTTTTGTTTATATGGTGGTGGGTAGAGGGTCACTTTTCCAACGTTACCCATTTTGAAATCTTTTAGAGATTTCCATGTTTCATGCAACTTGGGAAAAACCTAATCCAACTTCATGTAATTTTTATTTATAGTCTTTATTTTTTACCTTGTTCTTGAGAGTTTGTCAGGTGTGTGAGGGCAGTTTAGTGTGCTGATATATTCCAAGATTATATGCAATTTTACATTCAGAAATAACATCAGATAAATAACCCTAGGGTACCCCCCCGCCTTGGTGGTTGGAAGAGAATCAGCCTGAATGGAAAGGCATCTAATGGTGATGAGGTTAGAATCCCTATAATTATCACTCGTAAATGTTTGTCTTCTCAAGTGCAGATTTGCATAATAACACAACTCTAAGCGAGGAGAACTCCATTAGAAATGGCGCAAGATGAAACTCTCTGACTAAGTGGGATGTGAAGAGTTGTAGATCATGAGTTGGCATGGCATGGTAGGTAGTTATGTGATAAGTGCCTAAGGCAATGGCTCTGTCATGTAACAAAGAACAATTATTCGCATGAGTGCATAAGACATAAACAACCAAATAGTCCAAAGATTGCATAGGCATGATGCATGTAGAAGGTAGTGTAAGTTAGACGAGACATGGAAAGGTGTACAAGTTTTTTGAAATGGAAATGTCTCAAAACAGAATACCCCAAAATGTGTATGTTATCACAAAATATAGCACCTTAGTGCAAAGCCTTTCACAAGAGATGAGACAAGTGTAACATGGAAGTGTTACCACTGTCACCTTAGTAATCATTTCCATCGTTGGATGAGATCCAACAAAATGGAAGCTTTCTTAGAAACTTCAAGGAATCCTATAGCAAGATGGGATCAAGTCTCCAACCTCCTCAAACATATCACCACTAATTTCAAGTATTCAAAATAAAGTCAAGGTGGTTTAACTAAAGCAATTTCCAAATTTATGTGAATGAAGTATCCAATAGAATTTATGATGTGTATCAAGTGAAGATAGGCAAAGATGGTACCCCAAACACTATAAATAAGAGAAAGATGCTATGGTTGTGTAAAACTTGTGTGAAAGATGACAGTCTTCAGCAATTATTAAGTTATACTAGCAGAGATAATTCAGCACTTAAAACAAGCGTGCAATCAACTAGGGATGACATTGCAACTGAAACTAGGGTTTTATAAACAATTATTTTTCGAAATATAAAGGGCACATAACAGCCTAAACAATGCATGATGTCAAAGCCCTAAAGTGCTGAAAATTCAATTAGCAATGCAATAAATGCCTGAAAGTTGTGTTTTTTTTATAAATAAATGCTAACTAAACCCTCAACATCTTGCCTTATTATGGTTGAAAATTGAAAAACAATATGAACCCTAATCAACCCTAAAACAATAAAAGAAAAGGTTAATTTTGATTTTAATGATTGAGTAATGGGATTATGGCTAGTGCTTTCTATTTTTTTGGGCTTATGGCGTCAAACTATGTACTCTCTTGAGAAGACATGAAGAATGGATCTTGAATAAACCCTAAGGTTTTTCCACTACAAATCTTAGAAGCTTTATTATAGGATGATAATTAGGGTTGTCGATTACAAACCATAGAAAATCCCCTTATGTGCCTTGACAAGCTTGAAAGACAATATCAAGGGAAGGTTCTCCCTTGGAAACCTTCTTAGGGTTCACAAGATGGGATCTATTTAAGAAAAATACAAGGAAAAATACACCTTACCACTTGATAAGCACATTCACACTTATACAATCATTAAACAAATCCCCAATGATTTAGAAAGAACACTTACTAGATAAACCAATGCCCATCCATGAAATCTTAACCATGAATCGTCCATCAAACCCGAGAAGGCATCCATAAGTGATCTCCTATGAGGTTGTATCAGTCATTCATCCATAGCAAATTAGTAAAGAGGGAAGTGGACTACTACTAGTAATTCTCCACAAGTGGCATTGATACAAATGAGAGAGGGCTTCTTCTATTTTTCTAATCCAATGTATTTTTTCAGATTATATATCTTTTCAATTTTATCGATATTTTCTAATTTTACTCTTATTCTCCTTTTTAATAAATTAATTCATCGTGTACTTCTATCCTTCCCATTATCCTTCTTAATTTTCCCTTAATCGCTCCATCCCATTTATCTATTTTTAATTCTTTTAATTTTTCTATTTTAATTCTCTTTTAATTTAATTTAATTAGTCATTTATTTATTAAAAGTTTTTGGCTTGACCCTGCTTTGTAATGTTTATTTATATATTTTATTTTCTTTAATCTATTGACTTTACCCATTCTCTTACTGGTTATTTACATATTTTATTTTTATTTAATCTATTGTCTTGGCCCTTTCTCTTAACAACTAATTATATAATTTAATATTATTATTATTCTTTAATGGCTACTTTCATTATTTTAATATTATTCTTTAACGGCTAATTCCAGATTCTTCCTTTTATTAAAGGACTGACAACTCTCATTTGTAATCATTCAATTCTCAAAATCTCTCACGATGGATGGAGTGTCCACCCGAAACGTTGGACAGAATTAAACATCCTCCACACACTTTAATCCAAAAATTTCTCCGAGTATGAATAACTGTGGAAATATACACTCTCTCATGATTAGCATGATAGCCAGACTGATTTTTCTAATTGGTTATTCCTTCCAGTGGAAATTATGGGACATTTGCGATCATTTGTTGTCCCGCACGCATTAGATAGTCTGTTTTGACATTTGAATTAACTTTTTTCTTTGTGAAGTTCTTTTCCAAAGAATTGTATGCCAACACAATGAGTAAATGTAATTATTAAACCATTCAAGATGAGTAATGACCCTTGACCAACATATTGAGTTCTCAAATAATATTGCGATGCCTAATCAAGGTCGTTGTCTGTTTCTCTTTATTCTTCAACTTCTAGGGCTGTGCTCTGAAAGGTTATGCAAGAGGAATTTCAATTCTAGTGTAATATTTGATCTTGATTTACCAGACTTCCAATTGTTTTCTTGATACACGTGGTGGATGTGGGTCTAGGAGAAAGAAGACGAAACTGAAACTGGAAAAGAAATGAAACCATAATGTAAATAAGAGATTGAGAATATCTGATTCACGACTTCTCGACAGAAGCGTTCAGGGAAAGACATCTCTAATTGCTCCTTATAGTGGTGGATGAAATGGTCAGTTAGGTTACATGACATTGGCTGATTAGAGATGGTGAATCTCAAGTAAACAGTCTTGAAGACCATCTAACAATAAAGAGTTAATCATATGATATGAGAATTACCATATTAATTACAGATACATTTTCATTGTCATTATACCTCCTTTCTAACAGACAGTCTTTGTCACCCTTACTAAGTCTTTGTAGTATATTTAAGTTATGTAAGATATTGCTTCCTACTAGTATTAGAAGTGTTTTGCTTTGCAGTTTTTATGGATGACATCCAGTTTTGAGGTGGTTATTTTTATGAACTCCAAATAATGCTTTCTCACCTGCCAATTGAAGATTGTCATTTATTTATTTATCTCTTGGATAATTTTGTAGTTTCAGCATTCTAGTTATAGTTTAACCCAATATATAATTCCAACAAAATGGAGGAGTGTAGTTATTTTCTTTGGGCATCAAAACTACATGTCTACAGATTTTGGTGTTGCTTATTGCAAGCAATTTTGCATCTGATGGTAAGACTCACAAAATGTGGCAAAGAAGCCTGGTTAGCAGTTAATGAAGTATAAGCGACATATAAATCTATTACCTTTGATTTTAAGGACCTGTTTTTACTGATGTTCACATCTGTTTGACCAGGATACACAATTACTTTTGTGGGACTTAGTAATGGATGAAATCATTTTGCCATTCCGAAGATATCTTCCGGGAGGATCTCCTACATTTAGTGGAGGCAGCCAATCTTCCCACTGGGACAGTGTGCATACTGTTGGGGTCCTTCAGCCTGCACCAAGTATGAGAGATGTCCCAAAGCTTTCACCCATAGTGGCTCACCGTGTACATACTGAACCACTTTCCGGCTTAATTTTCACGAAAGGTTCAATTCTAACTGCTTGTCATGAGGGGCATTTTAAGATCTGGGCTAGACCGAGCCACAGTGATTCCTTATCAGGCAATTCAGATATCTCTGTTGGTGCTACAAAGGAAAAACAATTCACTAGCAAAGTTGGTTTCTCTAGTTACCAGCAATAATTAGTTGTCTCCGATTCCACTTTAAATCTCCTCTTTGTGAATTGTTTATTGGAAGTACATTTCTGTATATGCCATGTCCTTTGACAATTTTACAGCTAAATCTTTTTAGAAGAGCGTTATGTCCAAGCTAGTGAAGCTTGGCATCTGGAGGAGTTTACTGGTTGTTCTTTCATTTATAAACTTGTGCATGTTAAATTCCTGCTGATGCTGTTGTACAACCGGTATCCTTGTAATATCATGTGTCATAGTAAATCATCATTCATGAAATTGGTGGTGCTTTAATTTCTGAGCGCTGATGTATTGACAATAAGCCTGTGGGTTTCTCCTCCACCACATGGCACCATGGGAAATAAAGGAAATTAACGCTGTTAACAGGGATAAGTTCATCTTAAATGGATTGGCTATTCTTCACCAATGGAAACTGAACAACAAAGCATATTATCCATCATAACACTCAAAATGTATTATCAATCATAATATTTATCTTTTAAATATTGTTTTTCAGTATTCTGGCGTGAAAAGAAGAATGAAGGTTTTCCGATTTTTCCATTCGCAGTGTTATCCTTTTCATTTGAAAAGTACCATTTGGGTTTATACAAATATATTTGTTGCTCCCCAACTCAATTCATATCACCGGTGTCATCCTCCATATTCATAGGTGTCATCCTTAGTAAAAATGTAAGCATAGAGTAGCAAACCTCACCCCGAGGGTTATTGAATCAAGGGCTTGTCGACAAAGAAGTAATAATAGGTTGAGTTGAGGATTTTAGATTAAATATGCATAATTTCATGAAATTAATGTTTTAGATGATCTTAGATGAGCAAAGCATTGAGGTTCTGAGGTTGGCTTATTTGTTGTTGTGTTATAAGTTTATTGTTATTGGGATTAAAAGAGACATTATTGGAATTGGGAATAGACATGGGGAAAGTAGTTAAAGAAAGAAAATTAATAGTTCTAGAGGCATTTGGAATTAAAATATGGAAGTAATATTATCTTGAGGGATGAGTTCAATTATGGTGATGGTAGGGGTTAACAAGATGACGAGAGTTGACAAGGTGAGCGAAGAGAAGTGTTGGATGTTATTTTTATGGAATGAAGAAGTCAAATGTATAATGTTTAATTTTATGTTGGAGGAAATAGGAAAACATTATTGTAGTTTTTTTTAACAAAAATGAGTACTTAGGTATTAAGTTTGCGCCCAAACATAGCAGATACTTGGGAGATTATGTTAAATTTGGCAACTAGGGCTAAACTCCATGTTGCACTGCTCATATGATGGAGATGATATTGTTGTTGGATTCCACTTTTGGAGAGGTGCAAGATTGATCTAAAGTTCATCTTGTTTGGATGAGCAAAGGTTGGGATTTGAATTTATTTTACACACGTGCAAATTGTCAAGGTCGGCCAGATTTATTATGTAGGCTCACAAGCCCCAAAAGTTGTGTCACGCACCCTTAGTCATGGATATAAATAGGAGAGACATGAATAGAGTCATCAAGTCAAATCATTAGACATCATAATCATCAGTTTTTAAGTGAAATCATTAGACATCATGTCAAAAGCAAAATTTTTATCATAGTAAGATCTATAGTCCAAGGCATATCTCAATCATTCATTCAAAGGTCTAAGTCATCATTAGACATCATACAAATCATGTATATCAATTAGCCAAATCATGTCAAACTCTTGTATCACAAACTTCAAACATATTATATATATATATATATATATATATATATATATATATATATATATATATATATATATATATATATATATATATATAATGTCACAGTCTCTTGCAAACAAGTTCAATCTTCGTGTTCATTTTATAGCAAACATTCAAACTTCCCTATTCTCAAATATATCTGAAATCCTGTTACACTTCTGTAGAACTAACATCCTCAAGGTGAACCCCTGTTTTTATGCACAAAACTTCATTTTTGTGTCAATCAGGCATAGTTGCACCTATGGACCTTTCTTTGTGTGAGTGAGGCTTAGACCTTTGTTGTAGATCAACAATTTAAGATCCTTCAATAGTACAAAAAATACATATACAATGCAAATGGTAATACGAGTAAGAATCTTTAGGAGAGATTCCCCCTCTGAATGAGAATCCACTCCATTCATTTTCTTCCATGTCATCAACCTGACTTTACTAGAGTTATGCAACATCAGGTCTGTTAGATCATAAAATAAAACATATATCCATCATGGTAAGGACATGTTCACATCAACTAGTACATCATCACATCATGACATCAATCTTTCATCAAGGGTTAAATTCACCTGATAGGGGTAGTAGACAAGTGTGACAACATAATTCAAAGATCATGAACACAATATCTCTTCTGTAAAGTCAATCCATCAAGTTAGGGCATTCAATTTTACCTAATCACATCAAAAACATAACCACGACTAATAAGAGATCTAGAGTATTAATCTCATAGTTACCATTCTTACAATGATCAATAGGATCAAGTCAGGTCATTCACTAAAACAAGAGTGTCAACATACTTTCATCATACTTATCACAAGCATTATCAAGACCATATCAATGAGGTAACCTTCTATAAGATATCCATCATGTCTGATGCATGTCAAGTGTCAAAGAGTATCATTTGCTAGAGTCAAGATGATAACCTTCTTCACAAAATCACGATCTCCAAAAGCAATAGATGTTAGTCAAACATCAAGTTATACTACTATATCAAAGATCAACATAGAATCAAGAAGATCATCATTATAAATATTAAATACCAGGTGCACCGTTTCATCGCATTAACCATGAATTAAAATTTATTTCATATCCATGCATGGATCATTTGAGTAGTATACAATGCATACCTTGTAGTATTCAAATACTTGTGCACCTTCACATAGCCAACTTGTAGTATTTGTTACCTTTTCATCAAGTGCCTTTTTACCTCTTTCCAGATCTAGCTTTCCTTTCTTGCATCTCAAATGATCCTCAAGAGGGACCCGCTTATAACATCTCATCAAGGAGGTTAAATACATCCATATACTCAAATATACATGCAAGAAGTATAAGCAAGGATCAAAACAATAATCATAGTAATATGATCCATTAGTGTAAACAAGAGTAAAGACACAAAGTAACATTATGAGTCAAGGAATAATTATCTTCAATGAGAGGTGATTCTCTCCCTCTTGAACTAACCTTCAAGAGCCAATACTATCCATAGTCCACATAAGAGTGTTTCCTTAAATCAAATTTATCAACAACCAGGCCTACTAGAGACTATCCCATCTAGGGCTACAAGTGCTTGAACATCTTGACTGACTATCCCATCTATGGCTGCAAGTGCTTGAACATCTTGACTTTGACCATGCTAGGGTTTCACATATCTCAAGTTTTTTCCATAAATCAAGATTTCTCTCAAACCCTAACCATCACATCCTTATGCACTAAATACCTAGGTTTTTCGATCATACCCTATAATTATTTTAGGTCTCCACCATCATCTTCTTGCTTCCATCAAAAGTGTCTCCATGGGGGTTATCTCCATGGCCTTTTTTTAGCCCAACTCTGACACCATGTTAAATTTTCATAAGGCTATAGTTTTCTTTGCTATGATAATTGCATTTCTTCATTAACACATTAATTTCACCCCATAGCATGATAAAATTAATCATATTTACATCATTATTCATCAACATATGCAACTATGTAGAAAGAACAATAAAATCACCATCAATGCAACATAACATAAAGGAGCACGAGAAGAAAAGCATGCACACATAGAGAACATAAAGGAACGCAAGAAGAAAAGCATGCACACATAGAGACGCTAGGATTGGTTGAAGACCGGGGAAACATTCACTATGGGGAAAAACCTTGCAAATTACTCTTCTAATAGATTTTCATCAAACGATTCAACAAAATATAGTACAATGATCCGTATATTCATAAAAATTAGAATATCCATGAAATGCATATAAACATCAGAACCATGATTTTGATGACTGTAATGCACTGTCACAGTATGTAGCCTACTGTTGAACACTGTTGTCATTGAGTGGAATATTTAGAGTACTGTAGTTTCATCTTTGAGTCTCAGACGCATGGAGGAGTTGTGTGAGTGTCTATGATAGTCTTGGATGATCCCAGGAGAACTCTATGTGTGGGTTCGAGGACAAATGTGCTATGTTCCGCCTCAAACCCCCAGACATACCCTTAAGGATGTTGTGGGTGTGTCCAAGGCTCTTTTGTGCATGCATCCAAGGCTCCTTGGATGCACCCATGACCATTTTATGCATGCGTCTAGGGATAACATGTCCCATTTCTGTTCCTACATTTGAGAACCAGAAACCCTATATTTGTGAGAGCTTTGAACTAGCAGTTTCAGACCCTTGTGCGAGATTCCTCCGTTAGACATATGCGAACCAAGAAAAAATAGAACAGGAGAAGAGAGTTTGATAAAAAATGTGTCCAAATGAACTTGAGGTCACTTCTATTTATAGGCTTCCATGAGGGTCCACTTGATGTTGAGGTCGACCTTTCCATTGGTACATGTGCATAAGGCTGACCTAATCCAATATACATGAGTGGGTACATAAATTCAAAAACTAACTTCTTCTTATCCGATCGAGATGATCTTTAGGTAGTTTTTGGTCCCCTCAAAAAGAGGAATCTATTGCAATTATTATCTTCATCATATGAGCTATCCAAATTGGAATTTGACCACAATTGCATAATTTTCACACTCCCAAGCCTCCTTCACAGCTACTGTGCTTTGTGTAGTTACAATGTGCAACCTTGCCTCCCTTCCTCCCTAACTGTACCAAATGCACAATAACTTGATTTGATACGTCTCCTATCCATTGTGTAGTTATAATGGATATTGGGTCACCTCTAGGTCATTGGAACCCTAAATTGCATAATCCTTGGAATCTACTCCTTAATCCATTAGAGAAATTTTGAGGTAAAGAATGGGTATCAAAACAAAAATGTACAACCAAAATAATATTTATAAGAACCAATAGGATTAAAGATTATGATGTCAACCATGGAGGGTGATTTACAATTTATGGAGCAAAAAAATAAAAAGATAAAAAATAAAAAAATAAAAGAACTATTTTAACAACTTGTGTTTTCAAATTATCTCCCTAAGATTTTACTCATATTTCGAGAAAGAGCATTCATTGGATGAATTATTTAATTCCTCATCCAAGGAGTATCCATGTTGCATACTTTTTGATGGATCTTGATAGACGAAAAATGAGAATTACATAAAAAAACGTGATTGGAATCATATTTTTTCATGCATTTCTCATTTTTTCATGTAGAAGGGTCCATAAAAAGTATGTAACATGGGTATTGTTATGTTAATCAAGGTTGTCATTGGTGTCAATATGGCATTGACTGAGATGTCAATATTCTTGAGATGACTGGTTCTAGATGATTATGCCATGACTCTTGTTTGATTGAGAGACCATTAATGATGATGTCAAAGTCTATGAAGAAGTCTTGTCCTAAATTCCTATTGATCATAATGCCCTAGATGTCCATGGAGACACCTTAATCTGATGAAGGCCTAGAAATCATGACAATGTACTTACTCTTGATGAAGAAGCCTAGAACTCGGATGATGTCCTTACCCTTGATGACATATGGAGTCATACACTACATGAATGACCATAATTGATGATGGCACTTGATGAAGGATTAGATGATGACATTGAAGATATCATTTGATGGTTGGAAGACTATTTTGAAGCTCTCCTAATAATGCTACACTATGACATATTACTACACTAGTATTGAATACATGATGCCTTCGTGACAATGCTGGATACTATCATGATGACATGGATGTCCTACATAATGACACAATGATCCTATGATTGATAAGCCAAACAAAGGAGAAGCCAAGCAATGGAAAAGCCATGCTATCCTATTCACCTTATACACACAAAAATTAAGGACAATCACAAAGAAAAATTGTTTTTACCACCTTAGAGGCATCCTTACAAATTGACTCCTACACCATCTTATAGAGTATATTTTTTCCTTTCCAACGAGCCTTTACTTGCCCCAAAACTCCCAGCAGTTGATGAGATATGGAATTTTTAAGTTAAGAAAAATATATATTTGGAGGCTAGCCGACCTACCCTTTGACACTCATGTCGGCCTACATCTTAAAGACGTGTCCCTTCGTTTATCCTAGCAAAAAAAACTATATATATGTACAGTTCGGACAACATTTCTCCTCCAACAATTTCGGTGATCATCATAGAAATACTACAAGAGGCAGAGGAGCAGAAAACAAATAGTTTGGGCTAGATTTTGATTGGGTTATAGATTAAATAATTAAAGGAGAGCTACAGGCAGCCAAGAATACCTCAGACCTGCTGTAATAATTTTGGGTGCAACTCATTTTTGACAGATCAATGCAATATTCAAGGAAGTTTGGGCTACATTTATTGTAGAGAATGGGAACAAAAGTCTAGTGGAGGATTGTAAAGTGACCATTGCAAAGTCTAGCAACTTATTTGCTTTGAACAACTTGGAGACCTAGACTGTAGACAAGTCGGATCACTGTTTAAAGTCCCTTGAAAGCATAGATTTTGAGCTCGGAATGGTGACAGAACTTACCACAAAACTCAGAATTGAAGGTTCAACAATGGAATGTCATTTGACTGTGATAATGTAACAGGATTTCTGATTTATATACCAACTCGGACCAGTGAACATCGCTGTGGAGGAGGCCTAGTTTAGGCTCAGATCTGCTCAGTTTTGTGGATAGTACATCAAAGTTCAAACCTGTGATTCCATAAAATATCGGACAATTACCTTGTGGTGATTTGACCTTGTGTGAAGGTGCAGTGACTTAGACTTGTGTGAAGTATAATTTCTCATTGGTATATTGAATCTTGGGTCTGAGTTTATTGACCTGTGATAGTTTGGTGACTGTGGAGATACTTTGGAAACATTCAAGACCATTCCTTGCAAGAATTTTGGAGATATATCTTACTTGGGCAAGGGTTATTGAAGACACCCTTGAAGAATTCTTGGGACAATAGATTGAAGACTTGAAGATTATACTTGGATAAATTAAATACATTGTGCATTTCTTGATTGGGCTTTGGGTTTGAAGCACTCTTGAAGGAACGTTATTTTGATGATCTGTTTGGAGCACTTTGACGACATATTGGAGCATCTTGTGAAGGCACTTTGAAACTGAACTTGGAGATATTGTTATCATGATGCATCGCTGATGACATCACGAGGTGACTTGGAGAAATTGTTTGGGTACGATGAAGAGTAGTGGTGACACCTAAGAAGAAAATGTTGCCATTGATGATGTGACATTGACACCAAGTGAAGACATTGCTGAAGATTGTCAGGGCTCATTGAAGAAGACTTTGGGAGTTGTGAAGAATAACCAAACACATTTTGACGAAGTGAAGTTGCGGGTTGGAGCCTCATAGAGACAAGCTCGGTGCCTTGGAAGATAAGGTTGGAGCCCTAGAGGATTGGAGTCCTCAAGAAACCAGGTCGGAGCCTATACTAGAGATAGGGCCGGAGCCCTAGAGTTTGGTGCCTCAAATTGACAAGGTTGGAGCCTTGGAAAGACCAAGTCGGTGCTTGGTACAATACAGGTTGGAGCATGGAAGATTGAAGTCTTCATCTAGGGTTGGAGCCCTATATCATTATTTTACTTTACTTATTGTAAAGAAGAAATTAATAAAAATATCTATTCCATCATTGTTCATTTTGTGTTCTAAATATAAGTGATCTAACAGGTAAAATTAACAATTGAAAAGAAATACTGATTCAACCCCCTCTCAGTATTTCCAAAAATTGGAATCAGAGCTAGTACCTTCACTCAAAGCCTAACAACTTGAAGGTTGATCATTAGAACACAAATGGCAAAGCCAAAGAAGAAAGTCTCCAATCTTCCTAAAGATGTTTCTTCCTCAACCATCAAAATTGAAGTCAATCAATTTGCTAAGGCTCCATTGTTCAATGGAAATTTTGATATATGGGAGGAAAGAATGAGGAATTCCTTGAAGACTCAAGGAATTGAAGTTTGGAAATTAGTGATTATTAATGAAACGATGGACAAAGAATACAAGGAGTACAATACAAGAGCAATGAAGGCAATTTTGAATGGGTTACCAAATTCCGTGAAGGCCAATTTTGTAAAATGTTCGTCATCAAAAGTCATATGGGACAAACTTCATGATCTTCACTCAAAAGGAGCGTTGACAATGATCTCTAGTCAAGAAGATGATGGAAAACAAGAAAGAAGTCCAGAATCCATCAAGGAAGTTGAAGGTAAGAGAGTTGACAACAAGGCTAAATAAGATCTAGAAGATGAAGAGAACAAAGAAGACTTTGAAGAAGATATCCTGAATAAACTTATGGCTTCCATGGAAGAGATTAACAGATTGAAAAAGGAAAATGAGGAACTTAAGAAGAAAGCGCAAGATGGTAACCAAGACAAGACAAGGAAGGAAGTTGACTTTGTCAAGCTTCAAGTACAAGAAAGAGATGAGGAGCTCGCCAAACTTAAAGAGGAATTTCATCAAAACATAAGAAAGCATCATGAAGAAATCATATTTATGAAAAATCAATTGGATAAGACAAAGAAAAGGGAAGAAATTTTTTCCAGCCACCTTGAACAAATACTTAAGAGCTTGAACAATCTTGAAGCATAGATTGGTCAATACAAGGAAGAGGTCTCCTCTCTTAAATCTCAATTAGAAGAAAAGGATGAAGAAATCTTCAAACTAAAATCTAACATCAATCATCTCAAGGCCAAAACATGTGAAGCAACAAGGATGATGGAAGAAATGAAGAAGCAACTAGTCATGAAAGATGAAGATTATGAAAAATTGAAAGGAGAAATTGTCACTCTTAAAAAGGAAATTGTCTTGCTGAATAAGGACTTGAAAAGCTCTCAAACCCTAGATGGCATCCTACGTCATCAAAGGTCTTCGCTTGATAAATCAAGTTTTGGCTATGCAGGTGAACCCTCAAGAAATAATGATAATGCTTCAAATAATAAGGATGTGAGGAAGCCAGAAAGAGATGTCGATGATCCCAACTCCAACAAAGGCAAGAGTCAAGATGACATTAGAATAAACCCTACTCCAAGAAGATATGCAGATGGTGTCAAGAATGCAAGAGGCAATAAATTTTATCAAAGGATCCTAAGACAAAATTACTTTGGTAGTACATCAAAGCAATCTCCATCCTCCAGGTAGCAATGTATATTTTTTGGTTATTGCTATTTTTGTGCAAACTTTGGGCACATGGCAAAAGATTGTAGGGCATATCACAAAGACAATTATAATGGTCCCCGTCAATCTCCTAGAAGCAATTTTGCAAGAAGAAGTCATGTTTTCTTATTCATGAACAAAATAGAGTGCTTCAATTGCCATAACATTGGACATATGGCATGTGATTGTAACTTGACTTGGGCCACTACACAAGCTAGAACCATGCCAAAGAAAAACGTTACACAAGTATGGAGAAGGAATCAAGTTGAATCCAGGAGTCTCTTGAAAACTCCAGCCAAAAACACATGTTGTTGAATTGATGAAGTCATCCTTGATATTCAAAGTATTTGATGGTGAGACTCTACCAAAAAGAGACCATATAGTTAGGGGGATATTTGTGATTCTTGAGCTTATGATTCTTAAGCATCCTTGTAGAAGCTATACGTGAATGGGCCTTATGAAATCCTTGATGAGTCACATATGGACAATCATCCTTTGATAGATAATCTCTCGGGAGCAACTCCATTGAAGAAATGTAGACACATCTATCATGGACCTCATTGCAAGAAGGAAGAGCACCATGACAGGGGGAGTAACATACCCATGAAGAACTACTATTGATGACGAAAAGAAGTAGCCTGACAGGGGGAGTATTTGGGCACCCCGTTTGCCATTGATTTCAAAGGGGGAGAGAATATTGGAAGGGCAAGAATATTTCCATCAATGACAAAGGGGGAGATTGTTAATCAAGGTTGTCATTAATGTCAATATGGCATTGATTGAGATGTCAATATTATTGAGATGATTGGTTCTAGATGATGATGCCATGGCTCTTGGTTGACTGGGAGACCATTAATGATGATGTCAAAGTCTATGAAGAAGTCTTGTCCTAAATTCCTATTGATCATAATGCCCTAGATGTCCATGAAGGCACCTTAATCTCGTGAAGGCCTAGAAATCATGACGATGTGCTTACTCTTGATGAAGAAGCCTAGAACCCAGATGATGTCCTTACCCTTGATGACATATGGAGTCATACACTACATGAATGACCAAAATTGATGATGGCACTTGATGAAGGATTAGATGATGACGTTGAAGATATCATTTGATGGTTGGAAGACTATTTTGAAGCTCTCCTAATAATGCTGCACTATGACATATTACTACACTATTATTGAATACATGATGCCTTCATGACAATGCTGGATACTATCATGATGACATGGATGTCCTACATAATGAAACAATGATCCTATGATTGATAAGCCAAACAAAGGAGAAGCCAAGCAATGGAAAAGCCATGCTGTCCTATTCACCTTATGCACACAAAATTTAAGGACAGTCACAAAGAAAAATTGTTTTTACCACCTTAGAGGCATCCTTACAAATTGAATCCTACACCATCTTATAGAGTATATTTTTTCCTTTCCAACGAGCCTTTACTTTCCTCGAAACTCCCAGCGGTTGATGAGATATGGAATTTTTAAGGTAAGAAAAATATATATTTGGAGGCTAGCTGACCTACCCTTTGACACTCATGTCGGCCTACACCTTAAAGAAATGTCCCCTCATTTGTCCTAGCAAAAAACACTATATATATATACAGTTTGGACATCATTACTCCTCGAACAATTTCGGTGATCATCACAGAGATACTACAGGAGGCTGAGGAGAAGAAAAAAAAAATAGTTTGGGCTAGATTTTGATTGGGTTATAGATTAAATAATTGAAGGAGAGCTACAGGCAGCCAAGAATACGTCAGACCTACTGTAATAAGTCTTGGTGCAACTCATTTTTAACAGATTAGTGCAATATTCAAGGCAGTCCGGGCTACATTTATTGCAAAGAATGGGAACAAAAGTCTAGTGGAGGATTGTAAAGTGACCATTGCAAAGTCTAGCAGCTTATTTGCTTTGAACAACTTGGAGACCTAGACTGTGGACAATTCGGATCACTGTTTAAATTCTGTTGAAAGCACATATTTGGAGCTCGGAATAGTGACAAAACTTTCCACAGAACTCAGAATTGAAGGGTCAACAATGGAATGTCATTTTCCTGTGGTAATGTAACATGATTGCTGATTTATATA
This sequence comes from Pinus albicaulis, assembly GCA_034641835.2. Lineage (NCBI taxonomy): Eukaryota > Viridiplantae > Streptophyta > Pinopsida > Pinales > Pinaceae > Pinus > Pinus albicaulis. The sequence goes on along the minus strand of CM076583.1, from coordinate 119,385,908 downwards.
CCAACTCGGACCAGCGAACATTGCTGTGGAGGAGGCATATTTTAGGCTCGGATTTGCTCAGTTTTGTGGATAGTACCTCAAAGTTCAAACCTATGATTCCATAAAAGCTTGGACAATTACCTTGTGGTGATTTCACCTTGTGTGAAGGTGCAGTGACTTAGACTTGTGTGAAGTATCATTTCTCATGGGTAGATTGAATCTTGGGTATGAGTTTATTGACCTATGATAGTTCGGTGACTGTGGAGATACTTTGGAAACATTCAAGACCATTCCTTGAAAGGATTTTGGAGAGATATCTTACTTTGGCAAGGGTTATTGAAGACACCCTTGAAGAATTCTTGGGACATCAGATTGAAGACTTGAAGATTATACTTGGATCAATTAAATACATTGTGCATTTCTTGATTGGGCTTTGGGTTTGAAGCACTCTTGAAGGAACATTGTTTTGAACATCTGTTTGGAGCACTTTGACGACATCTTGAAGCATCTTGTGAAGGCACTTTGAAACTGAACTTGGAGATATTGTTATCATGATGCATTGCTGATGACATCACGAGGTGACTTGGAGAAATTATTTGGGTACGATGAAGAGTAGTGGTGAAACCTAAGAAGAAAAGGTTGTCATTGATGATGTGACATTGACACCAAGTGAAGACATTGCTGAAGATTGTCAAGGCTCGTTGAAGAAGACTTTGGGAGCTGTGAAGAATAACCAAACACATTTTGACGAAGTGAAGTTGCGTGTTGGAGCCCAAGAGGTTGGATCCTCATAGAGACAAGCTCGGTGCCTTGGAATATAGGGTTGGAGCCCTAGAGGATTGGAGTCCTCAAGAAACCAGGTCGGAGCCGATACCAAAGATAGGGTTTGAGACCTAGAGTTTGGTGCCTCAATTTGACAAGGTTGGAGCCTTGGAAAGACCAAGTCGGTGCTTGGCACAATACAGGTTGGAGCCTGAAATATTGGAGTCTTCATCTAGGGTTGGAGCCCTATATCATTATTGTACTTATAGTAAAGAAGAAATTAATAAAAGTATCTATTCCATCATTGTTCATTTTGTATTCTAAATATAAGTGATCTAAAAGGTAAAATTAACAATTGAAAAGAAATACTGATTCACCCCTCTCAGTATTTCCAACATGTTAGGGCCCTATATTACTTATGTATTCCCTTATTATTGTTAGTGTAGCCCCCTTATTTTTATTGTTGTACCCATATTGTCCCCATATTGTTATTATTGTGCCCTTACATTATTATTGTTAGGTTGGCTAGGATTATATTGTGACCCCATGGACTCCTATATATAGAAAGGAGGTTTTTTCATTTGTGTCATCCAAGAATTTTTCATTTATGTAATGTAAAGGAGGTTGACCCCTCGAAGAGGCTGATTTCTAAGGCGCTGATCTATCTTTTCTTCTATGTTGTGAGCTGGTTTCATAATATTTGGTATCAGAGCTTTGGATTCTAGGGAGGTTGCCCCCTCGAAGAGGCTGATTTCTAAGGCGTTGATCTATCTTTTCCTCTGTTTTGTGAGCCGTTGATCCAAGTGGGTATTGGTGGCCACCTACCTATTCCACTTGGGGCTCCACCATTGTTTCTTTCAGTTTCCTTAATTATAACATATTTTACTATTTTTAGCAGTTATTTCGGGTCTTGAACTTCTAGAGTCATTTTGAGGACCTAAACGATGTTTTTTGGGAAAACCGAGAGCAACATGGGTTTATAGATCGATGTTTCTCACTCAAAAGTAGTAGTCCTCAGAGATCGTATGCCAAAGTTACGTCCCTGGGAAGTTGATGTACCAATTTACCCAAACAAGGCCCATAGTTTTGGCGCTTCATTTCCTAGGGTTAGGTTTTTGGATGTTTAGGGTTTTCCATCACTTCTCAATAATAAATAGGCCCTCGAGCATCATTGTAACACAATTCAGAGGCTTGTAGCCACCACATCTCTTCTCAGAGATAAGCTACCAACACCTTAGCTAGTTTATTTCCATTCTGCCTGTAAACAAATTTCAGTTATTTGATATTAATGAAATGAAGTGTTATTTCTGTCGCATTTTTGTACTTATGGTTATATGTGTATTCTATTGCGTTCCTGCATAAATTCGGATCAGTGGTATCAGAGAGGTCTACTCTTTCTCGATCCTTATTTGCATGTCTCCAACGAGGTCAGGGTATAAGGAGTTAGGGCTCGATCTGGTTGAACCTTTGCAAGATCAACCTTGCAAACCCCGATGACTGCCCATGGGGGACGAAAAGAAAGATGAGAGAGCAGGAGATCCTATCAAAATATTGCTTGAGGAGGCCCTCGAAAAACATAAGAACGCGATGATGGATAACTTTGCCCAGATCCTTCAACGACTGCCCATTGGCAGTGCATCTGCATCCAACAGCCACTTTGGAGGCATAACTCCTCTTAAGGTACAAGTAAAATTTGACATTCCCATATTTGAGGGAAAAATAGATGCAGACGCCGTAGATAGATGGTTGAACCTATTAGAAGGATATTTCTTGGTTCATGAATTTTCTGACCGGGAGAAGATTATTTTTTCACTCCTTAAAGCTACCCCCCAATGTTGAGGACTGGTGGGAAACCTACTGTGAGAAAAAGGACGAGGGGAAACCCTCTCTGTTCTCGACCGTACCCACTTAGAATTATTTCTGAGATGCCATCAAGGAATAATATTATCCTGTGGGGAGATATGAGGAGTACATACAATGGATTACACTGCGGCAACAAATGGATCAAGATGTGCATGAGCTGGCGAATTTGTTCCATACCCTGCACACAAGTTGGGTATCAAAGATTTGGAAAACAATTTGGTGCTGAAGTACGACAATTGTTTTCACAGATACATTGAGGAGGAAATGGAGTTCCTAGACATATCCTCGCTTGGTACGACATACCGGTATGCTGCCAAGATTGATCATAAATTCAAATAGAAGAAGCGAGATTTTGGATTTGGGAATCAAAAGAAAGGGAAAGGTGCCCCCAAACTACAGAACAAACGAAATAGATAAGGCATGGCTGCCCAAGATAACCTACTGAAGCCGCAAGCAAAGAACAACACCATGAAGCCAAAGAAGGACACGAGAAAGTGGTGTGAGTTTTATAAGAGCTCCACTCACAACACAAGTGAGTGTCGGGCCAAGCAATCACTAGTGGCTGAGATGAGGGCTTCTGAATCAGATTCGTGCTCCGACTTTGAATTAGAACATGACAAGGGGAATGATAAAGGGAGGCAGATTATTGATGCCGAGCCCAATGCCACCGTTGCCACTGCAAAGATCCAGAAGGAGGAACCAGAAGATCCAGAGGAGGAGGAGCGTCTCTTCCACTCCCAGATGTGGGTAAAGGGTTCCCTGCTATAGTTCATTATCGACAGTGGGAGCAAAAATAACATCATTTTAGCAGAGGTCGTGAAGCGGTTGGGCTTGCAGACCACATCACACCCACAGCCGTACACCATCGGGTGATCCAGGTGGCTCCAGAGGCACACACAGGACAAAGAGGGCTTATGAAATATTGAAATTAAAAGTGACGGGAAGGTGGAAAACTTAGCTTCATATTGAAAATCTCGTTGCCCTGATCACAACGGTGCAAACGACACGTCAATTCGAGCTCGTATAAGAAAGTTAGAGTGGTTCAAAGTTTTGTTAGAGCAAGGGAAGTGGGGCCCACAACATGCCACATGGCATCCCAGTAAGCACATGGGACCCACATGGAAGCCCCTCAGCTGTTGACACATGGCGCTCCTCCATTGGTCCTATTAGGTCCCCGTAATTTGTTAGATTGGCAAGACCAAATGTATAGGGGTAACATCAGACCAGTCTTTGGAGTCCTAGGACCTAGCCTTCCTGGACTCAGAGAGGGCTCTCTCTATACTTGTGTGAAAGATGTAAATTTGATAGTTTTTAGGGTTTTGATTTTAGGCTAGTTATTAGGTTTAGGGTTTGTTTGTTTGTTTGGTTGGATAGGTTGTCAAGAAAATAGGTAGAGTAAGAGAGAATCAATCCTTTGGGATATGGAGTTTGCAAATATTTTGAAGAGTGAAAAAATAGGTCAAGGGTGTTTCATAGGGAAATTTAACAAGGCCAAATGGATCTAAGTAGGTTCAGTGAAAGTGAAATAAACATGGAGTTGTGAATACAACAGGTTAATGGGAAATCAAGGATCCTTTAACGTACTACGAAGTAAGAAAAATCTTTCAGGAATGATTAGCATAGTAAACACTTGAAGAGAAATGAAGGATTCTTCAACTAAACTGTACTAAGCAGACTTTAAAAACAACACATAAGTAAACTTAGAGAGCAGTTAAGGATTATCTTAAACTTAATTGCAAACAAATAGACCTTTAACATAACATTTTAGTAAAAAACAAAGAACATTTAAGAATTCTTTAGCTAAACTTCAAGGAGGAAAACATAGAAATCAAAGGAGGCAAGCAGAAGTACGGTGCCAAGAAAACATATCCTATTCTCTAATTTCTGTCCTATGATCATGAAATATAATGAGAACTAAAGAAAACAAATAAAAGGTGGAATACATCACCATCCAACAAAGCTTATGAATCCTAAGAATGTGCTCAATCCATAGGTGCTCAGTCCAAAGCCATCACAAGAAACCAAAGCCAATTTCACCAATAAACTCAAAGTCTATATCATATTATGCTCAGAAAATATCCAACCAACCAACATCCAACCAAAAACTACAGTGAGGCCTCAATACAATATTTAACTAGCAAAGAGGAGGTGGAAACCCTAGATAGGGTTTCTAGAAGTCATAGATGCCAATTTTGTCCATTAAGACCATGCAAGGCCCAAGGCACAAAATATATAATCTAATAAAGGAAAAATAACTTCTAACACCTAAATTTGGAAAAAAATTACTTTGAGGCTCCTCAATAACTCCAAAATATATTCAAGGGTGTTTTGTTGACTTTGCAGGCAAGGGCGCAACATTGAGGTCCAAGGGCGCAACGCCTGCACTAGAAAAATAGGTCATCTTGCAGCTGAGTTTTGAAGGCATTCCCGGTGTCCAAATGAGCTTTGTGATATCTCATTGGAAAGCTTGTCAGGTCCACTTTCAAAAAAATCCCTTGGTTTTCTGATTGGGCTTCATTTAACTATTCAAAAAACAAAACTCCCAAGGCTTCTAATGACGCAGCGCCAACCCGGAAAATAGGGCAGAAAGGTGGTTGTTTGGGTGTTTTTGACCCTTTTGGAGGACCAAAAATACTCCAAATGATCTGAATTTTTGTGTGCATGATGCCCTTGGCCTAAGGATTTCAAAAATGTAAGCCACTTCTAAAAAATGTGCCCTAAAAAAGTGCACAGCGCCAAGGGCCCTGTGCCCTTGGCCCTTAAAAACAATGAAAAACCAAAATTTCCAAAAAATTGCCAAAATTTGAAATTGTCTTCCTCATGGTGTTTGGGATGCCTGTAGGGAAGCATCAGCTAGGATCTCAAGGTTTTCTTGGCTATTTTCCTCTTTGAGGGCTTGAATTTTGGCAAGGGCTCTTTTGAACTTGGCCCTTGCAATTTGATTTCTCAAGGCATAATGCTTGGCCATCTTCTTATGAAGGCCAAGGTCTCTTTATGTCTTCTCCAGCTAATCCTCCAAGTGTATATTAGCCCTCTCTAACCAAGGTTCCCGATCATACTCAATATCCATGGCAAGCAGCTCACTTGGAGTGAGTTGCTCTGCCAATGTTGTTTCTTGCTCCTTCTCTTTGGCCAAGGCCTTCCTCAAGCCCATTTTTCTTGGCCTTCTTCTAAACAACTACCCTTCTTCATCCTCACTCTCATCAAAAACACCCAAGACTTTATCAAGCCTAAACTTGGTCTTTTCAGCCTCTTTCTGGGCTTTGATTGCCCTGACCTCATAAATGGCCTTTTGTGCCTCTAGCTGCTTGTTTTCAATCTCATAATAATGAATGACATTCCTGGCCCTAGCTAGATTGGCTTGCAAATATTTGATCTGGGCATCTTTACCTTTGAGCAACATGCTTGAGATCCTTGCCTCATTCTCATCATCACTGTCAATATGAATGAGTTCAAATTCTTGCTCAGTCTCATGCTGATCTTCTTCCTTTTCATCCTTGACCTTTTCTTTGCCTATGTCAAGCTGCTTATCTGATGTAGAAGGCATGGCCCCTTGACTTTTAGAGGCAGCAAACACATGCCTAATTCCCCTTTGGTAGGTCAAAGAAAAAGGTTCAATTTTGCTCATTTTAGTGCCTTCACCATTGCTGCCATCATGACTGTCATCATCATTGATATCCTTACTATCCTTATGGCTTTCATGGCTACTGTCATCTGTCTCCATGCTCTCTGCCTTATCACTGATATTCTTGCTGTCATTATCAGTGTCAACATCATCATCATCTTCACTGATATCATGGCTAGCATGTTTGCTGCTCTCTTCCTCATTTCCATCATCTGATCCACTGATTTGTGTTTCATCATTTACATCAGCCTCATTTTCATTGTCTTGATTGCTAGGTGCTTCATCATTGGTTTCTTCACTTCCTTCATCACCACTGATATCTGCATCTTCATTTCCTCCCTCTTCCATGCTCTCTACTTCATTGCTGTTGTTGATCATTAAATAACATCAGTCATTTTTTGAATTAACGCTTGGATAGACATGTATCGAATGTTGTGACAGATGGTGAAACATTTAAAGGATGGTTGAAGAGAAACGATGATAAGACGAGTCACGTGCCTAAAACGAAACATATGTCCAAAAATGGGTCAAACATAAAGCGAAAGGGCAAAGGAAATGCAAAAAGGCAAAGATATGGTGTAAAGGATGCAAAACGAAATTATTATAAGGCTTGCCGCTTTCATAATACGCACGTGAGGGAACTCCCCGTATGTGAAATTCCGAGGGGGTCAAGAAGCAGAAGGGAGAAAAGATTCATACCTCCGCGGAATTATGGTGTCGTGTCACAGGGTGGACCCAAGGTAAAGGTGATGTGGCAGAGCAAAGCACTGGCAAGGGTGATGTGGCAGAGTGAAGTGCGGGCCCTAGAGGTCTGTATGCTGTGTATTTAACCAGTCTTACGAAGAATATGTTTCAAGAACCGTGTGGTTTATGCGGCAGAAAGGTAAGGTGAGTCTATAGGTGAGCTGGTACCGAGGCCCGTACCAGTATTAAACCCGGCACGCGGTGTTCACCAACTCCCAGTTAGCACCCAATCCCTATACGCTGCGTGCTCCAATGTCAGTGTCCTTACGACACTCACCCCGCTTACTTAACCTCTCCGCCTTTTACCTCAGAACTCTCAGTCTTAGATAACAGTCCTCCTGTATTTTACTGCAGTGAAATTTACAGGTTTTCCAGCTATGGTATAAACTAAGTGGGAGCTAGTGCCCAGTCTACCCAGTCACTGTCAGTACCCCCGCATCGTTTTCCCGAGCAAATTTCCCACTGCACAGGTATTCCGTCCCTCCTATACCCTCTGCTTTCCTTTAGTTTTTAAAAGTTTTGTATGTCAGTCATGGGAAAGGACACCCCCAAGAAAACTGAACCAGAGACACCTCAGGTTCGTGAAACCAGAAACCCTCCTAGGTTCGAGCCCTTCATTGACCTACAAGCCGAAATCATTGTTTCATCGCTCCGCCAAGAATTCACTCTCCTTCATCTGATATAACACAAGATCCCCACTGAGGCATGTTTCAACGCCCTCACCGAGGCCTATATCAAGGTGGAAGGATTCGCAGCGATGCCTGAACCATCAGCGGACAGTCAGCAAAGATGTACCCAGTTTTCCAGTCAGATCGCCAGCGCATCAGCTAATGTTCCACCACCAGTATCAGCGACTGCCTCAACCCCATCTCATCAGTGAAACACTATTAATTCATGATTCGGCCCTAGTGGCCTTTTTATTTTTACTTTAGTTTACTTTTAAGTTCAGATGGAATTTATATTCCACTACAACACTTTACTTTCTGCCAAGACTATTATTAAATATTTTGTTTCAAAACGACCGAGTGCCTAACTGAAAATGATGAGATGCCTCTATTCCTCATCATTAATTTTGGTTGTTCTGATAAAGACCTCTAACTAATTTTTGGCATGTGAGGAAGATATTTTTCCCAAAAAATATCTTCTCGCTCATGTTCAGAGGCCTCTATATAAGCAAGATATGAAGAGAAAAATAGGTTCCAGATTTTCTGAAGGATTTTGCTGTGAAAGAGTTTTTGTATGCTTGTTGTTGAAATCTCAATAGAAATGTGAAGAGCCCGTTGGGTCTCAACGAGAAGGAGTTTTATTTTAAGTGAGGATTCTGGTCTTAATGTTTTATAGTATGTAACTCTGCCTTACGTGATACTGTTTAATTGTTCATTTCACTGTTTCCACCTTTCTTATATCATGTTCTGGAATGCAAGTGGCTCACTAGTTCTGGTATAAATTTATCGCCATTGATACTTATACTAAACTCGTCTAGCGCTTTAAATATAGCTCAGGCATGATATGCTGTTTCACTTTTCACTTCACTCATGCTCTATATTAAGTACTATGGGATGTTATTCTTTGGAAGCTATTGACATGTATGGATTCTTATCATATTAAGCCCATCTCATGTTTAGATATGTTTATGGAATTCCATCACATTAGTAGTTAGTATTCCTTCTGTATTTTCTATGCTGCAAACGTCGTCTGACTTTTAAATCTCTATAAATCACTTTAGAACCCAACCCTCCTTACAGGAAGCTGTCTTTGAGTTGTCTGATGCATCTATATTGAGGACTCACTCCTTGCCTCTGCAACGTCTTTTCATTGTGCTGAGTCTGTGAATATTCTGGTTCCATCTATATCACACCTCCCTGTAAAAGTTGAAATAGTAAAGAGCCTCATTCTAATAACGGTATTGGTTTATATCTTATGCTCCTTACTATATAAGATGTCCTAGGCACTGGTCTTTCACAACTCAAGGCTGTCTCTAGGAATGACAACATCTTTTTGGCGCCGTTGGCGGGGAATCGAAGTTGAGAGAAATTGGATCCTTGGGCCTCGACAAAACCTTATTCGCTCTTAAAATTGGTGAGCATGGAGAGTTGAGAGTTGTAGATCCCTCACCTTGGCGACTCCACATTCATTTGTCTTATAAGTTTGCTTGCAGTCCTGGCTCCTCGTAAGCCACACCTGAGGTTAGATACGTCTCAGCCAAAGACACCTTCTGTGTCTAACCCAGAAAATATCCTACATAGAAGGAGTTGGAGGGAAAGACAATCAGTCCATACTGAGATCCCTGAATTCTCTCTAGAAGACTTTCCGTCCTCCTCCTCTCAAGTTGCCCAAGTGCAAGGTCCTGACTCCATGGTGGGAGATACCAATTATTACTCAGATAGTTCACCTAGGGAAGGTGTCCGAATTAAAGACGAAGCTGAGTCAAGGGATACCACATATTACTCCTTCCACCCTACCCCTGAAGTCGAAGAGGTTAAGGAGGTCACTGAAGTATCTGCGATTCACAGCCCGTTGTTCCCATCAACGCCTCAAGCTGCTGTCCAGTACATTCCCATCGTTATCCATACTTCACTTCCACCACCTCCTCCTCATTTTACACATCAAATCCTTGCACTACCTCCACCTCCTCCAATGGCCAATGTCCCTGGCTTCTTGTTTAATAAATATGCTCCCTTGGCATTATCTCAAGTGTTGAATGATATGCCACAGGACTCTCTAAAGATCTTAGCCAGATTCAATGGGGAAAAACATCTTGAGGTTTTCTGCTCTTTTGCAGAAAATTTTAACGTGGAACATCTAGATGTAGTCCTAAGACTGTTTGTGAAATCTCTTGACGGTGAAGCTAGAAAATGGTTCAAGACACTAGGAGACCGTTCCATCATCACATGGGAAGGAATGGAGGATAATTTTCTCAGAAAATGGGGAGAGAAGAAAGACCATGGACATTGTCTTACTGAGTTTAACACACTCAGGAAAAGACATGCTGAAGGGGTGTCGGAATTTATCAAGAGGTTTAACAAGTTGTACCTGAGCCTTCCCGCAGATATGAAGCCTCATCAGATCGCTGCCAAGGTTCTTTTCGTGGCAGATTTTGACTTAGAATTCGGCTTCTCTCTGAGAGAAAGAAAGCCAGCCACCCTGGATGACGCCCAGATAGATGCTCTAGAGTTGGAGGCAAATTTTTCCTCTACTGGAAAATCCAGGGGAAAACCTGAACAGGATACTGGAAGAAGGGGAAAAGAAGAGGTATCCACCTGGGGCCAAGATAAATATTCAGCTAATGACAGGATTGAGGAGATGAACAAGATGATTAAGAATCTTTCAAGTAAGCTAGTTAAGCTTGAAATAGAGGCCAATAATTCACCCTCCAAGAATTTCCAAAATGGTTCAAACAGAGGTTATAATCCTCAATACAGGAAGCCACCCTTGCAGATACTGCAAAGGGAACGGAAGGAGCAGCAAGACCAGGTACCACACCCTCTATACTTGGAAGGTCAAGTAGGTGGTCCTATCGAAGACACCACTTATGAGTAAGAAGAGGCATACCTTGATTTCTCAAACAGTGATGAGGTTGAATGCCCCCTACATGAAAGTGACGAAGTGGAGGTGGAGGCACACACAGAAGGAAAAGCTAATGAAGACACCGAAGATCCTGAGATTGACGACTACTGCAAGCAATTCGTCGATTTCATGCAAGCTCAGTTCAATAGAAGATATGACCTAAGATCTTCCAGGAAGAGAAATCGCACTCGGGATCAGGAGGAGGACACACCTCAAGAGGAAGTACCTGCTCAGAAGGAAGCAACAGCTCAAAGGACCCCAGACAAAGGTGAGAGGCCTCTTAACCAATATTTGTAGTCTTCTGATCAAATTCCTTCATCTTCACAAGCGGCTACACTCCCTAGTGTCAAGCCAATCTTAAAAGAAGTTAAACCTCTCCTCCAGAACAAAAACTCCAAAGATAAAGAATAAAAAGAAGTGCCAGTAGATAGGTCCTCCTCTGCCTTCAGTTTACAAAAGGAGCTGGAGAAGGTAAAAATCCCAGTTCCCTTGACCAAATTTTTAAAACAACCTGCATATCAGTCCCAGGTCACATCCTTTATGCTCCCTCCAGAAGTAATACACATTCCAGACAATCTGAACCTTCAAGAAGAAAGGCCTATGGTTGTATTTGGCCCACATGTCGAAGAATTAGATGCTGCTACTCCCCCATTTTATGTGTCTTTAGTAATACATGACCTGTTGCTGCATAACTGTATGTTAGATTCGAGAGCCTCCCATAACCTCTTGCCCCTCTCGGTCATGGAACAACTAGGACTACAGATCACCCGTCCATACAAAGACCTTTATTCATTTGACTCCAAAAGAGTTAAATGCCTGGGCATGATAAAGGACTTAGTGGTCAATCTGGCTCAGATCCCAGCAAAAAGTGTAGTGATGGACATTGTGGTGGCTGACATTCCAGTTCGCTTCGGCATGCTACTGTCAAGATTTTGGGGGACTAAAATTGGTGGATCAATCAAGCTAGACCTGACCTATGCCACTATCCCTGTCTTTGGTGGCCAGGAGAGGAGACTGTACTGGGAAAATAGATTTGTTAAGACAGTTACCAAGGCAGATGACTCAGTTAATTCTCCAGTTTATAGCAGGGAGGCAGATTTATCATGTTTGGTGCTGGAGGAAGATCAAGAGTACGCTTACGAACCATCATTTTACCAGATCAAGACCGAGCAGTCCATAGAGAGTCCTGAATCAGAAATATGGACACTTCATTTTGATGGAGCAAACTCCAGAGAAGGAAATGGGGCTGGAGTATTATTGATTTCTCCTGCAGGCCAATGGGTCCCTTTGTCTTTCAAGCTGGAGTATGAAGCCACCAATAACGTGGCTGAGTATGAAGCACTCCTGTTAGGGCTGCAGACAACCAGGAGCATGAACATACAAATTCTAAAGGTTCTGGGAGATTTGGAATTGGTAGTCAGACAAGTGAAGAATCAGTGCCAAGCCAAACATCCTAGGCTAAGGGATTATAGGAACGAAGTTTGGGATCTGGTGGAGAATTTCTTCTTAGCATTCAATATCCAGTTCATGCCTCGGGAGCAGAATAGGATGGCAGATTCCCTTGCAGTGGTAGCCAGTACTTTCCATCCACCTCAGAACCCTCTCTTGAGATATGAAATTGAGGTATGATATCGGCCATCAATCCCAGACAACATCAAACATTGGAAAGTGTTCGAAGATGAAGAACAAGTGAAGAGATTCTTGGAAACAGTCGGAGAATTTTCCAATATGGAGATTGATCCTTGTGAAGAAGAAGAGGCTGAAAACACTTCAGGAGATAAATGGGAAGAAAAGGTGGCTGGCCACAAATTTATGCAGCTGAAAGGGAATGTCATTCCCCGAGGACTAGTGCCCTTAGAAAGGCTGTTTAGAAAGAATGATGTTCCACTGCAGCCGAACAAAGTTGTGGAGGAGAATCAGGTAGAAGATTTGAATCTTGGCACTGAGGCTGACCCTAAAATCGTGAAGTTGTCCAAGAAGGTCCCGGAAAAATATAAAGAGCTTTACCAGAAATATTCCAGTCATATAAAGACGTGTTTGCATGGTCTTATCAATACCTAAAAACCTTCGATATCAGCATCATGCAGCATAAAATTCCACTGAAGGGAGATGCAAAACCACATAAACAGAAGCTTAGACAGATAAATCTCCTGCTGCTACCCTCTATTGAGAAAGAAATTAAGAAACTGTTGAAGGCTTAAATCATTGTACCATTGAGATATTCTGAGTGGGTAGCAAACTTAGTCCCTGTACGGAAGAAGAACGGAGAAATAAGGCTATGTGTTGATTTCAGGAATCTGAACAGAGCGTCCTTAAAGGATAATTATCCACTGCCAAAGATGGATCACATCCTGCAGAATGTGGTAGGAGATTCTCTAATGTTGATGATGGACGGATTCTCTGGGTACAATCAGGTGGCTGTACTACCAGAAGATCAAAAGAAGACCGCCTTTACCACTCCATGGGGGACGTTTATGTATGCCAGGATGCCTTTTGGGTTGATTAACGCAGGGGCCACTTTTCAGAGGGCCATGGATATTGCTTTTGTTGGGGAGAAAGATAAGTTTGTGGTGGTATACCTGGATGACATTACTATGTTTTCAAAAGATGATGCAAAGCACATTGAACACTTGTGCAGAACTTTCGAAAAGTGCAGAAGGTATGGCCTCTCCCTCAACCCACAAAAGTCTTTGTTTGCACTGGAAGAGGGCAAGCTTTTGGGACATATTGTAACCAAATATGGAGTAAAGATAGATCCTAAGAGAGTAGAAGTTATAAATGGAATTTCCCTTCCCAGAAATAAAAAGGAAGTTCAGGTGTTCCTAGGCCGTATAAACTTTCTGAGGAGGTTCATCCCTAACTAAGCTGAGATAGTTAGGAATATAAATGACATGCTAAAGAAGAATAATGAGGTAAAGTGGTCACAAGAATCACGAGAGGCCTTTGCCAGGATTAAAAATGCATTTGCTGAAGCCCCAGTGCTAGCGGGACCAGATTATGCCAAACCTTTTATGATCTTTTCCTTTGCATCACCTCACATAGTGGTAGGATTTCTATTGCAGAAAAATGAAGAAGGGTATGAGCAGCCTATCACCTTTTTCAGTCAGGTGCTCTATGATGCTGAACTGAAATATAACATATTAGAAAAGCAGGCATATGCTTTGGTAAAGTCTCTTAAAGCGTTTCGTATGTATGTCTTGCAGTCTCATATCACTGCGTTTGTGCCTACAATAGCTGTTAAAGATATTCTTATCCAGGGAGATAGTGAAGGAAAAAGAGGGAAATGGATTTCCAAAATACAAGAATATGAGCTAGACATCCGCCCCACCAAACTAATCAAGGGACAAGGGTTAGCCAAAATATTGTCCGAATCAAACTGTCAGGCTCTGGGTATAAATCTGTCCATGATAGAAAACGAGGAGTATGAGAAGAATGAAGAGTCACAGGGAGTAGAGATAGCTTCCCAGAAGACACATATGAAGTACCTCATCAGCCCGTGGTACAAAGAGATAGTGGAATATATTCTAACACTCAGTTGCCCGCCCAGCTGTGACAAAGCTAAATACAGAACACTGAGGTTGAGATCACAGAAGTACATTGTTGCGAACGGTCGGCTGTATTGGCGAGACCCCTCAGGCATCCTGCTCCTGTGTCTCATAGAAGAAGAAGTAGAGAGTATAATGGATGAGTTTCATGAAGGAATATGTGGGGGTCATTACAGCTGGAGGGCCACTGCCCACAAAATCCTGAAAGCTGGTTTCTACTGGCCTAAAATCTTTGGGGATGTGTTTTCCCGGGTCAGATCTTGTGAGAAATTCCAAAGATTTGCTGAAAGATAGAAGCTAGCACCTCTACCCATGATCCATGTTCATGTGGATGAACCATTTCAGCAGTGGGGAATTGACTTTATCGGTGAAATACATCCTCCATCAAGTGGTCAGCATAAGTGGATACTAACTGCCACAGATTATTTCACAAAGTGGGTGGAAGCTATACCCACCAGGAATGCAACAGATACTGTGGTAATAAAATTTGTGGAAGAAAATATCATATCCAGATTCAGCTGCCCTGCCAAGATAGTGACCGACAATGCACAGGCGTTTAAATCTGAAAAGTTTGTCAGCTTCTGTCAACAGTACAATATTGCACTAGGTCACTCTACAGCCTATTACCCACAAGGAAACGGCCTGGCAGAGTCTTCAAATAAAACGCTGGTGAGAGCATTGAAGAAGGCTATCAACGAAAACCAAAAAAATTGGGATTCCCAGCTGAAATTCGCTCTATGGGCCAACAGGATTACCAACAAGAGAGCAACCGGGAAGTCCCCGTATGAATTAGTATATGGGAGGGCAACAGTTTTCCCTATACAGTTAGCGTTACCAGTAGCTCGATTCATGCAAGAAAGCCAAGAAGAACTTGATGATGTGACCAGGAGAATCAACCAGCTGGTGGAGTTAGAAGAAACATGGAACCAGGTAAATCAGAGGCTGATTGAATATCAGGAGAAAATGAAGGATCTTTTCAATCAACATGCCAAGGACAGGAAGTTGCAGATTGGGGATTTAGTGCTTAGATGAGACATTCGAAGAGCTGAGAAAGGGAAACACGGTAAATTCGACCCCCTCTGGTTTGGCCCCTTTAAAATTGTAGAACAAGGGGGCAACAATACTTTCAGGTTGGAAAATTTATAGGGAAATTTGCTTGATGCCCTTGTAAACGGTCAGTTCCTCAAACCTTACTTCCAGTTCTGATTCAGGCTGAGAGAGCCTGATTTATCATATTTTATATTAGTTTCTATTTCATCTTTGTTTGAATAATGTATGTGTTGTGATGAATCGTGAAGAGAAAAATTATAAGGGCTGAGGAATGGTGTCCACAGAAGATAAACAGGTGGTCTGCGAAGTTCTCGACACGCTCAAGTACAAACGTGACGTCCCCAGGTGGAGCCAATGTTGATCATTAATTAACATCAACCATTTTTTGAATTAACCCTTGGATAGACATGTATCGAATGTTGTGACAGATGGTGAAACATTTAAATGATGGTTGAAGAGAAACGATGATAAGACGAGTCACGTGCCTAAAACAAAAAATATGTCCAAAAAGGGGTCAAACATAAAGCGAAAGGGAAAAGGTAATGCAAAAAGGCAAATATATGGTGTAAAGGACGCAAAACGAAATTATTATAAGGCTTGCCGCTTTCATAATACTCACGTGAGGGAACTCCCTGTATGTGAAATTCCGAGGGGGTCAAGAAGCGGAAGGGGGAAGAGATTCATACCCCCACGGAATTATGGTGTCGTGTCACGGGGTGGATCCAAGGTAAAGGTGATGTGGCAGAGCAAATCATGGGCAAGGGTGATGTGGCAGAGTGAAGTGCGGGCCCTAGAGGTCTGTATGCTGTGTATTTAACCAGTCTTACAAAGAATATGTTTCAAGAACCGTGTGGTTTATGCGGCAGAAAGGTAAGGTAAGTCTATAGGTGAGCTGGTACCGAGGCCCGTACCAGTATTAAACCCGGCACGCGGTGTTCACCAACTCCCAGTTAGCACCCAATCCCTATACGCTACGTGCTCCACTGTCAGTGTCCTTACAACACTCACCCCGCTTACTTCACCTCTCCGCCTTTTAACTCAGAACTCTCAGTCTTAGATAACGGTCCTCCCGTATTTTACTGCAGTGAAATTTACAGGTTTTCCAACTATGGTATAAACTAAGTGGGAGCTAGTGCCCGGTCTACCCAGTCACTATCAGTAACCCTGCGTCTTTTTCCCGAGCAAATTTCCCACTGCACAGGTATTCCGTCCCTCATATCCCCTCTGCTTTCCTTTCGTTTTTAAAAGTTTTGTATGTCAGTCATGGGAAAGGGCGCCCCCAAGAAAACTTAACCAGAGACACCTCAGGTCTGTGAAACCAGAAACCCTCCCGGGTTCGAGCCCTTCATTGACCTGCAAGACAAAATCATTGTTTCGTCGCTCCGCCAAGAATTCGCTCTCCTTCATCTGATAAAACACAAGATCCCCACCGAGGCAGGTTTCAATGCCCTCACCGAAGCCTATATCAAGGTGGAAGAATTCGCAGCGATGCCTGAACCATTAGCGGACAGTCAGCAAAGATGTACCCAGTTTGCCAGTCAGATTGCCAGCTCATCAGCTAATGTTCCACCACTAGTATCAGCAACCGCCTCAACCCCATCTCATCAGTGAAACACTGTTAATTCATGATTCGGCCCTAGTGGCCTTTTTATTTTTACTTTAGTTTACTTTTATGTTCAGGTGGAATTTATATTCCACTACAACATTTTAATTTCTGCCAAGACTGTTATTAAATATTTTGTTTCAAAATGACCGAGTGCCTAACTGCAAATGATGAGATGCCTCTATTCCTCATCATGAATTTTGGTTGTTATGATAAAGACCTCTAACTAATTTTTGGCATGCGAGGAAGATATTTTTCCCAAAAAATATCTTCTCGCTCATGTTCAGAGGCCTCTATATAAGCAAGATCTGAAGAGAAAAACATGTTCTAGATTTTCTGAAGGATTTTGCTGTGAAAGAGTTTTTGTATGCTTGTTGTTGAAATCTCAATAGAAATGTGAAGAGCCCGTTGGGTCTCAACGAGAAGGAGTTTTATTTTAAGTGAGGATTCTGGTCTTAATGTTTTATAGTATGTAACTCTGCCTTACGTGATACTGTTTAATTGTTCATTTCACTATTTCCACCTTTCTTATATCATGTTTTGGAATGCGAGTGGCTCACTAGTTCTGGTATAAATTTATCGCCATTGATACTTATACTAAACTTGTCTAGCGCTTTAAATATAGCTCAGGCATGATATGCTGTTTCACTTTTCACTTCACTCATGTTTCCTCTATATTAATTACTGTGGGATGTTATTCTTTGGAAGCTATTGACATGTATGGATTCTTATCATATTAAGCCCATATCATGTTTAGATATGTTTATGGAATTCCATCACATAAGTAGTTAGTATTCCTTCTGTATTTTCTATGCTGCAAACGTCGTCTGACTTTTAAATCTTTATAAAGAACTTTAGAACCCATCCCTCCTTACAGGAAGTTGTCTTTGAGTTGTCTGATGCATCTATATTGAGGACTCACTCCTTGCCTCTGCAACGTCTTTTCATTGTGCCAAGTCTGTGAATATTCTGGTTCCATCTATGTCACACCTCCCTGTAAAAGTTGAAATAGTAAAGAGCCTCATTCTAATAACGGTTTTGGTTTATATCTTATGCTCCTTACTATATAAGATGTCCTAGGCACTGGTCTTTCACAACTCAAGGCTGTCTCTAGGAATGAAAACAACTGTGATCCTCACTATGCTCTTTACTACTATCATCAACCTCATTGCCCTTACTGTCCTCTTTGCTATTTTCTTCATTTGTATCTTCACTGTCTTCAGGGCCCTTATCAACACTGTTTGCCTCATTGACATCAGCCTCATTTTGTTCATCTGCACTGCTTTTTTCATCATTTGTTTCTGCATCACTGCCCTCATCACCACTAGGAGCCTCACTGTTTTCACCTTCTTCACTGACTGATTTTTCATTGTTTGACTCCTCACTATGCTCTTCTTCATTTTGTTCCTCATTGACATCTGCGTCCTCACTTTCTTCTTCTTAATTGCCTGACTCATTATTTCCCTCTCCCTCATTGTCTGATATATTGTGAGAGGGTGATGAAGGAGGGTTTTCCTGAGGTGAAGGAATATGTGTAGATGGTGAAATATGCTTAGCAGGAGTTGATGGAGGAGTAAGGACAGGAGGATGAGATGATGAAGGCATGTTTTGCTAAGGATGGGCTTGTGGATTGGTGAACACTTCATGGGCAATGAAAACCTCCCATGGAATACCCTTTTGCTGCAATTGATGCATCACAACCATTTTGATAAGAGAGTGGTGAAAGAGGCTTTGCATTTTCCGTGGATGGTCTCTCTTTTATACAATATAAGAAATTTTGTCAATACTCTTGCAGAGGTAGTAGGGTAGATTCAACATCTTAACCCTAGTAAAGTGCATGAGCAACCTGATGTGTTAGGAATAAAGCTGGGAGAATCTTACTTCACATGTGAAATATTTCATAATGACCCTCATCATGGGTGCATACCTATCAAGCAAATGTGAGAAAGGAAATATGGATTTATTGCAGTCTTTGTATCTAGGTTTAAGGAATGGCTCATAGTAGCTGATGTTTAAATTGGCCTGCTTGAACCATTTTTCACCCACATTAGGTATCCCAGTGGCAATAGAAATGGCATTTGAAGACAACTCAAAGTTTACCCCTGCAAGATTGACTTGTTTCTCATGTAGGTTAAGTATGAAGAGCTTAGTCAGCTCGGGGTGATTATGCATCTGCTGTACTTTCTCACAAAATTCATAGCAGCCTACATTTTGGAAGTAGGAGACAGTTAAGGGAGATGCATTTAGCTCCATTGTGTTTAGTGGTTCAAACCTGTTGATCCTCCCACATTTGTGTTGATGCCTCCTTGGCATTTGGCCTTCCTCACCACTATCACTGTTACCTTCCCTTGACATTTTGACAATTCTGCCCTTGAAACCCTAGCACTGTTTATGAAACTGATATGGAAGAGGGAAATGGATTGGTGATGAAAAAGGAATCTTTTCACAAGGGAATGAAATGAATGAGTGAGTAGGTATATCAAGCTAGATGAGAGGCTTGGAAAAAACTTGATGACCACCCCTGCTGATTTGTAAAAGCTCTGCTTTTGAAATACTTAGGCTAAGTGTGTATTTGAGATGAAAGTGAGATGATGGAGTTTCAATGGGAAGTGAATTATTTTGAAAATAAAGGGACATAGGGTTATGAAGGAAATGGATTTAGAGGGGAAACCTAGATGTATTGACAATTTATGCAGTACCCTATTTCATCCTTGTGTTGACTGATAACCTTAGTAGGCAGATGAATGGGCTTAAACAATGTTTTTAAGTGTTAAATGTAGGGTTTTCACCTTAAGGTTTCCAAACTGTTTCAATTTAAAACCATAAAATATGCTTGAAGATGAAAGAAGGCATCCACTTACCTCTCAATGTGCTGGGAGGACACCTAGCAGAGACTTGGAGGGTTTCTAAAGTAATTTGAGTGCTTGCAGGGTGTGGATACCCTCCTAGCCAAGCGCGTAGTGCCCAGGTGAACGGGGTGTCGGGTTGGGAAAACGCGCGACGCGTTGTGCCAGGCGCGCAACGCCAATGCTATTTTCCGGGCTTGTCGGGTTTGTCGGGAAAACACACAATGCGTTTCCAGGCACATAGTGCCGAACAAATTTGCATGAGGGAGACTACCAGGGGCGTAGCGCCGCCCTGAACACGCAACGCCTAAAAAAATTAGCCAATTTCGACCCGAAAACTCACAGTTTTTTACTCCTGATTCTTCCAAATTTTTGCAAGTGAATAATGAGGTAGGTGAAATGTTAGCTGACCTTTTATAGAAAAATGATCTAATTTAATTTCACAATCCACTTTCCTAGTGTCTAAAAACCTTTTTCATTCTTTTCACTAGTGCTCCTTTGACCTTTTGCTGCAGGTGAAAAAACATTCACTTGGCTTTTGCTCTTGCTTTGTGAGGCATGATGACCTCTCTTTTGACAGTCTCAGGATGTTTTTAGACAGTGGCTACATCCTTAAAACTTCTGTGGCTTTCATTACACCACTAGACTTATCCTTTTCACCCTCTCTTACTAACAATTTTGCACTATTTTCCCTGTAGGTGACTGAAGTGAGAAAACTAAATCTCTTTTGGTTCCTTGAGGCATGAAAGTTCATTTTGACACTTTGGTGATTTAGCCATACAACAGTTTCTTCAAATTGATGTGAAATCCCCTTTATGAAACTCAACTTAATCCTTTCACCTTTTTTACAAACCCTTTTCACTGTTTGTATGCAGGTTGATAAGATGATGAACTTGACCTTATTTAATCTTGGAGGCTTGAGATGTTTGATTTTGACACCTTTGAGACTAAAACACAAGGCAACATCTTTACAACACTCCTTTGCCAATACCATGGAATTCAAACAATGCCTTTCACCTTCTTTGGCCATTTTTGATTTGCATGTACCTGAAACATTTATTTTCCCTTTCTCACTGATCTTGAGGCATGATAAACTCACCTTTGACAAGCACTATGGAATTCAAAATCATGCTTATTACCTTCTATTTTGGCCACTTCTGATTTGCAGGTGCCATAAAATACTGAGGATCACATAGAGCCATTTCTGGGCTTGTTTTTCAGTGGAGAGGTAGCCCGTCCATTGGAGGATCAACAAGGAGGGATCCTGTGCATATTTTTACATCTTTGGCATCAAGCCAACCATCTACCATCCCTCACAGTGCAGTCACAAACCAGAACTGCGTTATTTTTGGAGGCAGTTGCTGGGAGGGTTCATTGAGCTCATTAGGAGGGTCTATTTCTGAGTAGAGGGATTAACCTTCTATTTAGAAATACCATTGGAGGAGGACATCATCATTTCAGATGTGTCATAGCTTCATTATCTTCAATTCCAGTTTGCAGTGACATCTCAACCCTAGGGTTATTTGTCACATTGTATATTTCTTGGTATTTCTAGCAATCTTTTCTGGGTTGGCTAGAAATCATGTATTAGAGCCCACATCTTCTTTCCTGGGCATTTATTTTTTTCCTATCAGCCATATTTCATTTATGTATGTTTACAGTGGCATCTACATTGATATAGACAGCGCTGTCACTGCTCTCTGGCATTCTATACAGTTGCAACAACTCATGTGCTGATTGTTTTGATCATTGCAGGCTTGTTCTTATTGCTTAAGTGGCTTGACCCTCAATATATTTTTGTATATTTTTGCTGATATCTTAATAAAATGATGGCTGCATATTGATCCCTCTTATGTCATGTTCAGAATTGCTGTGTTTTACATTATTATGTCTTGTATTACTGCTATTTCCATTTTGGAATATTACAAAGATCGACACATTTTTTGACAGTGGGTCACAATAAAATTTAATCTCTTAAGACTTGGTCAAGATACTTAATCTTGAGACAATTCCACATCCAAAACCATATCCACTTGGTTGGATTTGTAAGGATGCAAATTTACAGCTTTCAAGGAAGTGCATATTGCGGTTTGCAATAATTGCACATTTCATTGACACAATTGAATTAGATGTGGTTCTGCTTGACATAACAGGTATGGTGTTGGGAAGTCCTTACTTGTATGACAGGAAAGCAATCTTCCATCGCCATGAGAACAAATACCATTTATTCAAATATGACAAGGAGTATATTGTGAGAGCTCATCATAAGAAACTAGATACTTGTTTAGTTAATGCAGGGAAAATGAAGATGCTAGTCAATGCAAGCCAAAATTTGACATTGATGATGATAAAACAAAGAGATTTTTTACGTCATACTTTTAAAACAAATGCTGATATATGTAATGAGTTTTTTCAGATTGAAAACAGGTTGTCTTCGAGAGAAAGTGACAAGCAGTTGCAGCAGTCAACATTGCTGTTGAATGATGTTGAAAACAAGGTGTCAATGCAAAAAGTTGAAAAGGTCAAAGAGAAGACAAAGCAACTTGGCAAAGAAGGCACAAGTTTCACAAATGTTCATTGCTGGTTTCCAAAAGGCATAGTGATATGAAATCGTGAGAACAAAGAATTTTTCATACAGAGATTGACTGTAGGGGCATTCACCGGATATTTCACCTTTACTAGAAAGGATGAATCCGGAGGCTACCTGGCCCTTCTACAGACTTTGCCTAAAGAAATAAAATGTAATCACAAAGATCCGATCAATGAAAGTATTTGTTTTAACTGCAAAGTATTCATTGATCCAACTTTAATGTGTGAATAGACAAGTATACATATTCTGCAAATGAAGTGTAGTGGTTTGAAGATGAACTAACAAGTTTTGTTCACTGTTTAAACCTGCTTGGAAAAAGTTTGCTTATAAAAATTTACTGTTTAAAGGAGCAGAATCTGAAAATATGCAGCAAAATTATACAGTATGACAACAAATAATTGTTTAAGCGGTTCACCCCTCTCTTGGGCTACCTCCGCTGGGTCCAAAAGCCTCTAATTAGGCTTTTTCCTCTTTGATTAAATGCTCAAAATGTGAATACAACTGTATAGAAGCTTCAAATGGAAAAATACACTGCAAAAATAGATTCAGAAGGCCCAAATCAGTATAAAATGACTAAACAACTACCTCAATTGGATGAAGGTAGTCCAAAACAGCTCTTCTTCCCTTAGGCCCTGGTGGCTCCACGACCAAAAACGCTGGTAAATTCCCTGTTAGAATGACTTGATGGCTCTACAAACACTTCCAACAGCTCCAGAATGATCTCTACACCCAAAATCAAAAAAAATTTCGTATCAAAAGGCCTCTCCTAGCCAAAGTTATGGCTCTTTTACTGCAACTGCCAGTTTGGCCTAGAATCACTCCAGCTAAGTCTGGTGGAACTCCAGATAGCTCCGACAAAATAGCGACGGTTGCTAATTTTGGGACGGACAGCTGAATTCACCGCCGAATTTGGAGGGCTGGCGGATAAGCCCCATGGGACCACCACCGTCGGGGTTGGTTGAATAATCTTGGAGTCATATACGGCATAACATAAGGTTTGCATTGTGGAAACTTTAATACAAAACCACATATTTAATACGCTCCGCTCCACCTGCCGGTCCACGTTTTAAAACCTTGGACCATACGTTAACATATGCAACCTTTGAAGCACGTGCTTAGACACGTCATCTAGCCACGTATTGACCCACATTTGAAGCACATGCCCTTTATAAAACTTTAGAATTGTGGGTTTAAACGAATATGGGTTTTAATAAACCATACATTGAATGTTAAACCTTTAACTTTGAAATGTGGGTTTTAACATTTTTAATATTTCGAAAATGATTTAATACATATGTGGTATAATAATTTAGTTTTAATAAGGTTTAATTTTATTTTATTTCAATTAAATTAATTAATACATATATTAAATAATATAATATATGATTAATTAAAAACCATATAATATATTAATAAATATATAATTTAATTAATTAATTAAACCTTAATTAAACCTTAATAAAAATAAAAAATTTCCCAACATATAAAATTAAAAAAATTCTTTTTCAAAATTGAAGGTTATTGGGCGAATTCAAACTGTAATATCTCCTCCATATGGCAACGGATTTGAGTGCCGTTCATGGCTACAGGATCGTTTTGGCGAGCTCTTTCCAGTCGATCTATTCTGGAGCAATTCCGAGCAACTTCATTTTTGAGCATTTTTCTTCAAGAGACTTGATCTCCTGATCACACCTCCCAAATGGGAAGCTTTTGGACCCTCAAAAGCTTTCTGATTACTGAAAATGATGATGTGGAGACTGATTCTCCACTCTTCCACCCTTGAACAACTGAAATCTGCCCAATTTCATCAAATTAAGCTTTTGAGAAAATGATAACCTGTCTCTGGAATCAACTGATCTACCATTGCTTAGATTGACGGAGTCATGATGCAAATAATTAAAATTTGCAGAACAGCAATTGTAATCTGTAGAAAACAAACTTTATCTACATTGATCAAACTTCCCAGAAGACTTAAAATGACTTTCACCTTGCAAATTGTTCCCATGGCGAATTGCACCATTCTGAAACCAACTTTGCCCCATGCTGAATTTTGTGTCCTTCTTGCTTGTACTGCTTAGCTTTGACACTTCATTTTCTGCATTGGCTGACCCAAAAGGTAATTTTCGCAACATAACATAATCTTTTCTCAAAGAAAAACTGTTATCAAACTGAGACAAATCATTAGCAACATCATAAAATGGCAAATGCTCAAAATCTGGTCGTTTCAACATCAACAAAGTTAGACTTTGACTTGCATTAACCAATCTTTTCAATTGACCTGCATGTAGTAAAGAAGATTCCATCTTCTTCTTGTGAGCTCTCACAATGTACTCTTTACCATATTTGAACAAGTGATACTTGTTTTCATGGCGATGAAAGATGGCCTTCCTGTCAAACAAATAAGGACTTCCCAAAACAATACCTGAGATATCAAGCGGCACCACATCAAGTTCCACTGTGTCAACAAAGTGTGCAGTTATTGCAAAGCGCAATATGCATTTCCTTGAAACCTGCAAATTGGCATCCTTGCAAATCCATCCAAGTGGATAAGGCTTTGGATGTGGAATGGTCTCAAGTTTCAGCTGCTTGACCAAGTCTTCAAAAATAAGATTAGCTTGTGACCCACTGTCAAATAGTGTGTCAATTTTGGTATGTTTGGAAATTACCCTCACATGGAAAAGCTCTATTCTTCTCTTTTCATCATGAGTATCTTTGTGACAATTCAAAGAGCTAGAACTAGGAATTGTGTCTTGCACCACTTCTTTCCCCTTAATGTTCTTCAAAACCATGCCTATGCTTTTTGTCTCATCTCCTGAGTCTGACCCTAAGTCTTGCTCAACTGTTGCAACAGTTTTCTCCTTTTCTTTGGTCTTGTTTTTGTTCTTGAATTTTTCTGGTTTCAGTTCAGGATGAAGCTTCCAACAATGATCTTCATCGTGACTTGTCTTCGAACAGTTCTTGCAAAAGAACTTTCCTTTGTCTTTTCTTGAATTAGCAACTCTCTTCTTTCCTTTGTTTTTGAAATTACTATCCTCATCAAAAGTATTAAAACCTCTAGCTTCTAAATGTGTAGCCTACACACAGACTTCATCTAAGCTGGTAGGATTGAACATTAGGATAGTATGTTGCAGATAATTGTGCAAACCTCCTATGTATTTCAACAAGGTGTCTTGACTTTGTAAGTCTACTCCAAGTAGAAGTGCTCTCCTTCTAAACTCTTGGGTATAATATTGCACATTTTGACCCTTAAGTTGCCTAAAATTTTTCCAATTCATGATTTCTTTCTGAATATGAGCAAGAGGATAAAACTGTTTCTTAATAGCAGTAATAAACTCATTCCATGTTAGAGTTATCTTACCATGCTTTTTAATCTCCTCTCTGGTCTTGGCTTCCCACCAAACCAAAGCTGCTCCATCCATTCTCAAAGAGGCTAATTGGATTTTTGTTTCATCATCATGCAAATTCTGAATCCTTAGATAGACTTCCAGCTATCTAATCCAGTTATCCAATTTTTCTGCATTCACATCACCATTAAACATCGGCAACTCAAACTTTACATCAAGCTTTAACAAAGGATTTTTAAGAGATTTTTTTGTTTTTTGTGACTGATTTTCAGAAGTTGAAGAGGATGATGTGGAGGATGAGGATGATGATGGAGATGGTGGATCACCATTTCCTCCATTCCTTTTCTTAGACTCATATTTTTCTTTCTTCCCTCCTGAAGAATCTCCTTCTTCTCTTTAGTTTCTAGACCCTTCTCCAGCAATCCTATCATTTCTCTCCTGGTATCGGATCCTAACCATCTCAGTCAAGTCCAAGAAAGCTTTTCTAAAGACTCTTTCTTCTTCCTTGGGATCCATTTCCTCATGTACTTCTCCTTCTTTGGAAGACATGTTTGTGGCTGATTCTAAGGCTAATGAGGATGAAATGGAAGGTGGATGTAATGGCACTCTAGCCCTCCTTGGTTGAGGATTAACTTGTTCTCTAACCAATTGACCTTCCCCTCTTTGCAATTTCAGCCTAGTAAGCATCAAGTTTTGCAGAATAATACAATTTACTTGCACAAATTTCACAAACTCTTAAGAAAAACCTTGAGCTCTGATACCAACTTGATCTGAAATCGTGAGAACAAAGAATTTCTCATACAGAGATTGACTGTAGGGGCATTCACCAGATCGTTCACCTTTACTAGAAAGGATGAATCCGGAGGCTATCTGGCCCTTCTACAGACTCTGCCTAAAGAAATAAAATGTAATCACAAAGATCCGATCAATGAAAGTATTTGTTTTAACTGCAAAGTATTCATTGATCCAACTTTAATGTGTGAATAGAAAAGTATACATGTTCTGCAAATGAAGTGTAGTGGTTTGAAGATGAACTGATAAGTTTTGTTCACTGTTTAAACCAGCTTGGGAAAAGTTTGCTTATAAAATTTTACTGTTTAAAAGAGCAGAATTTGAAAATATGCAGCAAAATTATACAGTATGACATCAAATAATTTTTTAAGCGGTTCACCCCTCTCTTGGGCTACCTCCGCTGGGTCCAAAAGCCTCTAATTAGGCTTTCTCCTCTTTGATTAAATGCTCAAAATGTGAATACAACTGTATAGAAGCCTCAAATGGAAAAATACACTGCAAAAATAGATTCAGAAGGCCCAAATCAGTATAAAATGACTAAACAACTACCTCAATTGGATGAAGGTAGTCCAAAACAGCTCTTCTTCCCTTAGGCCCTAGTGGCTCCACGACCAAAAACGCTGGTAAATTCCTTGTTAGAATGCCCTGATGGCTCTGCAAACACTTCCAACAGCTCCAGAATGATCTCTACACCCAAAATCAAAAACAATTTCGTATCAAAAGGCCTCTCCTAGCCAAAGTTATGGCTCTTTTACTGCAACTGCCAGTTTGGCCTAGAATCACTCCAGCTAAGTCTGGTGGAACTCCAGATAGCTCCGACAAAATAGGGGCGGTTGCTAATTTTGGGGCGGACCGCTGAATTCACCGCCGAATTTGGAGGGCTGGCGGATAAGCCCCATGGGACCACCACCGTCGGGGTTGGTTGAATAATCTTGGAGTTATATACGGCATAACATAAGGTTTGCATTGTGGAAACTTTAATACAAAACCACATATTTAATACGCTCCGCTCCACCTGCCGGTCCACGTTTTAAAACCTTGGACCATACGTTAACATATGCAACCTTTGAACCACGTGCTTAGACACGTCATCCAGCCACGTATTGACCCACATTTGAAGCACGTGCCCTTTATAAAACTTTAGAATTGTGGGTTTAAAAGAATATGGGTTTTAATAAACCATACGTTGAATGTTAAACCTTTAACTTTGAAATGTGGGTTTTAACATTTTTAATATTTCGAAAATGATTTAATACATATGTGGTATAATAATTTAGTTTTAATAAGGTTTAATTTTATTTATTTTTAATTAAATTAATTAATACATATATTAAATAATATAATATATGATTAATTAAAAACCATATAATACATTAATAAATATATAATTTAATTAATTAATTAAACCTTAATTAAACCTTAATAAAAATAAAAAATTTCCCAACATATAAAATTAAAAAAATTCTTTTTCAAAATTGAAGGTTATTGGGCGAATTCAAACTGCAATATCTCCTCCATACGGCAACGGATTTGAGTGCCGTTCGCGGCTATAGGATCGTTTTGGCGAGCTCTTTCCAGTCGATCTATTCCGGAGCAATTCTGAGCAACTTCATTTTTGAGCATTTTTCTTCAAGAGACTTGATCTCCTGATCACATAGTACAATGGCGAAGAAACTTGGTCAAGAGTTGACCCAAGTTCAAGGCAAAAGAAGCAAAAAATTGCCATAAGGACATAGTGCAAGTGAGAAAGATTCCAAGTTTCCTATTATTATTGAAAAATGTATAAACAATATGTTTACTGCAAAGTTAGATTGTTGTTCTACAAATTCAGAAAATGTGCAGCATGACGGTGTCAAAGACAACAATGGATGGTCGACGTAATCAATGAAAAATTTGTCATTTCATGAAAAGCTCCAATTAATGAAATTAGGAAAATTTCAATGGATAAAGACTGGAAGAGTGGGGGCACAGTCTCCTCATCTTCATGTTAAGTAATCTAGAGAGATTTTGGGGTCCAAAAGCTTCCCAATGTGGAGGCGTGATCAAGAGATCATGAATTTTGATCAAAATTGAAAGTGTTCAAAACTGTACCAAACCTGAGCGACCGAGTAGATCTCGTTGTTGCAATTAAGGTGCTGCAAACGGTTCAAAAAATAAATATCGTGTGAGGGAGATATCGCATTCTGATTGTTTTCCCAAATAACTAAAATTTTGAGGTAGGAGTGACTCGGATGCCTAGTCAGCATGCAGGTACAGTCAACAAAAATGAAATATTCTGGGAATATTTTGTTTCCTCTAGACCAGTAAGGTTTCGCCATGTGGCACATTCAGGGATGTTGATATGCTTGTACGATTTGTTGTTGAGGACCAATGGATGGGTGACACGTGGCAAGCTCAAAGGCTGCCACATGTCCCTTGTATGGTTGAATAAAATTATTGTTGGGTCCTGGGGGTTCGACCCCGTGACCTACATGCGCGCCTACAAGCCTTCGACAAACTCTTCTACCAAGTGTTTCTTACACTATAGGTTCTCCACATATTTTTAAAGTTGAATGGTTGTCAAGTTGGGGGGGAGGGGGGGGGGGCGACCACCGACGACCCCAAATGATATGGTCACATGATATATAAACCGCAACATAAAACTGAAATGATCCGACGGTTCTAGAATGATTAGCTCCAGTGGTTGAAATCCATGTCACATGGATAACGTTTAACCGTAATAATTATTAAAAACTCTGACGGGTTCGACAACCTTAACCCCATCAGCTACAACCTATTCACAAGGTGCGGTTTGCGTTGAATGTTAATGCGACGGTTTAGAACTCCGACTTCACTCCATGTTCCATTCCACCTTTTGTTGCAGAATTTGACTCTAATCGCGGGGTTTACGGGGGTCGACATGTGGCAACCCCCACCCCTAACAACCAAATTTAATGCCAGCGGTTAGTAACTAGCGGAATGTTTTGCGCACTCCCTATTTTCAGAGTTATGGGCTAGTTTTAACTGCGGATAAGTGCAGTATCCACATTTAGTGGAGGATTTCTAGGGATATTGGGCAAAAGCTTAGCCAGGTCAATTTTCGACCAATTTGGGTGAAACAAGAGTCTATCTAGATTAATTTGAGCATTCCAGAGCCACTGGTCCAGAGAAAACAACCATTAGAGGCTTGTAAACACGTGTTTTCAATTTTGAGCATAATGAAAAAGAGGTACATGCCATTGGGAGCTGAACCAGCAGATGTAGCCCAGGAGGGGTGAACTGCTTCATCATGCTTGCTGTGTAAATCTTACGTGTGATGTTATTGTAGAAATTTGAATAAATGTTAAATTATTCACCGAGATTATCCTGATCACACACTATTTGAGCTTCATTCATAATACATAACCTCTTCTACTATTGATCATTAATTGCGGAAATATAAACAATCGCATGCGCACATTAAAACCATAAACAATCACACATATAAACACAGTATTTATGGGAAAGCTTAAAGCTGAAAACCCCCAACTATCTGTATATTATAATGATAGAGATCATGTAACAATCATTGTACAAAATCCTCACAAACTCTCAGTACAATCTCCAATTGTTATACACTACAGAAGCTCAGATCTAGCAAAACACATGCTCCAATCTACTCCACCTGTTAGCCTGCCTCTACTGCACAATCCAAGATGAATAATGGCCCATTCTGAGTTCGAATCCCTTTGGTATGCACTGTGCAATCCTCATTGGCATCTCCATCAATGTGTGGTGCAAACTCATGCACCAGTATGGTCACAACTGATAGTCACACTTGCTCTTTCACCTACCTCTTCACTGGTCTCCACTGAAACTGTCCATGCACTGAAGTTAACTGATGTATTCTTTAGTTGATTTATGAGTTAATAATTAGTGAATTAATTAATGATTAATTCACACCACTCTCACTAGTGTATCAATCAGTTAGAATAGATACAACTAGCTCAACTATGTTTAACTGAGTTAAACTGAACACAACTCCATTAAATCCTCAATCAAGTCCACCAAACTCTGTCACCTGAGTTCTAACTGAAGTCTCCATGCAATAGCTCCACTAAACCCTCAGGAATAGTGTAATTCCTTCTTTCAGCTGCATGTGCCACATCTGTGCACTTAACTGAAGTGCTCTAAGAGGATAAGATAATGTTTAGAGTCCAAATATTACTAAGAGCTAATAATATTCGACATATCTATTTTTAGACTGGCAATCTAAAAATAGATTCTACCCAGTATGTCTAAAAATAGAAGTCCATCTATTTTCTCTGACTTGACCAACCATCCACAAATAGCATCCTGCAACTCATAGAACATGATCCATATGTCTAAAAATAGACATAGTCTAAAAATAGACTTTGCGCCAAAAATAGCCTGCGGGCCCACTTAGTGAAGGAGACTTCTTTCCACTAAGCTCATCATCTTGTTGCAATCTCAACACTCCCTCTCAACAAGATAAGGATTATCTGCAACCCCTATCCTGCCCCTGTGGTATTCGAATTTTCTCCAGGTGAGCGCCTTCGTCAAGATATCAGCATCCTGATCCTCCATAGGAATGTATGAAAGTAACATGACCTTCCGCTGCACACAATCTCTGATATGATGATACCGGATGTCAATGTGTTTAGATATATCATGAAATACTGGATTAACCAAGAGTTTGATGCAACTCTGATTATCACAATAAATCACAGTAGGCTCTAAGTGTGAACCGAACAACCCGACCAGGATCTTCCTCATCCATATAGCCTCGCATGCAGCCAAACTCGCTGCCATATACTTGGCCTCTGCTGAACTGAGTGCCACGGATCTCTGCTTCCTACTGTACCAAGAAACTGTTGTCGACCCGATACTGAAAATCCCTCCAGATGTGCTCTTTCTGTCCATTGGGCTCCCTGCCCAATCTGCATCCGTGAAGCCACATAGCTTCACCTCATCCGACTGTCTGTACCATAATCCATATCCCGATGTGCCTATGAGATATCTCAATACATGCTTTCCTGCCTTCCAAAAGAGCTTGGTAGGCTTAACACATAGCAGCGAAAGGCCCGGATTATGACATAACATATGTCGAATTAGATGTATTGACCGGATACATAAGCGACCCCACCAACTGTCGATAAACAGTGGCATCCACTACCTCCGCTGAAGTAGAATCCTCCTTCTTCCAACCTCCAGGAAGAGGAGTATCAACAGGCTTGCAGCCATGCATGTTGAACTTCTCCAGTATCTCCCGGGCATACTTACCCTGAGAAACAAACAGTCCACCACTACGCTGCCAAATTTCCAATCCCGGGAAATAATGAAGGAGGCCCAAGTCCTTCATCTCAAACTCTTTTGCAAGATCCTCCTTGCATGAGAGTATCAACAGCTCATCACCTGTCAAAATCAAATCATCTACATAAAGTACAATGATCAGCAACTTACTCTCCACCACAATCTGGTATAGGTTAGGATCCGCCTCACTCTTGGAGAATCCAAGTCCGGTGAAATAACTGTCTATCCATGTGTACCAAGCACGAGGTGCTTGTTTCAACCCATACAACGCTCTCTTGAGCCTGCACACATGCGACTCACTGCTGAAGATCTCGAAACCTTTGGGCTGCTCTATGTACACCTCCTCCTCAATGACTCTATTGAGGAACGCAATCTTCACATCCATTTGATGAATGTGCCACCCCATCTGTGCTGAGAGAGCAAGAATCGTCCGTATGGAAGAATACCTTGCGACAGGTGCAAAGGTCTCCTCATAATCGATCCCCTCAATCTGTGAAAAGCCTCGTGAAACAAATCTTGCCTTGTACTTATCCACACTCCCGTCAGCTGCCTGATTCACTTTGTAGATCCATCTCGAACCCACCACTGATTTCCCTTCCGGCCTTGGGACAATCTCCCATGCACTGTTTCTGACAATCAAATCATACTCTTCCACCATGGCATCTACCCATGCGGGATCCTCCACAGCTTCCTCAAAATAGGATGGCTCTGTCATGATACACTTCCTCACAAGAGCCATGTATCCAGTGTACCGAACAGGTGACTGTCTCTGTCTGCGCTGTGCTGTAGGTGCTCCTACAACCTTCTCTGCATCTTGAGCCAGTCGCTCAGCTTCTGTAGTGCGCTTCCGCCCTTTGATGGTTGGCGCCGCATGAGTGGTCTCTTCCACTCCATGAACTTCCTCTTCTGGTTGATCCACATCCTGAAGCTCATCCTTAGGAACTAATAGCTCCTCATCTGCGTGCAAGTGTGGCTCCCTCTCAAGCGAACACTTCATGGATTTCTCCTCATGAAATTTGATATCCCGTCGCACAACAGTCTTGCGACTGTCTGGAAAATACACACGATAGTTGTGGAGAGTATCAGTGTACCCCACAAATATCCCAACCTCTGCGGTCGGCTCCAGCTTCTTCCTGGCATCCTTCGTCACATGAATGTAAACAGGTGAACCAAAAATCCTCAAATGTGAAATATCAGGCTTCTTACCAGAAAACGCCTCCTCGAGTGTACTCATGCCAAGTATCTTGTGAGGACAACCGTTCTGCACATATACTGTAGTATTGCATGCCTCAGCCCATAAGTGTATGGGAAGGCCCTGATCATGCAACATCGCCCGTGCAGCACCCACGATCGTTCTGTTCTTCCACTCAGAAACCCCGTTCTGCTGTGGGTTATGAGGTGCTATGAGCTCTCTTCGAATTCCTTCTGCACTGCAAAAGTCCTTGAATTTTCCAGAGATGAATTCACCACCATTGTCGCTCCTAAGAGACTTCACCTGCTTCCCCGATTCTTTCTCAACCAGTGCCTTAAACTCACAGAAATTTGAGTATGTCTCGCTCTTCTTCTGCATGAAGAATATCCAGCTAATCAACAAAGATCACGTAATACCTGTGCTTTGCTGTCGAAGCTACTGAGAAAGGTCCACACATGTCTATGTGAATTCTCTCAAGGATCGTTGTGGCACGACTATCCTTCTCGTGAAAGGTGGCTTTCACAAATTTTCCCAAGGTACATCCCTTGCACTGATCTGACTGCGCAAGAGTACCCTTAGGAAGCCCAATAGAAATCTGTTGCAGTATCTTCAAAGCTCCATGGTGAAGGTGGCCCAATCTCTGGTGCAACAACTCGCCATCATCCCGGCTCACCACTCCTTCTGCCTTGCCTGCCATTTCTGCGCAGTCATCTACCTGCAATTTATAAAGGTTCTTAACTCAAACCCCTATCCTCTGTGTCTCACTAGTTGCCTTACTGCGCAAGAAAGCCTTTCCCTCGCTAAAGACAACATCATATCCCTTGTCTTCTAACATCTCCACAGAGATAAGATTCTTCTTCAATCCTGGAACATGCATCACTTCCTTCAATACGAAGGGTTTACCAGACTTCGTCTCAAAGGAAATGGGACCGATACCGATCGCATTGTATCTACCATCATCGCCCATCTCAATGTGCACTCCAAGATCTTTCTCATCCAGATCAGTAAACAAATCTCGATCTCCTGTCATGTGAAAAAACGCACCACTGTCCAGAAACCACACTGAAACCATCACACTTGAGACCAAGCATGCGATCAATGAAAAATAAAGATCAAATTGTGAGGCTAAGGCCTCTCCAACTGCAGATCCAACATCGTTCTTATTTTTCTTCTTCTGCGGACAATTTGTGGCATAATGTCCGTGTTGGTGACATTGAAAGCACTTCACCTTAGACATGTCCTGCTTCTTGCCTTTCGCACCGGAATGAGAAGCTTTCTTGCTCTTCCCCTTCTTTGCTTTTGCAGACAAGGCACAATTCTCTTCATCAGAGTTCCTTGATGAAGATCCATCCCTTGTACTTCGCCTTATCTCCTCTTGCACAAGATCCGACCAAAGTCGCTCCCATCCTGGCAATTTCTCCCGACCATTGACAAAGTCTTGATAGGAGTGCCAAATCTTCGAAAGCCCAAGGAGAGCCAAGCTCACCAAGTCCTCATCATCTATAGTAACCCCCACACTTCCCAGCTCATCCCTGCATTGGGTGAACTTCGTGAGGTACTTAGGCATACTGTCGCCTTTCTCCATCTTTATGTTTCTGAGTTTATCCTTGAGTGCCAACTTCCTCTGGTCGCTCTTGCTTTGGAATAAATCCGTCAAGGCTTTCCACATCAAGAATGGAGAAGCCTTACCATGAAGGCTGGAAACTATGTGATCCTTCACACCCTCCAACAAAATCCTTCGACACTTTGCTGTCTTTTTTTGCCATGCGTCAAGTACGGCAGCATCAGTAGAAGTAGGCTTTGGAATTTCTGCATCTATGAAATCCTTCAACCCATTGTCATCTAGCACCGCCTCCATCCTATCCTTCCATGAAATATAATTCGAGCTGCCCTCAAGGGAATACTCCAATCGCAATCCGTTGAAAGACATCTCAACTTTGACACCAAGAAAACACTGCTGCAAATTCGAATTCCACCAGCACAAAACTCAACCGCTTCAATGTCTTGCAATTGCTCCAATGATCAATATCGCTCTGATACCATGTAGAAATTTGAATAACTATTAAATTATTCACCGAGATTATCCTGATCACACACTATTTGAGCTTCATGCATAATACATAACCTCTTCTACTATTGATCATCAATTTGCGGAAATATAAACAATTGCATGCGCACATTAAAACCATAAACAATCACACATATAAACACAATATTTATGGGAAAGCTTAAAGCTGAAAACCCCCAACTATCTGTATATTATAATGATAGAGATCATGTAACAATCATTGTACAAAATCCTCACAAGCTCTCAGTACAATCTCCAATTGTTACACACTACACAAGCTCAGATCTAGCAAAACACATGCTCCAATCTGCTCCACCTGTTAGCCTGCCTCTACTGCGCAATCCAAGATGAATAATGGCCCAATCTGAGTTCGAATCCCTCTGGTATGGACTGCGCAATCCTCATTGGCATCTCCATCAATGTGTGGTGCAAACTCATGCACTAGTATGGTCACAACTGATAGTCACACTTGCTCTTTCACCTACCTCTCCACTGGTCTCCACTGAAACTGTCCATGCACTGAAGTTAACTGATGTATTCTTTAGTTGATTTATGAGTTAATAATTAGTGAATTAATTAATAATTAATTCACACCACTCTTACTAGTGTATCAATCAGTTAGACTAGATACAACTAGCTCAACTATGTTTAACTGAGTTAAACTGAATACAACTCGACTAACTTCCTCAATCAACTCCACCAAACTCTGTCACATGAGTTCTAACTGAAGTGAACATGCAATAGCTCCACTAAACCCTAGGAATAGCGTAATTCCTTCTGTCAGCTGCATGTGCCACTTCTGTGCACTCAACTGAAGTGCTCCAAGAGGATAAGATAATGTTTAGAGTCCAAATATTATTAAGAGCTAATAATATTCGACACATCTATTTTTAGACTGGCAATCTAAAAATAGATTCCGCCCAGTATGTCTAAAAATAGAAGTCCATCTATTTTCTCCGACTTGACCAACCATCCACAAATAGCATCCTGCAACTCATAGAACATGATCCATATGTCTAAAAATAGACTTTGCGCCAAAAATAGCCTACGGGCCCACTTAGTGAAGGCGACTTCTTTCCACTAAGCTCATCATCTTGTTACATTCTCAACAGTTATTTCTCTGTTATACACTACTGTTCGGTGTTATTTAGGCTTATTTACATGCTTAAAACTGAAAAATTCATCTAGGTTTCATGGTTAAATTACTCATTTATTAAGCAAACAAATGGAGAAAAATTGTACATGTTTTATAATTGAAAAGACACTTAGCACAAAAAAATAATACAATCCTTTCAGATCAAGTTGGTATCAAAGCTAGAGTTTATTCTCTAGTGTCTTGTGTGCAAATATTTTTTTAACTGTTTACAAGTGTTCACATGCTTACTAGGCTCAAGCTTAAGAGAGGAGCAGGTAAATTGGTGGAAGCAAGAGGTTCTCAAAGTGAGGCACAACAAAGGAGGGCAAGATTGCTATATTCTCCACCACCTAGTTCACCTCCAAAAAAAGGAGAAGCAACATTAAGCATGCCTTCAGAGGAAGAAGAAATCCATGAAGAGATGGATCACAAGAGGAAGAAAGAGTGTACAGAAAAGCATTTCTTTACTTAACTAATATGGTTAGAGTCTTTAATCAAGAAAGGAACGCGAAACTAGAAGAAGAAAGGTCCAAACTTCACAAGGAAGGTTAGTGATCATCAAGAGGTAAAAGTGATGAAGATAAATCAAAGAAGGGAAATGGAGGAAATGTAGATAATGGAAAGTCACCATCATCACCCTCATCTTCATCCTCATCAACCTCTACTTCATCTTCAGTACTTCAGCCACACAAGTAAAATAACACTGGTAAAAGTCCTTTTCTAAAGCTTGATGTTATGTTTGAATTTCCAGTGTTTAATGGTGAAGTCAATTCAGAAAGATAGGAAATTGGAGGTCTATTTGAGAATCCAAAACTTTCATGATGATGATACCAAAATCCAACTAGCTTCATTGAGAATGGAAGGTGCATCACTTGTTTGGTGGGAAGCCAAGACAAAGGAGGAGATCAAGAATCATGGTAAGATTATCCTATCATGGATTGATTTCATTTCTGCAATAAAACAAAAATTTTATTCATTAGCTCACATGCAGAAAGCCATAATGGACTGGAAAATTTTTAAACAATTGAAAGGAAAAAATGTACAAGTTTATACCCAAGAATTTAGGATAAGAACTCTCTTATTAGGGGTAGATTTGCAGAGCCAAGACACTTTAATCAAGTATATAGGAGGCTTACATACTTACCTAAGACATACTATCCTCATGTTTAACTTACAAGTCTAGATGAAGTTTGTGTACAAGCCACACACTTGGGGGCAAGGGGAAAACAAAACATACATGAGAATGAGGAAAATGAGTTTAAAGGTAAATGGAATAAAAGGAGGAATGCAAATATCAGGAAAGAGAAGGGAAAATTATTTTTCAAAAATTGTTCAAATACTAGCCATGATGAAGACCATTGTTGGAAACTTCATCTAGAATTGAAACCAAAAAGCTTGAAACCCAAAGAGAAAGGAAAAACTGTTACTATAACTGAACAAGGCTTAGGGTCAGATTCAGAAGATGAAACAAAAATTATAGCTATGGGACTAAAGAACATGAAGGGGAAAGAGATTGAAACTAAACCCTATTCTAGTGCATCAAACTGTCATATACAAGCTCCAAATGAAGAAGAGAGAATTGAACTATTTCATGTGACGGTCATATCCAAACATACCAAGATTGACACATTATTTGACAGTGGGTCACAAGCAAATTTAATCTCTGAAGACTTGGCCAAGAAACTTAATCTTGAGACCATTCCACATCCAAAACCATATCCATTTGGTTGGATTTGTAAGGATGCAAATTTACAGGTTTCAAAGAAGTGCATATTGCGGTTTGCAATAACTGCACATTTCATTGACACAGTTGAATTATATGTGGTTCCTCTTGACATAACGAGTATGGTGTTGGGAAGTCCTTACTTGTATGACAGGAAATAAATCTTCCATGGCCATGAGAAAATATACCATTTATTCAAATATGGCAAGGAGTATATTATGAGAGCTCATCGCAAGAAACTAGATACTTGTTTAGTTAATGCAGGGAAAATGAAGAGGCTAGTCAATGTAAGCCAAAATTTGACATTGATGATGATAAAAAAAAGAGATGTTTTACATCATACTTTTCAAAAAAATCCTGATATATGTAATGAGTTATTTCAGATTGAAAATAGGATGTCTTTGAAAGAAAGTGACAAGCAGTTGCAGCAGTCAACATTGGTGTTAAATGGTGTTGAAAACAAGGTGTCAGTGCAAAAAGTTGCAAAGGTCAAAGAGAGGAAAAAGCAACTTGGAAACGAAGGCACATGTTTCACAAATGTTCATTGCTAGTTTTCAAAAGGCATAGTACAATGGCGAAGAAACTTGGTCAAGAGTCGACAAAGGTTCAAGGCAAAAGCAGAAAAAAATCGCCATAAGGACAGAGTGCAAGGTGAGAAAGATTCCAAGTTTCCTATGGTTATTTACCAATGTAGAAATAAGATGTTTACTACAAAGTTAGATTGATGTTCTACAAATTCAAAAAATGTACAGCATGACGGTGTCAAAGACAACAATGGATGGTCGACGGAATTAAGGAAAAAATTGTCTTTTCATGAAAAGCTCCAATTAATGAAATTAGGAAAATTTCAATGGATAAAGATTGGAAGAGTGGGGGCACAGTCTTCTCATCTTCATGTTTAGTAATCTAGAGAGACTTTGGGGTCCAAAATCTTCCCAATGGGGAGGTGTGATTAG
The DNA here is from genome assembly GCA_034641835.2 of Pinus albicaulis. NCBI lineage: Eukaryota > Viridiplantae > Streptophyta > Pinopsida > Pinales > Pinaceae > Pinus > Pinus albicaulis. Next base: position 119,347,232 of record CM076583.1, on the reverse strand, counting down.
GAGATCATGAATTTTTCTCAAAATTGAAAGTGCTAGAAACTGTACGAAACCTGAGCGATCGCGTAGATCTCATCGGTGCGATTCCAGTGCCGCGAACAATTCGAAAAATTGATGTCGCAAGAGGGAGATATAGCATTCTGATCATTTTCCAAAACAACTAAAATTTTGAGACACGAGTGACTGGGATGCCCAATCAGCATGCAGGTATAGTCAGAAAAAATGGAATATTCTTTAAATATTCTGTTTCCTCTAGACCAGTAAGGTTTCGCCACTTGGCGCATTCAGGGATGTTGATATGATTGTACGAGTTATTGTTGAGGACCAATGGATGGGTGACACATGGCCAGCCTGGAGGCTGCCACGTGTCCCCTGTATGGTTGAATAAAATTATTGTTGGGTCTGGGGGGTTCGACCCCGTGACCTCCATGCATGCTCGCAGGCCTTTGACAAACTCTTCTACCAAGTGTTTGTTACACTATAGGTTCTCCGCATATTTTTAAAGTTGAATGGTTGTCAAATTGGGGGGGGGGGGGGGGGGGACCCCCGGCGACCCAAAATTATATGGTCATGATATGTAAACCACAACATAAAACTGCAACAATCCAACGGTTCTGGAATGATTAACTCCGATGGTTGAAATCCATTTCACATGGATAAGGTTTAACCGTAGTAATTATTAAAAACTCCGGCGGCTTCGACAACCTTAACCCGAGTGGCTACAACCTATTCACAAGGTGCGATTTGCGCTGAATGTTAATGCGACGGTTCGGAACTCTGACTTCACTCAGGGTTCCATTCCACCTTTTGTTGTAGAGTTTATCTCTAACCGTGGGGTTTATGGGGGTCGACATGTGGCCACCCCCGCCCCTAATAACCAAATTTAATGCCAATAGTTAGTAACTGGCGGAATATTTGGCGCGCTCCCTATTTTCGAAGTTATGGGCCAGTTTTAACTGTGGATAAGTGCAATCTCCACATTTAGTGGAGGATTTCTAGGGGATATTGGGCAAAAGATTAGCCAGGTCAATTTTCGACCAATTTGGGTGAATAAGAGTCTATCTAGACTAATTTGAGAATTCTGGAGCCACTGGTGCAGAGAAAAAAAACATTAGAGGCTTGTAAACACATGTATTTTCAATTTTTAGCATAATTACAAAGAGGGACATGCCATTGGGAGCTAGACCAACATATGTAGCTCAGGAGGGGTGAAATGATTCATCATGCCTGCTATGTAAATATTATGTGTGATGATATTTATCTGTTATACACTACTGTTCAATGTTATTTAGGCTTATTTACATGCTAAAACTCACAAATTCATCTATGTTTCATGGTTAAATTACTCATTCCTTAAGAAAACAAATGGAGAAAAATTGTACATGTTTTATAATTGAAAAGACACTTAGCACAAAAAAATAATACAATCCTTTCAGATCAAGGACCATTTTAGACCTAAAAAATTATTTAATGACTATGCATTGCGTAGTTATAGTGGCTAGTCCTGTCTCCCTGTTGACTTAAACCTGTCACTATGCATTAGATTTTCCTATGTTCCCCCCTAATATCTATTTCATAGTTCAAGTGGATAGTGAGGTCATCTCTCAGTCCATGTAATTCTTAACTACACAATCTCTACCTCCTCTTCCTCGAGCACTGCACACTGCACATTCTCATTCAGCAAGCCCATAACCTTGTCTCTTAGAATTTACCACTATGTAGGACCTTGAAAAAACTTCCCCAATTGTGCATTGTGTAGTTCCAGAGGACAATGTGGCCATCCATGGGTCCCTATAGCCCTAAAGTGCACAATTCTCAACCCCTTTCTCTCAAAACCTTCCCTGTTGCCTCATCATAATCAACATCTTTCACAAGTAAGAAAAGATAGAATAGGTGGTTTCTGGATTGATGTTGGATTTTCATGAGTGAAATTCATCTACAAGTGTTATCATTTCAACATGGCAAGGTGATACTCAAGGGAGTTCATGAAGGAGAGGATACAAGAGAGAACTTGTGAAGGAGAAGAAGAAAGAACCATCATGGAGCACATGAAAGAATATTGGACCAAGGAAAAGACACAGAAACTCATGTTGGCTTGGAAGGTTCCAACACTCTTTGGAGGATTAAGATGCAGGACAAGAAAATATCTATCATAAAGGATTCAAATTCATAGCAGCAAGGAGAAGAGCTTGGGATTAATGAAATGAAGTCTTATGTCATCATCGCTAAGTCATGGCTTCTCAAAATGTCATGGAAAAGTTGTATCATAGCTGATGCACTTTCATGCATATGTTGTGAATGAATGTGAGACTATTCTTTCATTGTTTTTCGTGTATGTTTATGTTAACACATACTAATGAAAAGGAACTATTTCATTGCATTTAGTATGCATATTGTTGAATTTTCATTGTTACTAGATGTTATGATCATTGTTATATTGTGAACTACTTTGGAGGCTAAACAATTGTTATCCTTACATGATCTTTTGTGTCTCTTTTAGGATATTGCTATTACTTTTATTCTAGAGTCTCACTCTTTCTTTCCTTTCCATGAAAGCACCTTATATACGTTGTGATTGTGTGCCTCACAAGGTCAACTTACCTTATTGTTTCAAGGATTATATGTATAATCTATTATGTTGATAATTTTAGCAAGAAAAATTCCTAAGATAATGGAAACCAACCTTATTTCCGAGTTGGGGCTCCTACTCCAAACTGTGTGAGGTCTAATTGGGATTTCATACCAGCGAGGCCCCCTTGGTTGATGAATTTCCAGTTTCTTTAATAGATGCATCCCTGTTCCTTACATTCAATGTTTCTTGTAGGTGTTATGGATGCTACTAGTGTCAATGTTGAGGATTCCTTTGAGGATTTTGTTGAATATTTTAGCTACCTTTGATTTCTCTGCTGGGATTATTAATGTTCCTACTTTTTGTTGCTGGAGACCTTTATTGGAATCTTCTTAGTGTTGTTGATACTCTAGATGAATCTAATATATATGATTGAGGTGTTATGCTATAGGTGGTTGAAGTGCTATTGTTGTAGGTGGTTGAAGCATTGTTCCTATAGGTGGATATGAGACCCTGTAGTAGCCTATAAGAGAGCATGTAGCTTCTTAGGAATAATATTCTTGTCCTCTAGAGATGTTTAAATATGTGGCTCTTTTTAAAACATGATGGATAATTGGGCTTTTAGGACTTTTGAAAGCTATTACAAGACTATGTTTTTACTATAGAAGTCACAAAAGCTCCTCAAGGTCATGATTTTTCTTGATGGAGTCTTCACAAAATTTTGATAATTCAAATGGAAGTTGTTGGTGGTAATATAGAGGTTTTTACTTGTGACTAATAAGGGAAGGTGGGAATGTTGAGCTATTATGAGTGAAAAGTGAGAGACAAAGAAGGGAAGAATGGAAGGTCACATGTGATGATGAAGTGTATGGATGTTAGGAAGCCTTAGGTACCTTCCTCTCACTTGCAGGTAAGGAAAAATTTAGCCTTGCATCAATTTTATTTGTTTTGTGGAATCATGTAGCAACTCCGTAAAATGAGGAAAAACAAATGAGAAAGACCTAATAATGATGGGTGAAGCTTATGAATGGTGTGGTATTGGAAGAAAATGGTGTGGAGAAACTTCCTAGTTGTTTGAAGGTGAATGTGCTTGTGATTGCAGGCTGGTCCATCTATCTTGTTGTTGATTTCATGTTGTACATACACATTTATCAGAGTGATTTAATTTAATTTTTGTTTTCACTATCTCCCTTTTTTTCATTTTACCTTTTCTATTTTGAGGCCCACTTGTTGCCTCATGGAGGTTTCCAGCTTTAGTTGATTTTCCCTAGATTGTTCAAGGGAGTTTTTCACTTGGTGATTTTTTATTACTTCTATTTTTTTCTTTTTCTCAGGCTCATAGGCTTCCTTAGGGAGTTTTCAACAAGTGAGCCTACCTCAAGTGAAGCAAGGGAGGTTTTCACCTGAATTTTTTTTTTTTTTCTTTATTGACAAGAGGTTGAATGGACAGGGGGCTCTGATTCTCTTAATCACATTAAACCCTTTTCTTATTCAATCAGTAAACTCAACCCTTGAAAGGCGCATCTTATATAATTTTAACTTGTAGTCATTCACTAGATGTGGGATCTTATATTCATTAATTGTACTAATATGAATTGAGCGATTTTCATGGCATTTTCAACTATATAAGGTCCAAACCATCTGGTCATGATTTTTCCTTTAAAATATTTGAACCTAGAGTCATATAAGAGGGACCAATCACCCAATTGGAAGGCTCTAGTCTGATTGTGCTTATCATGCCACATTTTCCTTTGAAATTGAATCAATTTAGTTTGAATTAGAGCCTATAGCTTGAGCTCATCAAGTGCATTTATTTGTTATAGTCTCTCTTCTTGTGCCTTGGTGAGATCCATATCAAGTTGTGCTACCATTCTTAGTGCATTGTACTCAAACTCAGTGGAAAGTATGGCCTTATTTTGTCTACCAACTCAATGGGGGTGAGCCCAGTAGTGGTTTTCAAAGTAATTTTGTAGGCCCAAGTGGCCTCAACAAGACTTTTTTCCCAATATTTACTACTACTTATAACTACCTTAGTAAGAGTTATTTCTAGTTCTCTATTAGTCACCTCCACTTTCCCATTTGCTGGAGGGTGATATGGGCTAGATTTCATATGTATGATATGATGTTTCCTCATGATCCCATATGTTAGATTGGAAGTGAACTGATAACCTTGGTCTGTCACTAGTTCTATTGGTAATTTAAATTTGTAGAATATGTTTTCCCTTAAGAATTATACTGCCTTTTTTTATGTTGCTTCCTTGACTTTTTCACCTTATCCCACATGGTCAAATAGTCCGTGCCCACAATGATGTACTTATTTTGTTTTGATGGAGTATCAATAGGGCTAATGAAGTCCATGCCCCACTTCTTAGATGGCTTGAAAGTTACTTTAGGTTGTAAAGGAATCTTATTAATCTTAGTAGGTTTCCCCATCCTCAAGCAGTCATCACATTATGTAGTGTATCTCTAGGCATATCGATGAAGGGTACTTTAGTAGTATCCTGCTTGAAGACTATTGTAGGCTATCCTCTTAGTAGAAAAATTGCCTCCACATGGTCCATCATGACAATATGAGAGAATGTTATAAACCTTTTCTTCTCATACACATATTATTAGGATTTGATCAGGCCTCAACTTGGAGATGTTACCCCCAATTCAAGTATAAGAAGCATTCTTCCCGACAATATTGATTTTTCCCTTTGAAGATAAATGAGGGGTAAATTGGAAAATATATAAGAAATTTTCATGCTATAAAACCATGGAGACAATAATGATATGGAAAAAAGGTGCTCATCAGGGAGATGGCCATCCACAATATCTTCATCCTTTGTAGACAAGGTTAGTCTAGATAAAAAATAGGCAACAACACTTTCTTTTCCTAGTTTTTCAAGAATGGTTAGAGAAAATTGTTGTAGCAACAATAAACATCTAATGGTCAGATAATTTACATCATTTTTGTTCATCACATACTTAATCTCTCCATGGCTAGTATGTACAAAAATTTGATATCTAGTAATGTAGTTTCTAAATTGATTTAAAGAATGCACAAAAACTAAAGGTTTATTTTTTGCGGTAACTGTGTAATTAGGCTAAACTTCAGACAAGTTATTGCTAATAAAATATATGGCATAAGGAAATTTACATTCAAGTTTCCCCAATTTTGTCCCAACTTATTTTTCTAATGCATGTTTGTGGACGTGGAAGGGAAAGGTCCAATTCAGGACTCTAAGGACTAGTGTAATTATAGGTTTATCTTTTATCTGTTCAGATTCCTTTTGACATAGGTTTGTCCAATAAAATTATGAATATTTTGTTAGTATAAAAAACAAAGGTGAAACAATCTTGCTAAAATCCTTAATAAATATTCTATAGTACCCAACAAGTCCTAAAAATATCCTAATATCTTCGTGTTTTTTAGGAATAAGAACCTTTCTCATGATGGCTATTTTTTTGGGATCAATCTAAATTACTTCCTTAGAGAGAAAGTACCCTAAAAAAATCCCTTCATTAATAAAAAATTGGCACTTAACAGGGCTCAAGGAGAGATTCATCTCTATACATCTTTGCAAAACTTTGCACAAGTTGGAGAGAGCTTCTTGGAAGGATTCTCCACAAGGCGTGAAACCATCCATGTCAATATATACTAAATCATGTACAAGGTTAGATAAAATTCTCAATATAACCCTTTGGAAAGTGGAAGGGCCATTAAACAGGATGAATGGAAGAACCTTGTAGGAAAGGGTCCCCCATGGGAAAGTGAAATTGGTATTATCTTGGTCTTTAGGATTGATTTGGATTTGATTATACTTGTTGAATCCATCCAAAAATGAAAAAAATTTCTTTCCTAGAAGAATATCCAAAAATTGGTCAATAAAATGCAAGGTAAAATTATCTTTCTTGGTGGACTTATAAAATTATCTGTAATCATTTCATACTCTCCATTTTTTATTCTTATTAGGGATAATAATTACTAAGGGGTACACCCACTAACTATTACAAATTGAATAGAAAAAACTCGAAACTAGTAATTTTTGCAATTCATCTTTTGCAATGTCTTTTAATGAAGGTTTACTTATTCTCTGAAATTTTAAAATAGGTTTATAGTACTAAATTATGCATATATGATGAGTGCATATATAGGGGTGGAATCCCTTCATTTCCTTGTAATATCATGCAAAGGCATGAATATTCTGCCTCGAAACAATTATAAATTTTTCTTCTTGATCAACTGAAAGAAAGGGGTTGATTTCTATGATTTTCATATTTCTTTGGTTAGAATCAACATTTATTATATCTACCCATGAAAAACCATGAGAAAATGTAGGTTTGATTTCTTTTAGTCCATTAATATTCATGGCAGAAAGATATTTATTTTGTAGAAATTTGTCAATCAGATTGTCTTCATTGAATTACTTGTTTCCAATGGTGGTTTCTAATGTACATATAGGGTAGGGTGATGATTAAAAAATGTATTATTATTATTACTCTTCTAACCACATAAGAAAATCATGTTCAATGAGGGTTTTAGTAAAAGGATATAATACAAAATGTCTTTTTGACTACCCATTTGTGATTGTCATATTTCCAACCCTGTAACTAATGTAGGCATAAACAATGGCCATCCAAGATATTCCTAAGATAATATGATAGCCATTAAACTTTATTTTTGGTTGAATAATAAGGAAATTAGTAGGTTACTCCAAAGAATCAATGGAAACCATGACATCCTCAATGATTCCTTTCAGTGCTACTGCAGATCTGTCAGCAAGTTGTAGCACTGTGGTAGCTTTCCTTAGGGATCCTTGGAGATTAGGCTTAGGAATAGTCTCCCTATTCATGACATTGATTTCATACCCTAAGTCAATGAGGGTTTTGGGGACTACAATATTGGTAATGTGAACATCTACTACCAGAATGCTAGTATCTAATACTTTGGGATGGTGACCTTCCAAAGCATGAGATGAGTCAGTTTCCCTATGAAATTGGTAGTAGGGGCATCTGTATTTATCCTCCCTATCCTCCCAAGACATTCCCCTTTGATGAGTTTTTTGTATATGGGAACGTATTTGATGGAATGCAAGAGGAGAATCCCGACACATATTTTTTAGTTCTCCCAAAAAATCAACTTCTTTTGAGGTGTGTGTTTTAGGAGGAATTAAATTTTCGGGATAGGGAGGTTTATTGGTTTGAGGAGTGAGATATTCATTATATTATTCAATGTTTTCTATTAGAGAAAGTGGTTGAGAATTACGAAGTACCTTCCCAGAATTGAGGTTGATTTCTTGGATTTATACAACATAAGTTGGATAAGATGTCTTTCCATTCTAGATTGGTTGGTACAACTTATTGTTGGGGTTAATGTTCATTTGAGTAGGCATTTGTGGTTGTTTCAAAGGATTTTTTGTTGCGGAGGAAGAAGAATTAGGGTAGATGGTTGGTCTACTTAAGGTCTCCACCCTGAACATGGATTACTCCATTGAGGAGGTTGGTTTTCATATGACTGAAATGGAGGAATGACATGTTGGGGAGGATATGACCATGGATGGAGTAGGCATAGACCAAGGTGAGGTTATAGGTGGATATCAATGTTGAAATTGTGCATTATAACTTGTATTGAAAGATGAGGGATAATTCCTACCTTGCTGACATGTTCTAGGGCCTTATGACCTTTTCTAGTTGACAAAGTTGAGCTACTCCATGCCTCCATTTGTTCCTTGGTACACAAATTTATAACCTTGAAAAGATGGAAATTTTTTAGTTGAATGGTTTTATTCACACACAAAACATATTTCTATGACATCTAAGAGACACCCATTCCTAGGGTGTCTCTTAGTACATCTAGGGAAAAATATGGCCAATGCCCTTTCTGCTTCCTCATGTTTTTTATTAATATGTAGTGTGTCCATATTCAAGGAAAAGGTGTGTAAGATCATAGTTTTTAAATCTTCCAACATACCTCCTATTTCATTCTTAGTTATTGAAGTGGAGGAGGAGGGACTTACCAAACCCTTACTAGATCTACCTCTTTTTGTAGTAGCTCTAGAATGATTTTTGAACACTTTTTTGATGTCTTCATAGTCGAGTTGATACATATATTTATTGAACAACATGTTGAGGGTCTCCATCAATTATTATTTCACCCCTCAGAGCAGTACTATTTTCAATGAATCTATATCAAGAGTTCATTTATGTTCCCTCCTATAAATTAGCTAAAATATTTCCTCATAGTGTTCTAGTGATCTATCTAGTCCTCAGGCCATTTTGAATATTTGATCCCTTATATCTCTTGCTCTGCAATAATCACTATATTTGGTGTTGAAGGCTTGTTGCATTTGTCCCCATGAAGTAATGATACCTCCTTCCAAATTCATGAACCAACACAGGATTGCATCCTTGAGGGTAGAAGGAAATTCTTTGAGCTTCTTCTCATCTAATGCATTTTCAAAATACAAAAAATTAAAACATGAAAGTGTCATGGTATTTAGTAGTGATTCCATGGAAATGTGGGAAGGAAGTTGGGTTGATATGTTTCATTTTGGCTTCACCATTTTCCTCCTTGATAGGAAAAACTTGAGGCTGCCTATTTCTAGCCATGGTATCAGAGGGTGATGGAGGTTCTTCTCCTCCTACAAGGTCCGCAGAAATCCTCGCTTGCTCACCTAAAATGGTATTTATATCCTCTATAAATATAGTGGGAGAATCACAATAAGCAAGAAAAGGTTGTATGTTTTTTATAGTACTGGGGGTTTTAGGTAAAACTTTTCCTATATTATCCCCAACTTTACAAGGTATGAAATAAATGTTTTTTTGTTTTGTTTTCTATGTTTATATATGAAAATAATAATGTAATTTCTTTTGTTTTCTCAAAAAATGAATGAAGTGAATCAAATAAGGAAGAAGAAAATTCATACTTTGACACCTCCCTAGCAACACCATAAAAAAGTAATGACCCTTACTATTACATCAAGAATGTTTTAACTCCTAAGGGATATCAACTTGAATTTTCGACCCGAGGTTCATAAAAACTTAAGAAGAGTCAAAAATATGTGTGAAACATGCAATGTGTTATTCTTTTTTTTATTTGATGCAACTGAAGGGAAACTAAGTTGTACAAAAGCCACTTCTGCTATATATACTATAGGAAATACTCAGAAATTGCAAGAAGGAAAATAACAAGTAGTAAACCTAATATAATTGTAGGAAGGGAAAGGAAATAATTTCAAGAAATCTAAAATAAAATAAAATCTATTCTATTATGCATGGTAAATAAACTTGCAACCGAAAGAGAGCATTCAAGCAATAAACCCTAATTTGTAGAAAAGAAAATATTTTGAATACAACTACTAGGTTAAGGATTCTATGGGGTCTCTAAACTTATAAATTCCATCTTTAGGTTCTTTCGTGCATTTTAATGTGCTAAGGAAGGACATACATGCTTCAGGTGCAGGTTGGAGGTGTTTTGAGAAATTTGCAAGATGCTACAAGTGTCCCTGTTTTGATACAAGAGACAAACCCGAGAGAAGTATTATGCATTCCACATGCGATTTGAGAGATGGATAAGGTGGAGGACGGTTAGAGAAGCATCAAAAATATTTCCATAGTCCAGGTACCTTTGATGGATCAATTCATGCAACAAATAGGAAAATATAGAGTTTCCTATAACTTGTCAAGACAAAAATTCTCGCACTAATAGATTGCAGAAATGTATGACAATAAGAAAAGAGATAATGATATAAGTAAGCTAAGTGCACAAAAGAGTACTAACTATATCCAAGAACTATTGTTTAAATCAAGCACTATTGTCTAAACTTAAATCATAATGAATAAGTGGACTGATAAACTAACTAATTCAAGAAAAAAATATTAATAAAAGAAAGTATGAGTTGAAATTATGAATGAAAAGAGTGTTACTTTATAAGATAATTTATTGCTAGATTCATCAAAGCAATACGAATAAACAAAATTGGTGGCATGTCGATTTAATAACCATGTAATGAAAAATATTTTTAGACATAGGTTTGCAAAAATTTATAGCTTGACTAATGCATGGGAAGTAAGAATACAAGAAGGAGGCATGAGCACCTGGGTTTGGCCCTAACCCAAGGAGACTTAGGTCCCTAAAGGAAAACGAGTCTATAAACCAAAGAGTGCTTCTCATTAATTGTAACAACCCTGGTGAAGATTTCAAGTAATAAAAGTTAATAAATGAAAAAAAAAGACCACATTTAAGGGACATTTATTCCAATTTGAATGTTGGGAAAAACATCCTAGTGTGGGTGTTCATTTCGGTTATTATGGCTAAAGGGAAATTGGAAAAGGAAATGGCTAAGGAATTAAAGAGGAAATTTTTTTTTTGGTACATTTATTTATGAAAATAAAAGAAAATAGGAGAAAAGGAACGTGAAAGGTCACAAGTTGCATCTGCGGAGAAAATTAAAGGAAAATAATGGAAAATGAAGAAAATAGAGGCCTCATTGATAAAAAGGCTTATGAGGATCAGTGGGCAGGCTTGGTTAGTGTACCTTTTGTCAATTCAGTTTTGGAGCTCTCTCATTATTTTGTCTCTTTCTCTCTCACTCTTGGACACTTATATTTTTCTTGGAGCACTTTGGCATTGGATCAAGAAAGGTAAAGAAGGTAAGAAGAAGGATGGAGCAAGCAAGGAAGAGCAGGATAAAGCATTTATAGTAGGATTGTTGTGGTGTATCTTCTGGATCCATCACATCAAGTGATTTGTTATACCAAATTTTTGAACCATCTACCAAGGTTCATTATCAAGATAGAAATGTGAGAAATAAAGATCTCAGAAATGAGGAATAAATAGGGTAATGGATAGAAATAAAGAACCGACAATTCTAAATTATATTGGCATTTATTATTATTAATAAATTCAATTTTATTTCTTAATGATTATAAGGTTAGGCTTTATAATTTATATAAATATGTTATGTTAATGTGTTTATTTAAATGTATATCTTATTATAATAATTTTAAATTATAATGACAATGATTATAATATATAAAATTATAATATTTTTAAATTATAAATTCTGGATTAATTACATAATGATGAATATGTGTAATTATTATTTCTTATACACAGATAAGAATTTGATGGAAGTCATTATAAAAAGAGTAAGTTATTAAATTATGATAATTATGTGATAGTAATATGAAATCATTATAATGAGAGTTAAATTAGTAGAGGACTAATATAAATTTTTATTTTATAAGAGATGCGATATGTTATTAATGGTTTAAGGGGTTTGAAATTTATTAAGTGCATTTAGGTTTAATAAATGTGGCATTAATGATTATAATGCAAAAAGTGCCCATTTACAATGAATTTTTAGGGTTGGGAGTGGGTTATCATAGAGGTCAATGTGGGAATCCAATTTTCACTAATGTTCCACCCTTCATCGTGGTTGAGGTTATTGGAATGTTTATTAATTTCTATGGCCTCTCTAAATTTCCTGTGAAAATAATGGTCAACCTTGGCTATGATATGACAGTATTCAATGCATATGTGATGTTTGGTCTTATTCGAATGCTCAGCTAGGGCAGATGTTTTGGATCAATTGTGTTTTATGTATACAAAGTGTTCTTGGATTCTAGTTTTGAAGGAGCGCCCAGTTTCCCCAATGTATGGTTTTCCACATGAGCAAGGGATTGTTTGCAGGTACTGATTTTGAAGTGTGATTTACTTACTAGATATGACATGCATGGTATTGCACGTTGATCCTTTCTGTCATGGCATGGGTTTCTCCAAGTGTGAAAGTGTTTTTCATCCTAGCCTTGCCAATTCCAGATAGCCATGGTGTGATGGAGTTCTTTATATTTTGGTTGAGCTGGATTGTCAGATGCATTCAAAGCTGAGTGAGGTGGATATCTAAAATGATATAACACATGGCCTAGTAACCCTTGAATCGGATTATGGGTTGCGGTAAATATGGATAATGTGTTGCCCCAGTGGGGCTAGGTATCCTTGACCGGTGAATGGCGGTATATATGGTAAAGCATAGAGGTGGTTTGCTCTCCATCAAGCCTAGGAATTTCGAGAAGGGATATACAGTAAAGCCTGGAGAGTATGTCTGGGTTTAGGGTCTAGTAATCCCTCGATAAGACTATGGATTTTGGTAATGCCTCAAAGACTAAGAGATAGGAAAATTACTCACAGTGTAGGTGTAGAAATGTAGTGGCATCCATGCTTGTTTTGGCCTTGTGATTGGGTGGAGATAATGTTAAAGCCTGTTATGACATGTTTATTATTTTGGCCTAGTGATCTAGTGTGGATTACAGTAAAGCTTAATTTCTATTGATGAGGGTAAGGTGGTTTAGCCTCGGGATTCACTTGTTTATTATTTCAATTTGAGTCCGACATTCATGCTTAGAATATGGCATGGGGATGATTGGCTAAAGAGAGATTTGGCTCAACCAATCTATGGTCGGGTGGAACGTGGAAGTCCCATCCCGGGTTGGTTTTTGCTTTCATCAAATAAAAGATTCTCTCCTTGACATTTTATGTGTAATTTTACTAGTTTATATGTGGATTTTTTGGTTGTTTTATCCTTGAGATTTTTGTTCTTATTATGCTAGTTATAAGAATGTATTATGATAGTGATGATGCATGGATCTCCTCATGTTTTTATTTGTAATTGAATAAAAAATGTACCTATGGCCTATTAATATTTTGGGGTGTTGGGGCAGCATCAAATGTTCTCTAGCTCCCAAAACTTGTGCATGGACTAGAGTACATATGATACCCAAGACCCATAAGCGTTTAAATAAATTCCATCAGGTTTAAGAGATATTTAATTAATTAATATTTTTAATTAAGGACCCTAAGTCTAACTTAGGAAAATTAAAATATTAAAAGTAATCAAATTAAACATGTGATGAGAATGACTTAAGTGATGCAGATCAACCATATTCTAATCTTAGTTGTCGATTCAAGATTAGATCACGACCATTAATGTTTCAACAAGAAAATTATAAGAAGAGGGCTTGAGGTCAGTTGGAGAACACACACACTAGCAGAGCACTAAAGCTAAGCTGGAATTCTAGGGCATGGTTTGCTAAGAATTTCATAAGTGTTTAAGCTAAAGCGAGGAGAAGTATTGGTGAGAGGGATTTTTTAGTCCTAGGCCAAGGGTACAACAAGGGTAGAGAAGGAGAAATCTAGAGCAGCGCAGAGGTAGTAGCTACGCAACAACTATGCAGAAGCTATGCAGAGCAGTAGAGAGCCAAGTAGGGGTAGCGTAACCCAGTCTAGGGTGATACAGGCCCTTCTAAGAAGTGCAAAGGCTAATGCAGGCTAGGCAGGCCGACCCAGAGAGCTTCAGAGCAATGATGGGGTTCGATAGGCCAGAAAAGGGCTGAGTTTTGTAAATCCCGTTTGAGGGTGTGAATCAATCACAATTTTCTGTCTCCGGGATAGAGGTATTTCTGTTGTTTATATTTCTCTATCGGGTTAACCAGTTTTATGCCCAGATTTGTTGTACTTAGAATCTGCTTAATAATAAAAACTCCCCAGAAGCTAGCAACACCAGTTTTCCCACATTGGGTTTTTCCAGGTGCTATCCTCCTGTATTCTACAGAGTTCACTAGGTGACTATTGATTTCCTACAAAAAACTAAAGATAGCATCATTTTCCTATAAGCTATCTTTAGAAATCTCACTACCTTCATTATCCTAAATGAACCTTTTTAACTATTTTTTATCTCTGCCCTTTCAAAGAATTACCTTACTGCTCTTAAAAAGACTCATTCTGGGTTATTTTTCCCATTTTCACTCTCCCTCCCTACCCAAACTCTCCTTCACTCATTTTTCCGTCTAAAAACCCATTTCCTCCACTAAAACCCTCCAAAAACCCCTTTCCTTCATCCGGTTCCTTTATTTTATCAAAACAATGTAAAATACCCTCTTTTACATTGTTTTTATTGAAATACTAAAACTATCGGGACCCCACCTTTTATAAATAAAAGTCTGTTTTTATTAAATATAAGCCCAACTTGTTTTGTTTTATTAACCCAACCATTTAAAGATTTTAAGCCCCCACTTTAAACCCACACTTCCCCGTCACCATATGACCCTAACCCTGCCTGTTACATAGCCCCTCTCATAAATTTTTAAAGCCCCCCGCATATTATTCGAAACCCCTCATAAACCCTTTCTTTTCAATTTATAGATGAGCGCATCCACTCAGTTTATTAAGACCCTGGGCCCCGCTTTCCACCGAAAAATCGCTCTCCAATAATACTTTTCCATCTGTCCCCGAGCTTCGCCCTTTGAACTTGCCCGCCGCTCCCAGCGATTGCGACCACTGTTGATCTCATTCCCCTAAATCCAACGATTGATTGCGCATATCACAAATTTAATTACGCCCATGATAAATAATCTTCGACTGCGCGAAATAGGCAATATTCCTCTGCCACGCGACATGCGCTGAGTGGAATCACATCCTCTCCTCCAATATCGTTACCTCCTCCCCGATCGTGCGAAAACCGCCCCCCGGTTTTCGAAAACCAATTTTCCCTCCGTGCCAAAATTAAAATACCTCCACCTCCATTCAAATTTCCTATTTGTTCCGCCTATAAAACCAAGCCCAAAACACCACTCTCCACCCTCCGATAGCCCGAAAACCCCAGAAAAACCCTCCCCGCAGGCTTTAAAAACTAATTGTTTGTTTTAATGTGCAAGTTTAATGGTAGAAAATGCATAAGATGCATTTTAATGGTCCAAGAACATTCAATTAAATACCTGGGTGATGATCCAGTGGTTTGATTTAAATTTGAAGGGACCAAAGGCCCTATGTCAAGATTAAATTGATGAAACATGATCATCAATGGTTATTTAACCCTCCAGCACATAAAAAATGCATCCCTGCGCAGAAGACACACACAAAAATAAAGCACAGTGAGAAGAAAGACAGTCAGAGGACAGTGATAAAGCCAATAAATATTAAAGGTTAATCATGCATCAGAGGCAAATCATGAGGATTAGCCAACAAAGCGGAGATTAAAGAAAGTAGAGACAGACATCAAAGATTGAGGGATTAAGAGGTTAAGACAGAAAATCAAAAGGATTAATAAAGTAAGACAAAGATAAAATAAGAAACAAATAAAGACAGTGAAACATAAGGTTAAAGGATAAATCAGAGTTTAAAGGCCTAAAACAGAGTTTCAATGACAAAACAAAGGCAATTAGCCCATAAACACATTCGAATGACTAAACCTACAACAATTACTTCTTCAAAGGATATTTTTACACCTACAACATGATTTCTTCCAATAAAGAATCAAATAGTTATTACACACAGTCAAAGATATTTTTCATCCACCAAAAATTATTGTAAAGTTATTGAAAAAAGCCTTAAAGTCAAACATTTCACAGAAATTAACTTAGAAGTTAAGATAGGTGTCATTATTTCAGAGAAACACCTTTAGATATTTTTTCCTTGGGCCTTGCATGGTCTCAAAGGTCAAAAATCACCAACTCTGTAATAAATGACATTCCAAACCCTAGCTTAGCACCACCTCTTCATTTTTTTGCAGATAAATACTGCATGCGAGCTTCATTTTTAGTGTTGGTTAGTTGGTGGTTATTTGACTGATTTCAGTTGCTGAGCTAGTTGAGGATTACTAGGCTGGATTTGAGAAAGCTCTAAGTTGCAGAGAGCTATTGTAGATGGAGTATTGTAACTGGTTTGATCATCAGTAATTCAAGCACGTTCACAGGATTCTTGAGATATGTTAATGGTGAAAGTTTCCTCATTTGTCATTGTTTTTCTTATGTTTTCCATTTTGTCCATATTTCTCTGATAAAATAATAAAATTTTTAGAGTAGGATATGCTATCTTGGCACCCTATTTCTTTCTTCATTCTTTCTCTTTATGTTTTCTTCTACAAGGTCTAATTGGAGAATTCTTAATTGCTCTCCAGTTCCATCTAGCTTGTTGTCTTAGAAATGATTCAATAGAGTCAAGCCAAAGAAGTCCATGGTGAGCCCTGTCCTTTGGTATAGCTTGAGATATTGTTTTTAAGGCCTTTCTTTGAAGTATACTTAGTAGAGTCTAAACCAGGGAAGTCTATGGTATGCCCTGTCCTCTGGTCTGCCTCAAAATGTTTCTTTGAATGTATTTTGAGTGTTGAGTTAAATAAGATAGGTTTAGCTTGCTCTTTAGCTGCCCTCACTATTATCTTAAAAGTTTTCTCTTGTCTGAAATTAGTCTTAGGATTGATGGATCATTGTCTTAAAGGTTGGATTATTAAAGTCTGGCCAAAGAAGTCTACGGTATGCCCTGTCCTTTGGTTTGCCTCAAATAGTTACCTTAAAAGGCTTTTCTTGTCTAAGTAGAGCTAGAAGATTCTTAACTGACTATAGCTTTGCTGCCTTCACAATGTATTACTGTTTCATATCAAAATCTAATCTAAGAGATCCACTTGATATAGTTAGCTTGCCCTATGAAAACCCTTGCAGAGTTGATGAACAATTAGATCCTTTTATGACTCCATTTCCTAATGGATTAATGTTTTCTCATAGTCTATCTATTCAGCTGAAACATCCCTTCAATTAGTCACACCACAGATCTGTCAACCTATCAATTAATTCAACCAAAACAAACAAGTCCTTATAATTTAATAGCTACCTAATATATTAAAACAAAAGCATAAAGATATATCATTTGAAAACACTCATATAGAGAGATCCCTCTCTGAATCCAGGAAGGCGAGGTCCTAGGATTTCAAAGTGGTTATGATGTGGCCCCTGCAGTGTTTGTTCTTGCCAATCTTTAAAATCACAGGGAGCCAAAATAGTGGCAATCGTACTAGGGATACTAAGTAATAAACAACAAAACATAGACTCAAAAACTCAGAAAACCTCATTTCCAACTTAGATGAATCAAGTGTTAGCCAAGAATGGTTTCTGATTGCTGATGGTGGACAATAATCAACCATAAAACAAGTAAAAATCCTCCACCTGGTGACTCCACTAGTTTTCAGTAGGCCTGCTGACTCCACTGGTTTTCCATAGACTTCACTGGGAAACTTATCTTATCATCAAAAAATCAACAATAACCAGTTAAGAATACTTGGTGGATTAAGTATTTCTTTCACAGTTTGGTTTGTTTCTCAAGACTGTCATACCTCTTAACCTTTCTGATTTATTGGGTCCAAAGTTTTGGCTTCTAGAAGAATTCATACTAGATCCTATCCTGACCCAAATCCTCCTGCAATAGTTGACAATCATGAAAGCATTCTTAGGAAGTCTCCTAGATCTAAAGATTCCTTTGTTAGCAGACTAATCCACAAAGAAAGTTCCCTACCTGAAAACCTTGAAGACTTGCAGAGTGTCCCCTCTAACTCACCCCTAGAACAAAGCTTCTCTAGGACTAGATCTTAGAGTTGGATAACCCAAATAGTTTTATACCCCTCCACCTTACAACAAAATTCTGTTGTACTAACTTCATCTCCCATTGTTCACCTTCCTCCATTCAACCCTGTACCTCCTATTGTAAACCCTCCACTTGTTAACCCTCCATTGTTTCCACAACCTCATATCATGGCAACATGGTATGCCTCCTTACTGCTTCCTTTACCTTTAGTTGTTCTACCACATGATTATCAGTCCAAGATTCCTTTATATGATGCTAGTTGTTCTACTACTGCTCAACATGATGTGGAGAAAATGAATGACTACTTTGACAGACAAGAAATAGATGATGAAACTATTAAACTTAGAATTTTTTCTCAAAGCTTAGGGGGAGAAGCAAGAAAATGGTTCAAAGGATTAACCCCTAACATTATAAATGACCTCCTTTCTTTTCATCAAATATTATTAAAAAAATGGGAATTCAAGAGAAATCCTCTTCAAATCCTATCAGAATACAATGACCTTAAACAAAATATTGGAGAGAGTGTCCAAGACTACTGCACTAGATTCAATAGTGTATACAATGCACTCCCTTCCCACATGAAACCCCCACAAGGCCTAGCCTTAGTGAAATTTCCAGAGGGATTTGACCCAGACATGTGTTATCAATTGAGAGAAAGGGATCCCCTAACCTTAGAAGACATGCAAAGAGGAGAAATAAGCTTAGAAGCTAACCTAAATGCCAGAAGGGCTAGATTAAAAACAGAGAAAAAGGTTACATACAAAGAAGAAGCTGGACCCTCCACATCTGATGCTAAAATTGATAGCCTATTTAGGACAATGGAGAGGATAATGGAGAGAATAAACATGAATGAGAGAGCTTATCTTAGAGAAAACCAAACAACTCCTCAAAACAAAAATAAAAAATAGAACCAAAACCAAAAATTTAGAAGAAATCCCCCTCAAATTAGACAAAGAGGTCCTGATCAACAAATCAGACCTCCTTTCCAAGAAAAAAATGCTGATGAAGATGAGGGAGTGATTGAAGAAACACAGGAAAACCACATAAATTTGATGGGAGTAAACAATGAGGATATTGTTTTCCTCACTGAAGAGGAACAAGGCATATTTACACCTTATGAAGAAGGGAGCCTAGAATATGAAGACTACAAACAAGGCTTTGAAAATGCAATCATGGAAGTACACAAACAATATGACCTCAGAAGCAAGAAAAATCAAGACACTCCCAAAAGAAAAACCTCTGAAATTTCTGCTAGGAATAATCCTGAAAACATTTCTAAAAAGACAGTAGAAAACAATAACATAGTGGCTGAAAGTTTTGATAAAAACAAAAATAAAAGAAGTCACCCTAATCCCAAACACACTAAGTAGCACTAGCAACTAAGCTAATGTTCCTAACAAAACTATTTTAAATACTGTTCATAGTAAAAACCAGCAAGCTGAAGTTGTTGACAAAATAGTGACTAAAAAGGCTGATTTAAACATCTCAAAAACTCAGACACCTTTTAGTATAGAGAGTGAAATTGCCAAGATTAAGATCTCCATCCCTCTTACTGAACTAGTCACCCAAGATGTATATAAAACCCAAATTTTAAGAGCTTTAAACTTAGGAGGGAATGCTGATTCTGTTAATTTAAATGATGACAAACCTAAACTTCTGTTTGGACCAGAAGTAGAAGGGAAATTTAAATAGGGAGGTGTTCCTCCATTTTATGTCCGTTTAAATATCCATGATAAAATTTTACACAATGCCATGTTATAATCTAGTGCTTCACACAACCTTATGCCAAAATTAGTGATGGAAAGACTAAGCCTTGAGATAACTAGACCATATAAAGATTTATACTCTTTTTATTCCAACAAAGTTAAATGTCTAGGCCTATTCAAAGATTTATGTGTCAACTTAGCACAAATACCAGCCAAGAGCCTAGTGATGGATATTGTAGTGGTTGATATACCTCCTAAATATGGCATGCTCCTTTCAAGATCATGTGGTGCTAAACTCCAAGGTACCCTACAAATGGACATGACTTATGCAACCATCCCTGTCTTTAGTCAACCAAGGAGACTATATAGGGAAACACACATGAAATACATGGTTAGCAGTCAAGAAAAACTAGATAATTCCCCTCTTTATTCTATCCACACATACCTTGATTAATTTATCCTTTACAATGATGAAAATTTTAATGAACAAGTGATAGAAAATGAGCAAACAACAATAGAAAAAGAGGAAAAGAAGGAGGAATAGTCAAAACAATTTTCCCAAACAGAACATTACAAAAAACATACTGAAGATCATGGGCAACAAAGCAACCATCAACATAGGGCTGACCATGGAAAACAAAATGAAAATCAACATAGTGGAGATCATGATAGACAAAAAAATGGTGAAAAACATGGTGGCAACCACCATAAACAACCTAATGAGGACAACAACGACTTTAATGAAAAATCTGAGATTGAACCTCTTTGGAGTATGAGTTTTGATGATTCTTGTAGCAAAACTGGTTCAGAAGTAGGCATATGGGTGCATAACACAAAAAACAATCATGCATAAGGTCACTCATGCAAGCTAAACTTCCAATGCACAAATAACATAGCTGAATTCGAGGCCCTCCTCTTAGGACTACAATTACTGATGAAATTAGGAGCCAAGAGGATAACTGTCCATGGAGATTCAGAGTTAGTTATTAGGCAGATTAATGGAGAATACACAGCCAAGCATCCAAGATTAAAAGCCTATAGAGATGATGCTATTGACCTCTTGAAAACATTCACAGAATATGAGCTTAACTTTGTCCCTAGAAGCCAAAACATTCTTGCCAATGATTTAGCATTTGCTGCTAGTACATGTCAAAAACCTTATGAAAGCAAACAATACATAGTCCAAGTCAAATATAGACCAGAAGTCCCTGATAATATAAAATACTGACAAGTTTTTGAAGGAGATAAACAGATAGATAATTTCCTGCAGTTCAGAAATGAGTTTGAAATGCAAAATTCAGACTCAGGGTATGAAGAAGACTGCCCCGTTGCGGAAAAATATTACAAAGAAGAACCTCCTGACATTGCTGATATAAATATGTTAGACAAACAAAACATACGTAAAACAGAACTGTGCACTAATTTAGAAAAAGAAGACTTTGAAGTGCTGTATTCTAATACTGATAACTTGCCAAAAGGAATGGTGTCTCTAGAAGAACTATTTGAATTTAATCATGTTTCTACGAAGCCAAAGATGGAACCAACTGAAACTGAAATAGAAGAGTGCAATATAGCCAGTGAAGAAAAACCCAAGATGATCAAACTGTCTAAAACATTGCCTGCTCATATAAAATAGAAATATCTTGAGCTTTTTAGAGAATTTCTTGATTTTTTTGCTTAGAGTTATGAAGATCTAAAGTCTTATGATATAGAGATAATTCAACATAAGATACCCCTCAAAGAAAATCCAAAGCCCTTTAAACATAAATTTCATAGAATAAACCCTGTGCAATTACCCCTGGCTGAGAAAGAAATTAAAAAAATGTATGATGCTGGAATCATAGTCCCTTTGAGATACTCAGAATGGGTTTCCAATCTGGTATCAGTAAGGAAGAAAATAGGAGAAATTAGGCTGCGCATAGACTTTAGAAATCTAAACAAGGCCTCCTTAAAAGACAACTACCCTTTACAAAAAATGGATCACATCTTACAAAGGGTAGTAGGTTTTAAAATAATTTCTTTGCTAGACGGATTTTCAGGGTATAATCAAGTACTGGTACACCCAGATGATCAACACAAGACAAATTTCACTACACCTTGGGGCACTTTCATGTATGTGAAAATTCCTTTTGGGTTAATGAATGCTGGTGCCACCTTCCAAAGAGCCATGGATATTTCTTTCTCAGAATAAATAGGTTACTTCATTGTGATTTACCTTGATGACATCACAATATATTCTAAAACAGATGAAGAACACCTAGTTCACTTAAGAAGAGTCTTTGAAAAATGCAGAAAGTATGGTTTGTCTCTGAATCCAAAGAAAACTCTATTTGGCCTTCAAGAAGGAAAAATTTTAGGCCATATTATATCTGAAGAAGGGATCAAGATAGACCTGAAAAGGATTGAAGGAATATTGCAAATCAATCATCCTAGAAAGATCAAAGAGCTATAATCTTTCATTGGAAAGATAAATTTCTTAAGAAGGTTCATACCAAACCTTACTGAACTCCTAAGAAACGTGACTAGCATGCTGAAAAGAGAAATAGGAGTTAAATGGACCACAGAAGCAAAGAAATCCTTTGAACTAGTAAAACAAGCACTCACCCAAACACCAGTTCTAATTAGCTTTGATTTTACCAAAGAATTTTTCATATTCTCCTTTGCATGAGAACATACAGTGGCTGCTGTTCTACTATAGAAAAACATAAAAGGACAAGAGCAACCTATTGCATTTTTCAGCAAGGCATTAAGAGATGCACCTCTAAAATACAACATAATGGAAAAACAAGTTTTTTCCTTGATTAAGGCATTGAAATATTTTAGAGTTTACATTTTACACTCACACATCATTGCATTTGTGCCTAATTGAGTGGTAAAAGACATCTTAACACAATATCTTGATGGAAAAAGAGGTAAGTGGATTGATGTTATATTAGAATATGATTTGGAAATCAAGACCACCAAACTCATTAAAGGACAAGGATTAGATAAACTCATGGCCGAAACAAACTTTCAAGCACTTGACATGAACATGATTGATGCATTAGATGAACAGGAGGAGTTGGCAACTCCACTTATTGAAGAATCATTTCTAAATTCATCGTGGTATGCTGATATTTTATATGTGCTTCTTAATCTTAATGTTCCTCCTAGTTTGTCTAAGAGAAAGGAAATATTCTTAAAGTTGAAAGTTGTAAATTATTGCATTTTAGATAAAATGTTATATTGGAAAAATTCCAGTGGTATATTGCTTAAATGTTTTCCTGAGAATGATGCAGAAAGGATCAGGCATGAGTTTCATGAAGGAGAATGTGGAGGCCACCTCTATTGGAAAATTACTGTCAAAAAAATCCTTAGAGCTGGTTACTATTAGCCCACCCTCTTTCAAGACATCCATAAGATGGTAATTGCTTGCCATAAGTGCCAAATATTTGAAGGCAAAAGAAAATGACTACCCTTACCTTTGCATCCTATCTTTGTTGAAGCTCCTTTTCAATAGTGGGGCCTAGACTTCATTGGGGAAATCCATCCTTCCTCCTCTTCCCAACACAAATGGATCCTCACTGCAACTGACTAGTTTACAAAATGGATAGAGGCCATTCCTTCTAGAACTGCCACAAATTTAGTCATCATTAGATTCCTTGAAAACCATATTTTGTCTAGATTTGGCTGTCCTAGAAATATTATCACTGACAATGATGTTGCCTTTATATCCAAGAAGATGGTGGAATTTTTCCACAAATATCAGATTACATTGGGTCATTCTACTGCTTATTACCCTCAAGGTAATGGGTTGGCAAAATCCTCAAACAAAATTTTGGTGAACATCATCAAAAAGTTGCTGGAAGAGAATAAAAATTCATGGCACAACAAACTAGTACATGCACTATGGGCAGATAGATTAAAAAATAAAAAAAACAATTGGAATTTCTCCCTATTAGCTAGTATATGGAGCAGATGCAATTTTTCCAACAAGTTTAGGAGTGCCAGTCATGAGGTTGATCCAAGAAGTACAGTCTGAAGAAGACGACATGATAAGAAGAATAAATCATACTGTCCAGTTGCAACAAACTAGAGAAGAAGTGTATAACAAAACACAGCTAGTGCATGAAAACATCAAGAAGCTGTTTGATAAGAGAACCAAAGCAAATGATTTTAACATTGGTGACAAAGTGCTCAAGTGGGACTCAAGGATAGAAGACAAGGGCAAGCATGGAAAATTTGAAAATATGTGGAAAGGCCCATACATCATCCATTCTGCAAGAGGTAACAATGCATTTTTTCTATAAGAGATGGATGGAACAGAACTATTTTGAGGTCCTGTAATGGCAGGGTGCTCAAACATTCTTTTTTTTAATACTCAGTATAAATCTTTATTCATTGTAGATAACACTATTTGAAGAAAAGATCAGAAAAATAAATAGAAAAACAAAGAAAAAGTAGAAAAAGAGGGCAGAAAAAAAAAGAACAGGTACAACCCCATACCAAAAAAGAAATATTTCTAAAAGTGTGCAAGTCCAAATGCCACTACTTGAAAAATAAAGTTTTGTTCAGTCATATAACCTAATCATGATTGAAATTTTTTTAAATTTATGCTGATAGGTTAGTAAATGAAGATTTGCCAAACTTTTTAAACTTGGCTTATCAGTAGAATAGATTAGGAAAAGATATTGGTTCCAATGCTCAAATCTGAACCAAGAAAGAAAGAGAGGGATGAATAAGAAATTCCAAATCACAGCCCTTGAGAAAGCCCTCAAACCCCCTTGAGAGAGCTCTCTCAAACTGAAGAGGCTAATCTTCAGTTAGAAGTGGTTTGAAACAATTACACTAAGTTGTTTGATGAGAAGCCAATCAAGTTCAATTTGGTGATAACAGTTTCAATGAGAAAAGTATAAGAATAGGGCTTGGGGTCAGTTGGAGAACACACACACTGGTAGAGCACTGAAGCTAAGCTGGAATTCTAGGGCATGGTTTGCTAATAATTTCAGAAGTATTTCAGCTGCACCGAGGGGCAGTATTGGCGAGAGGGATGGTCTAGTCCCAGGACAAGAGTACAACAAGGGTAGAGAAGGATAAATCTAGAGTAGCACAAAGGCAATAGCAGCTACGCAGAGCAGCCGATAGCCCAGCATGAACATCGCAGAGGTAGTAGCTACACAACAACTATACACCATCTACACAGAGCATCCAAGAGCCCAACAAGAACATCGTAGAGGTAGCAGGAGGCCAGGAGGGCTGACACAGGCCCAACTAGGGAAGCGCGAGGGCAACATAACCCAGTCTAGAGTGACACAGGCCCTTCCTGAGAAGTGCAAAGGATGACATAGGCCATACAAGCTGATGCATAGGGCTTCAGAGCAGTGCTGGGGTTCCATAGGCTAGAAAAGGGTTTAGTTTTGTAAATCTTGTTTGAGGGTGTGAATCAGTCACAGTTTTTTGTCTCCGGGATAGAGGTATTGCTACCATTTATATTTCTCTGTCGGGTTAACCAATTTTGTGCACATATTTTTTGTACTTAGAATCTTCTTAATAATAAAAACCCTCCAGATGATAGCAGCACTAGTTTTACCGCATTGGATTTTTCTGGGGACAGTTGTTTAGAAAATCCTTGTGTGTCACTTTGTTTTTGAGCATGTTATTCAGAATTTAATCTGCATGTGTAGGCTGTTAATGCATTTACTTTGATGTTAATGCTGAAGTCTTAAGATTAATAACTTATGTAAGTAGGAGAAGTAAATCAAGATTTAACAGTAGGGTTTCTGTAAGTTAGATGATACTAGAGCTAATGATGTAAAGGAAAAAGGATTCTTAGCGATTCTTAGATAAGAATGAGACCCCTATGATCATATATGTTGTTTACACTTGTAGAATACATGTTTGTGATATGTTTCACGAAATGGCTGTTATGGCTAGTAGGGGTCCAGTCTAGGCCTTGCCATGGTTTTTGCAAATACATCATTGTTTCACTTTGTTATTTCATTTATGAACTTGTCATTGAGTTTTGGGCAGTGGCATGGGCACTGACCCTAAAAACGTGCCTTAAATATCATGGATGTAGGCATAGGTCATGGAAATTTAGTTCCTAGAGGAAGGCATGCAGGCTTATGTGTGTTTCTAGAGCCTCCCAGATGCACTCATGACTATACTGTGGGAGAACGTGTGGGTTAAGTGGGTTAAAAAACTAGTCGAACCTAGGGGATAGAGGCTTGAGTGGTTGGGTTAGCTCTTGGGAGTTTTGTTGCTAATGTGGAAGGTTTGTTTGATGTGTTTCTGTCGATTTCACTTCTTTAATGTCAAATTGGAGGGTAAATTTGATCATAGTAGTCTGTCATCACATGTTTACCCCGATTGGCCAGTTACTTTGGTAGATATGGGAGGAGGGTGATATAGAGTGGTATCACAGCATGGTTCACCCCTTGGATTGGATGGGCGGTGTGTGTTGGTCACGCATTCATGTTGGTTGCATGTGTGTTAATCATCCTTTTGGTCTATATGCTTGTTGCATATGCATGGTGTCGGTCATGGTTGTAATGACATCTCTATGTGAAAGAGGATGTTGTTTTTTGAAGTGTGTGTCATGAGTGTATGATTGGTTATGCATTGTTATGTGTTTGTCTTGCATACAAGTCAGTTGCATATGTGATCCTTATGCTTGTGGTGTATGTACTCATTATGTATGCATGGCAGCAGTCCTTATTGTATTTGTGATGTCATGTGGAAGTTTATGGTTTTGTTATTGGACGTGATCGTCATGAGTGCATGTTGGTTATACATTTTGTATGCATGTCAGTGTCTATATGTTGTTATGCATGCATTGTCATGGTTAAGGTTGTTTTCCATGAGGTCGTTGTAGGAATTTTAGATCATAAAGATCTTGTTGATATGTTATGATGCTAATGAATTTCTTGAGATAAAGCAGGAGATGCATACCATCAAAGTGAATTTGCAACATTGGACCTCGAGAAAAGAGCACGTCGTCATACAAGTTTGGATGTTGGGAATGTAGGTATGTAGGTTAAGGATTGTTATATGCAGTATGGTTATGAGTATTCATTTCATTCTATTTATGTTATGGTTACATACATGATAGATGCTAGTTGATTAGTGAAGTTATATGTGCATGTGTCGGATAGTCATGAATGATAGTAACCTGTGGTGGTATGCCTTGCTATTGTTTTTTTATGTTAGATAACTTATATGTTGTTGATGAGTATGTTATAGGTTAACTTGTTGTTGTTACATGCTAGTGACTTGATGATTAGAGTTATTTAATTAATATCTTGACGTTATATGTATTATGATAATTTGGATTGGCCCATACAGATGGTTAGGGTTATGACATTCAGGTATGATTCGACCTAATTATGATAGTGTGTTGTATTTTTTATAGAATGACTATGCATATGTGATTATTATGCATGGATGAAAATTTTTATGAGTTAGGGTGTGAACATGTTAGCTAGTTACTATTATGGATGTCATGACCTTATTTATGTTTGAGTTGATATGTTGTGAACTTATATCGTACTAATCTAGACTGATTGTGCATACAAGATAGCTCCCCTGAGATACATTAAGGTATGATTTTTCTTATGTCGTATATTTGGTTTTTATAGCATGTTAGGTTTACAAGTTATCTAAATGTTTGATTACTTGCATGATATGAGTATGTGCCTATAAGATTGCATGAAGTAATGATCTTGTTTTAAGACGGTTGTAATAACACATATGTGTTGAGACAATTGATATGTACTTGAGTGTAAATAGGTGATAGTTGTAGTAGCATGCATTATGGCGATCGATGTGAGTTGATGGTGGATTATGACATGGTTGTTAGCCTTGGTAGAAGTTTCTTTCAAATTGATGTATATCTTGTATTGATCTTTGGTACATACGGCTCACGTACATGTTGAGTTACAAGGCAGTGCGTTTGGCACAACAATGTAAGATAAATGGTATATTGTTATATTTATATTATAAATTGAAAGTTGCATGGTTATGGCAGTATGATGCAGGGATTGTATAGAGAAATATACTGCAATGAAATCCTGGAGAAGGATCAGGTTGAGTTTTCCTTCGGAAGCTCTGGGGACCCATGGGGATTGAGTCATAATGTTTGTTTCCAGTCTTTTGCTTTTGGTATTTTGTGGTTTATTGCACTTGATTTGCAACTTTGTTTATGTCTAGTGTATAGACATACCACTTTTTTGCGGTGTCGTATTGATTTTGTTTTCTCATGGTTTTATTCTTTTATTTCTTGTGCTTTCCTTTTATGTTTCAAGAGTCTTCGGAATTGGTTGGGAAAGAGAAAGTTAATGGAGCTCGGGGAGATATGTGTGGTACCCAACAGGTAACGAAAGAGACAGATGAAGCTCGGTGCATGAGTAAGCATAGCAGAAAGTAAGAATATGATAGTTTGTCATATTGGTTGGGTCCATCGTGGTAAATTGAAGGTGGCAGTACAAACATGTGAAAGGGAACATAAAAGGTAAAGTAAATGGATTTGAGGCGTTAGAAGCCTTGGCTATGTTGGGAACTATTGTTCTCAATGATTGTGCATTTTGTGCATGTATAAAGGGTGTTATCTTAACCTTTATCTTATGCTATTTGGTAATTATGTTGTGATCATGACTACACTAAAGTTTATATGTATACGTGTATGTATGTATGTCATGTCTCACATGGTCATCATGGATCATGGTTGGTTAATGCTAATGTTTATATGTATATATGCGTGTATGTATGTCATTGTTTGATAGGATGATTATTATTTTATGCGAATGATTATATATGTATGTACATATGTATCTATGTCACTATCTGATAGGGTTGTTAGGGATCATTATTGTGGAGGATTGATTGCTTATGCAGGTGAATGGCATGAAGAGGTTCCTGACTATGAGGAATCAAGTGGAAGAGTAGCCTTGATACATCTATGAGGTCAATATCATGTGGATCTGATTTAATGCTATATTCTTGTACTATTCCTATTGTTAGTATGAATCTTGATTCGAGGTGTACGAAAAAAGACCACTTTAGCTGCGCATAACAAACAACCCTAACAACAGAAATGATTGCTAATATCTTCAGATATGCAGTTAGATGATCAAGACAAATGCTGCAAAAATCTAGATCTATGCATTAGAAGACATTAAACAGTAGAAAAATAAGATTTACTCCATAGATCTAATAGACAAGACAAGAATATATCCAATGAAATTTTTATTAATGGCACCTGGGAGAAAAAAACAAGAGGGTGTTCCCTGTTCTCCTTAATGGGATGGGTTCTTGTAAGTCCTCAACACTTCAGATTTAGAATTCCTCTCTCTTGATGGTGTAGAAAACCCAGACAAAAATGGAAAAATATGGCTATGATAGTGGATCAATAGCTAGACCAAGAGTTGGGATCTAGAGTGATCTTTAGGCAACAAAAGGTGACAAATGAATGGGAAAACCCTTCTATTTATAACAAAATATTGAGTTAGTCTAGATATTGGTGCATAGTTAAAATATTATTAACCAAATCAAGATCCAACTTTTATGGAATATTTTATTATATTTGTTGGAGGGAAAAGGAATTTGACTTGAGTCAAATCCCTTGATTTGTAAATAATAAATAAATAAATGATTTATTTATCATTTTAAGGATGTGATTAAGTAATAATAAATAAATAAATAAATGATTTATTTATCATTTTTAAGGATATGGTTGAGTAATAATCAAATAAATAATGATTTATTTAATTATTTAAGGGAGATGTAGTCATATTTAATAAAGAATATTATTTAAGTAATGTTTAAATAGTTATTCTTAGAAAATAATAAGATAAATAATGATTTATATAATTAATTTCCTTGTTTTGGGTTAAATATAACCAAGAATATTAATTAAATTGCTATTTAACTAATTATTCCTTGAGGAAAAATCAAATAAATATGGATTTATTTAATGTTTCCCCATGGGGTTTCCTGTTTAGACCATAAACAGCTTAATAAAGGTGGTTTACTAAGTTATTTTTCATAGTGAATGCAATTTTACTTGAGGTAAAATTGGTCTTACTTGGTGTACTTGGGTCCATCTAATAACAATGGATTAGATGACCAAAAAAATGTGTAACACCTATGTTTATGTTATGGACAGGTAATGTTGAGGGATACATCATCGGAATGAAAGCAATATGATCTGCTATATTCTAAGATAAACATGGATAATGGAAAAGGCACTAGAAGCAAGGTTGCTTGTGGGTTCATTGTGTGGTCTATGGATGTGTGTATATGTTGCACATGTTTTATATTAAGTGATTATACCTATGGTGATGTGTATATGTAACATATGTAGTGTTGTGTACATATGATGTTGTATGTCTATTGTATATATGGTGTTGTGTGTATAATTCTTATGAAATGCTAGGTATAGATGGTGCTATGTACATGTTGGATATGAGGTGTTGTGTACATATCGTATTTTTCCCATGTTGGATATGTGGTGTTGTGCGCATGTTGGATATGAAGTGTTGTGTATGCATGCTGGTATGTGCATGTTGTATATGCAATACTATGTACATATGATGTTGTGTGCATGTTTTATATATGCACAAGGGATTCACTCAATGAACCTCTAACATATCACATGCGTTCGTGACATACTAAACAATACCCCTAGTTTGACTACATATTGGAAAATACCTCTAAAAATCATAGTATTTAACCCCATACCAATATGAACGAAATACAACTCCCCAATTTAAAAAACCCCTACTTTCACTAGATATTGTAGGTATCCATTTATTCATTAAATTTTTTTATACCTCTTTATATTTTTTCATTAACTTTGAGCTCCATTTTTTATACCTGCCAATATAAAAAACCTTCACCCCTTAATATATTCTCAACATATTATGTCATTATTTCCTAAATATATATCCCCCAATATGAATGCACGTGGTATGATATTTCTCCCCAGGTGAAGCCCACATGTACATATGGTGTTGTGCATGACTGTACATATGGTGATGTGTGCATGTGGTGTTGTGTACATGTTGTACATGTGGTGCTGTGCGTAGGTGGTATTGTGTACATGTCGTTCATGTGGCACTATGTAAATGTGGTGCTGTGTACATGTTGTGCATATGGTGTTGTCTACATGTGGTATTGTGCACACATCGTATAGGTGGTCCAGGGTACATTTGGCGTTGTCTACACATTGTGCAAGTAGTTTTATGTACATGTGATGTTGTGCATACATTATGCAGGCAGTGTTGTGTACAAGTGGTATTGTGTACATGTTGTGCATACTGTACTGGTATACATGTGGTATTGTGTGCATTTCGTACATGCTGTGTTGCAGGCATGCTATACTATTTATGTGCATGGTGTAGTCGTGGTATCATGACATGTGTATCCACTGTGTTGTACTCTGTGTATGTATATGCATTATATTGTACATCGGGTGCAAGTGTATGTGTTGTGTTGAACACCTGAATGCAGGTGTATGTGTTGTATACTGGTGTAGGCATATGTATTGTGTTATATTGTACACCCGGTGTAGGTGTATGTGTTGCATGTTAGGTGCAGGTGCATGAATTTTATGGTGTTGTATGTCGTGTGTGGTTGTATGCGTGTGATGCACACTGTGTGTATGTGTATGTGATTGAAAAGAATAAAATGCACTAGGTGTTTATCGGGTGTGGAAACTGATCCGGTGTGTGTACAAAAGAAAAAATGGCATAAGCAAGGATCAATGAAGGATAAGTATCAATATTTTATTTCATATATATTATGCATGTGATCTATGATTCTAACTTATGATGGTTACATGTGATTTATGATTATGGTTTATGATGATTTCATTTATGATGGTTGCATTTTGAGCTAACCAAATGTGATATGTTTATTCATGATGATTTGGTCAAATATCTAATTTGACTTATTGGGACAGGAAGTAAACAAGATTGAAAGGGTACCTTATTGACTAACTACTAATGAGGTATGATGTGAATTTATTTCAATTTATTTTGAATCTAATGGAAATTATGTACTTGATACAGGAAGCACGAAAATTCTTGGTTGCCAGGTGGTTGAAACAGATTGGAAGCATTAGCAAAAACAATTAAAGGAATTGAAACAAGAAGCAAGGTGCTGGTAAAGAATTCAGGAACATTTCCATTATGGGACACTGATACCCAATAATGTTCGTTGATTTCCATGAGCATATTATGACTAGTATGATGGTTTTTAGGAAGGTATATGCCTTGGTTTTTTCAGGTAGGGATATGCCTTTGTTTTTGTATCTTCTGATGCGAAGAAGCATTTCCAAGGGATGGAACACTCGGGATAGGGGATGCCGAGGAGCTTGGAAGGTAAGTGACTGCATGGAAGGGGGTGACTGGATTGCTCGAGGGACTGTGTAGCAGAGAAGGGAAGGTTAGAGATGGACTTGTTTTAGTAATTAGCATTTCCATATGGAATCAAATGCACATTGGGAGTGTGCCCTGGTACAATGAGTCGATAACTGTTCAATGAGGGTATAATAATGAATGATTGTAGCGCTGGAAATTGGATGCAACTTTGGCTCTGATAGTGGATTCTGGACTTCCTAGGAAGGAAGTGAATCCTAAAGGAGTTAACGAAAATAAAAAATTAAATTCAAAGAGACTAAAACATGGTGGAAAAGGCTTCTCAAGCCTTAATGTATTATATTAACAAAGAATGATAATGATACATTTAAATACATCAAGATTTTGTCTCAAGATAGTGCGTTTATCTTGGACACATAATAACTTTGGTTGAGTAAATATCTCAACCACACACTAATCTAGGAGACTAACTAGTTAGAGAGAATCTCTCAACTAACTAGACCTTAACAAAATCCTAAGTTTGAGGAATTGACTCATTCTATAATTAAAGACAAGTAGAAATTATTTCAAATTTTATAATTTTAACTATTTTGGACATATTGATTGTTTTATGAGAGTATGAGGCTAACATTCCCCCCCTAAATCATAAGTCCAAAGTAATAACCTTGTACCATCTCCACGTCTTCATGCTGAAACTGCTCAGCTGATCCTTAGTGAAGAATTTTATGAAAAACTGCTAAAATGGGACGCCGAAAAAAAAATCCAATATGAAGAGAGCACACCAAGAGAAGTGAATCATCTGCAAGTCTGATACAACTATGAAAATCCTTGAAAAATCAATAAAATTCCAAACTGCAATGCAAAATTATCCATCTATCCTTTTCTGGGTCCAATTACCATCCAAGTGAACAAAAGAATGTCCACAAATTCTCTCAATCAACATCCCAATTGCTTTCCCACTAGAAAAATTTTGATCACCACGAGAAAAATTTGTCGATGCCGAAACTTTTAGTATGAAAACCATCAATTCCCCCCTTTGTTAGCTGAAATGAGAGACCATAACCATCTACAATTGTTTTGAACTCCCCCCCTTCATATGTAGGAGAGTTTCACCAATGTACTCTCCACATGAGTGTACCATCTTCATTGGACTGTTGGATGTAATAGGTGAGATTGAAATTTGTGGTAAAACTTATACAATCGTTTGGCTGTTTATCAGTACTCCCAAGGATCAATCCATGCATAATTTATCTTAAATCTGGTTGGTTCATTTTTTTTGCAACATTTCTATGACGAATGATTCTTATTGCCACAATGGTGACAAGGATGAAGATCAAAATAATGATCTTACATATGACCTGTGCTTTGACAATGCTTGCATTTTAGCCTTTCTTCAAAATTCTCATGGATTTTTGATGGTACTTGATCAAGAAATAATACATTGATGAACTTGATTGGTTTTGAATAATCTGGGATATGCACGCTGTTATCATCTTTGTCATATCTTAAGCCACGTCGATTTTTGTTGCATTGGATTTCTTCCCATGGTTTGATGATTGGATCGGAAGAAGAAGGTTGAACTCGATCATGGACAACTTCTACACTTGAATTTTTATGGTTGAGTGGCTTGGATTCATATTTATATTCATTTGTATGGTTGAATGGCTCAGAAACATCTCACTTTTGTTGCAACTCATCTTGTTGTAGTTGTGACTCTAGTTGAAGAAACTCAATTGTCTCATGTGCTTGATGTAGATGCATTTTAATGCCAGCAAGAGTGGATTTTCTTATTTTCACCATATATTTAGTGGTGGATAGGATTAGAATGTTAATAACATCTAACAACTGAATGTATTTCTCCAATTTAACTTGCTCGCTTGAACACAAGCTCGCTTGATTTTTAGACCTCGCTCACTTGAACTTGTTTGCTTAAACTTGGTTTCTTGAATTTCATGCTCTCTTAATCTTAGAGTTGTGTTTTGATTTTCTCAATTCACTCTCTCTTGATTATGTTTTAACAAGCTTAGGGTGTCAGTTACCACCAAAGATGCACCCAATTCGAGTCAATTTACAATTATTAAAATGAGTGTCAGATTCAACCGAGAATGCACCTAGTGCAATTCCAATTCAACTTAATAAGTTAAATTACAAAATATTATGATTTGAAAGTTACAATACAATTCAGTTTTGATTTGATTTGACTCTTAAAAAAATGGTTTCAAGTGCATTGTTCAAAAATTGATGTTGAATTGATGCAAATGTTGTTGATGTAGACTTGTCTTGAAATGTTGATGACTTCTTGAGCTTTTTATTTACATATTATTAATTATCGATGATTTAAACTCCTTGAGTGTATTGTTGTATGATGAAAAGTTTCAACTATAGTGTCAAATTTAGACACAAAATACCATAAGTCTCCAAACCTAAAATCACAATCAAATGCTAACAAAGTGTACCTAAGATCCCCCGATTCAGATTTCGTGCGGATCTAGGACATTTCAACACCCCACACAAATAATATGTGATAAATACCCAAGCCTTCAAATAAAATATACCCTTGTTAATATATTATTACAAAATAAAATTTTGACTTATGACTCCAAAAAGGAACTTATCACTCCAAAATAAATAAATAAACAAAAGACTACACCTTATTTCTCTACACCTTATCTCTCCATTAATTTATTTTAATAATCATCCCTTTTTAAAGTTCAATTTTGAAGTCACTTTAAAAAGTGAATTAACCTTTATGAAATCACTTTTAAAAATTTATTTAATGTTTCAATATTTAAACTTTAATGTTGTTGGGTCCTCCACAGTGCGGAATTTTTCATTGGAATCACTAGAATTGTTGTAAGTGCCAAACACATATGCCTTCATCAAAACCTTTACGCAACAAATAAAAATTAATATCTCTAAGGATATGGATTTAAATTTGGAGAGGGTTAAGATAGGCTGGGCTGGCTTGATGTTCTATTGATCTTGTTCGTCAACCTTCCAGGCAAGTCGTTTAAAATTTCTTCTTCATGCAACGGGTCACAGATTCATTCATGTAGAGGGATTTACGCATGAAAAAAACAAGTTAACACAGGGTCACCATAAATTTGAAAGCTCAAGTTACTTTTACTGTGGCTTTACGCACCAAAAAAACCAATCGGTTGATGTTGTCAATGCTATATACATTATACATACCAACTTATTTGATAGCTCAACATGCATAATTACTCATACTCAAGGGGAACTTTAAAAATACCAGGTGCAACAAAACATCCCATATTTTGATACAAAAGGTTAAATTTTCACCACCCAAAACCTGTTCTTAGGCTGGTATATCCATTTCATGATTTCAATTAAATTATTACAATTACATATCTCACATGAGAACAAATTGATTACCATAAAACAAATGATCTGCACAAAGAGTCATTCTATAGATATCATTTGGTTTCCCACCAGAATTCAAATCCCAAAGGATCAAACACAAAAAATTCCATCTGGAACTTAGCTTTCATCGAATAGACAATGTGATATCGATTTACCTCTAACACAACTCTGGATGAGTATTTTTATCCATCTTGGATTTCTCCTCCAACACACATCAGATGGGAAAATTACACCTTCCAAAGTTTAACGATTGTATTTATGCTCCTTCCAGGAACAAACAATGGCGTTATTGTTGGTTACACATGCCAATATATTTTCCTCTCCCAACTGCTTAAGCAATGTAAACTGCGTCATACCACCATGGTGTCCTCTGACGATCTTCCAGACTTTATAAACGTTCTTGGCCATCTGCTCCATGTTTATGAATAAATTAGAGAAAGCCACAGTCTAAAACCATTAAAATCATCCTTATTTTTTCCCATTTTTAGATACTGCCTTGATTTCCAACAAGCTTATTGACATCAGTGAACAAAAAACTCGATCGCAACCATTTCCCAACTCCCGCATTTCAAAGTACAAATGATTTCTTGAAGCCAAAAATTAGTATAAGGAAATCTTGACCGGTTCCATTAACAACGAGGTTTTATAGCGGACTATGACCTTCGACCTTTGCGATAAATCAAAAGTGGTTTCCCAACTCAGACAGATCGAGCTCAAAAGAAATTTACCAGGATTTCTTGATAGGAATAATTCATCATGAGACCATATCAATATGCATTTCTCTTTTACATATCGCCTTTTCATATCGCCATTCATGAAGAATTAATGCGTTTATGTAATATTAATACATTTATAATACTTTTCATTACAGTAAAAAACCATCCAAGCCTTCCTTAATGAATTCCCTAGAAAATTCGTATTAGACTTGTAGCTATGTCTCTCTTCCAATGATATGAATTTTAATTGAGAATCCTTTGAATTAGCCAAACCAGCACACACAAAAACTTATATGAAATTCACTATGTTGGAGCTGGGTCCCCTGGGGTGAATTTTGAGTAAATTTTGTATGTATTTTTGGATATGCATGCTACGTAGAAAGGTAAAGGGGATTTGGGGTGGGTAAAAGTCCCTGTTTTATGTAAATGGTTTGTAAGGTAAACTGTGGGCCTTAAACCATGGTTTGAGACCATAGTATATGCACGCTAGATGAACATAAATATAGATAGATTGAGTCTAGTAAAGAAGTTAAGTCATGTTTTTGAGCTAAGTAAGTGTTGATGCTCCTGTGATACATTTTTGTAAGTCTTGGTTGGGTAGAAAGGCTCGACTGTGTGTGCGGAGACCTAGTCCTGGCTTTATGCGGACTCCGCTGGCTATGTGTGAGGAAGGGTAATTGTAAGGGAAATTTTGACTATACTGAACTGTTTTGAATGTAATACATTGAATATTTTGGCGAGCCAAATGTGTTATGTGTCTTATATCTGAGCTATCTGTTTACTGTTATTTCTTTGAAATCACTTTACTTTTGTTATGGTCGATTGTATTTGCGTGAGTAAATATGTCCTTTATTCGTGAGTATCTGTTGATGGTTAAGTACATGTATCAATCTTCTTAAGTTATTATGCATTATGTTATACATATATATCTGCGACAAGGTACGAGGTTGATTTGCGATACGGCTTATTTGTTATATGCATTAACTGTGTTTGCGGCGAAGATGATATGATAAGTGTTTATCTATATATATGTGCGCATCTATATACAATCTACAATAAGCTATGTTATAAAAATTTTAGTGCGACCACATCAAATTCTTCCTCAAGGTGCGAAAACCTGGTTCCAACACCCCCCCATATTGCTTCGGGTTAGAATTTGATCTGCGCAAATAGGTCATTGCCGAAAGGGCCAATAGTTGGAGGGTTTGTTAGTTGTGTAATAAAATCTAAACTTGGGTCAGGACCCCTCAATCCAACACATTTCAAAAGACTAAACCAATAAAAGAAGATGGGATTTCAATCACCCAGTCACGACCTTAACAACAAAAAATGTAGCAACGACTCCACATGGTTTCAATTCCAGTGAAAAAATATATTCACACGCAGATGGGTCTTTGTGTTACATGTTAGATCCATGTAGATTTTAACAACAAAAAAATTAGGTAGGTTTCATTGCAGAACATTTCCCAACAAGATAATAAACATGGTGTTTGAATGCACAGTCGATTCCTCAACAAGCTATGTCTTTGATACCAATTAAAGGAGTTAATGAAAATGAAAACTTAAATTTAGAGAGACTGAGACATGGAAACATGGCAGAAAAATATTCTCAAGCCTTAATGTATTTTATTAAAAAATAATGATAAAGATACATTTAAATACATCAATATTATGTCTCAAGATAGTGCATCTATATTGGACACACAATCACTTTGGTTGAGTAAGCATCTCAACCATACACTAATCTAGGAGCCTAACTAGTTGGAGAGAATATCTCAACCAACTAGACCTAAACAAATTCCCAATTTTGAGGAACTGATTCATTCTAGAATTAAAGACAAGTAGAAAGTGTTCCAAGTTTTATAATTTTAATTATTTTTTACTTTTTTTTATTTTTTTATTTTTTTATTTTTTATGGGAGTGTGAGGCTAACAAATCCTGGTACTACTTTGAGGGTGGATGTGTGAGCCTCTGGATTCCCTTGTTATTGATACATGCATCGTATCCTTTTATTTTTTGGTTGATCAAATGTGCATATGTGGTTGTTATTGTAAATATCGTAATGAGTTGTGTTATAAAACTCCAGTACACGATATGATTATCATGTTTTCAACAGGTTTTCATTGTAGATACTGCAACGAGCTGTGCTATAGAGCTCCATAGGAAGTATGTTTTATTTCCAACGGTTTCTGGTTTGTAGGTGTCAATGACCACCAAGGACAGTGCCCCCCCAAGGGGGAGGGTTTTGTAACATCCCTAGAGAAAATTTCGTGTAATAAAATGTAATAAAGGAAAAAAATAAGACCATGGCTAAGGGACACTTATTCCAAGTTGAATGTTGGGAAAAACATCCTAGTGTGGGTATTCATTTAGATTATTATGGCTAAAGGGAAATTGGCAAAGGCAATGGCTAAGGCATTAAAGAGGTAAAATTACTTTTGGCACATTTATTTATGAAAATAAAGGAAAATATGAGAAAAGGAAGGTGAAAGGTCATAGGTTTCATGTGAGGACGAAATTGAATGAAAATAATGTAAAATGAAGAAAATGGAGGCCCCATTGATAAAAAGGCTTCTGAGGATTAGTGGGCAGGCTTGATCAGTGTATCATTTGCTAGTTCAATTTTGGAGCTCTCTCATTATTCTCTATCTCTCTCTCTCTCTCTCTCTCTATCTCACTCACTCACTCTTGGACACAAATTTTTCTTGGAAAAATTTGGAATTGGATCAAGAAAGGAAAATAAGGCAAGAGTAAGGAAGGAGTAAGCAAGAAAGAGCAGGATCAAGTAACTAAAACAAGATTCTTTGCAGGTATTGGTTTGCATGTGTGATTTCCTTGCTAGATTTGGAATGCATGGTATTACATGTGGTTCCTTTCTTCCATGGCATGGGTTTTTCCAGGTGTGATAGTGTTTTTCAGCCTAGCCTTGCAAATTCCGGATAACCGTGGTGTGATGGAGTTCTCATGTTTTGGTTCAGCTGGACTGACGAATGGATTCAAAGCTAAGTGAGGTGGATCTCTGAAATGATATAACACATGGACTAGTAAAGCCTGAACCAGACTGTGGGTTGCGGAAAATCTAGATAGTGTGTTTCCTCGGTGGCCCTAGGAATCCTTGACCAATAAATAATGGGATATACATTAAAGCCTAGTGGTGGTTTTCTCTCCATCAGGCCTAGGAATCCTGAGATGGGATATATGGTAAAGCCTGGAGAGTATGTCTCGGTTTATGGCCTAGTAATCCTTGGATCAGACTATAGATTGCAGTAAAGCCTAATAAACTAAGATACAAGAACATTCCTCATAGTGTAGGTGGAGAAATCCGGTGGCATCCATGCTTGTTTTGGCCTAGTGACCAGGTGGAGATCATGGAAAAGCCTGTTATGACATGTTTATTTTTTGGGCCTAGTGATCTAGTGTGGATTATGGAAAATCTTGATTTCTATTGATGAGGGTGAGTTGGATTAGCCTCAGGATGCCCTGGTTAGTTCTTTTGGTTTGAGTCCCACATTCATGTTTGGAGTATGGAACGAAGGTGATTGAATGAAGAGACATTTGGCTCAGCCAGTCTATGGTTGGATGGAACGTGGAAGTCCCATCCCAGGTTGGTTTTTCATTCATCAATATGAGGTTCTCTCCTTGAAATTTTATGTGTAAATTTACTGGTTTATATGTGTATTCTATGGTTGTTGTATCCTTGATATTTCTGCTGTTATTATGTTGGTTATAAGCATGTATTATGAAAATGAAGATGTATGGCTCTTCTCATGTTTGATGTGGAAAAAATTGCAATTTACATTTCACCGCTTGGACCTGTGGGTTATGGGCCCACGTATATAGTTGGAAGCTCTTCAATGAGACTTCGCAATATCAAAACAAATCACAATTGTAATACAAGGTCATCGCAAATCGGGAGACATACAATCTCGCAGATCCCACGTCACTAATTATAACAAATACCCTTAAACGGTTTAAACAATACAAGTGTTGATGTGAAGTTGCGAGGAGTTGATGCATCACAACATCGCAATTTTAACATTTATCACACTTCAGTCTCCCACACATTTACCATTCCGCTGTTAGAGATAAATCATAAAATCTGTGAAGTGCGCAGTGCTGACACATGGTCACTCTGTCACTTCGCATATTAAACTTCATAATATGTGATGGCTTATCCATAAACCTAAACTCTGCCGATACGTGATATGTGCATGGTCGCTCCATCCGACACGTGTCTCGTCTTGATCGCATCACAAGATATATGTCTTAACTTGTGATGAACTAGCAGTAAAAATAAAATCTGCTGATGCGATGTATGCTCGTCTGTCCATCCCTCGCTGTCTCTTCATTCTGAAACTTGAACTTATTTCCCGTTCCACCTCCACAATTCATCTGTTGATGGATTCCGCCATAAATATCTACAACGAAGTTCATAGGAACTTCGTCCCTTACACTCACACATGCAATTTATCAATTAACAGGAAATAATACATATGTATACTGAGATCGGAATTAAATAACACATAGACACGATAAAAGTACATATTGCTCCTCGATGTATAAAAACACACAAATTTCATTACTAGAACTCAATTACAGGCTAAGGCCTTACGACCTGAATCACAGTAAAGCCCTACAGATACATTGCGTACTCTGTCTCCTTCCACACAACACAACTTTCTTATAAATGAATTACAAAGGGAGGGATCATTTAAGATCCATAAGTTCCTCCCATAATCGCTCAACCAACCCCTAAATCTCTCTATTCGCGTATAAGGCAGATAATTATATTTTAATCAAGTCTTCTAAAAACTTATCAATTCCATCAATTTAGCTCTGTTTTAACAGAATTTTTCCCGATTTACAATTGATTGTACACATTTCACACTTCATAGAATTGAGTTTGAATTATGGAACGATTCTACTGCATAAGACTCCTCAGGTACAACATTTTTATGACCTCCTGGTCATATAGAGTCCTTCATCCCTTAACAATTCTACCCACATCCTCTATGGAATTTCCTTTATGATATTTCCGTGAGTTGCAACAAAACATTTTCAGTAACAAGTCCTCCCTGCTACACAATACCTCACCAAGCTTCTCTCCTTTTAGCTCAGTCTTTCGACATCTCTCTGGTTCTTTCTTCTCTGGAACCATTTGAGCACTCCTTGCTCTAGGCTGCTGCAATCTTCTCACCTACACAATAATATAAAGACCAAAAACTCACCATTATTCAACATAAATATACCTCCTTATTTTGCACGCAAAATTTTTCTCACAAGAAATATTTCCCTGCTTTGATACCACTTTGATGCAACAAAAACTGCAATTTACATTTCACCGCATGGACCTATGGGTTATGGGCCCACGTATACAGTCGGAAGCTCTTCAATGGGACTTCGCAATATTAAAACAAATCGCAATCGTAATACAAGGTCATTGCAAATCGGGGGACATACAATCTCACAGATCACACATCGTTGATTATAACAAATACCCTTAAATAGTTTGAACAATACAAGTGTCGACGTGAAGTTACAAGGAGTTACTACGTCGCAACATCACAATTTCAACATTTATCGCACTTCGACCTCCTGCACATTTACCATTCCGCTGTTAGATATAAATCATAAAATTTGGGAAGTGCGTAGTGCTGACACGTGGTCACTTTGTCACTTTGCATATTAAACTTCAGAACCTCCGATGGCTTAATCGTAAACCTAAACTCCACCGATACGTGATATGCACATGGTCGCTCCATCTGACATGTGTCTTGTCTTGATCGCATCACAAGATATATGTCTTAACTTGCGATGAATTAATAGTAAACATTAAATCCGCTGATGCGATGTATGCTCGTCCATCCATCTCTTGCTATCGCTTCATTCTGCAGCTTGAACTTACTACCCGTTCCACCTCCACAATTCATCTGTTGACGGATTCTGACATAACTATCTACAGCGAAGTTCATAGGAACTTTGTCCCTTACGCTCACGCACACAATTTATCAATTAATAGGAAAGAATACATATGTCTACCGAGATCGGAATTGAATAACACATAGGCATAGTAAAACTCCATATTACTCCTGGATATATAAAAACACACAAATTTCATTACTAGAACTCAATTACAGGCTAAGGCCTTACAGCCTGAATCACACTAAAGCCCTACAGATACATTGTGTACTCTGCCTCCTTCTTCCACACAACACAACTTTCTTATAAATGAATTACAAAGGGAGGGATCATTTAAGATCCATAAGTTCCTCCCATAATCGCTTAACCAACCCCTAAATCTCTCTATTCACGTATAAGGCAGATAATTATATTTGAATAAAGTCTTCTAAAGACTTATAAATTCCATTAATTTAGCTCTGTTTTAACAGAATTTTCCCCGATTTAGAATTGATTTTCCATGTTTCACACTTCATAGCATTGAGTTTGAATTATGGCCCAATGCTCGTGCATCAATGTTTTACTTTGTAAATGAATAAACATTGTATCTATGACTTAATAGATGATACTACAACTAATAATGTAAGGGAAAAATGCTTCTTAACGATTCTTAGATAAGCATGAGACCCCTATGCTTAGATTGATTGTTTACACTATAGAATAGATGTTTGTGATATGTTTGATAAAATGTATGTCATGGCTAGCAGGGGTCTAGTCTAGGCCTTGTCATGGTTTTTT
Organism: Pinus albicaulis; assembly: GCA_034641835.2. Classification (NCBI taxonomy): domain Eukaryota; kingdom Viridiplantae; phylum Streptophyta; class Pinopsida; order Pinales; family Pinaceae; genus Pinus; species Pinus albicaulis. The sequence continues at coordinate 119,304,414 of CM076583.1, read as the reverse complement.
CAAATACATCATTGTTTCACTGTGTTATTTCATTTTTGAACTTTTCATTGAGTTCTAGGCAATGGCATGGGCTTTGGGTTTGAAAAGTGCCATAAATCCCGCTAACTCAGGCATAGGTTAGGGAAATTTAGTCACTGGACGCATCCATGCATGCTTATGGATGCATCTAGAGCCTCCCAGATGCACTCATGACCATACTATGGGAAAATCTGAGGGTTAAGTGGGTTAAAAAATCAGTGGGACCTAGGGGCTAGAGGCTTGAGTGGTTTTGTTAACTCCTAGGAGTTCTGTTGCTAATATGGAAGGTTTGTTTGATGTGTTTCCATTGATTCAACTTCCTTAAGGTCATCTAGGAGGTAAAATATGATCATAGTAGCCTCTCGTCACATGTTTACCTCGGTTGTTTGGTTACTTGGGTAGATAAGGGAGAAGGATGTTACATTAATCAAGAAATGTCCTCATACATGAGATATTATAGAATTGAAAATATTATAAAAAAATTACTCCACTACTGCTAACTATAATCTCCAAACGTTCGAATCCATAATGGGATAATCAAGCCCCTTATATAAAAATGGTTGAGGGGAAACCTCCTTGAAGAGAGTGTTGCTTCCCTCCAAAAACCCTAGAAAATAGGATTTGGCTCCTTGATGACTTCACAACTACAGGGGAGTGATAATGCCCTTGGTCCAACCAATTTTTGACCATCCTTCAGTAGGGTAAAAGCCCCATATTTTTCTCCTAGTTAGACTCCTGCACGATCTACATCAAGTATTCTCAGTATCCTACACAATATATGCATTAGCCACACAAGATATGATAATCATATCTTAACCTTCCTAAGAAAATATTAAAGTTGAAAAACACATTATTAAGTGCAGAATCAAAGGTTAAATGGACCTTAAGTTGTACCTTAAGTTGGGAGGGCCATAACCATCTAATAAATAAAAAAATTTAGAGCCTGACACTATTTGAACGATCTACTCTATAGATGGAATAGGATAATTGTCCTTATCAAAGCCTCAATTCAAATCATATAAATCTATGCATAGTCAAATTTCCCTTGATTTATTCCTTACAGGCACCAAATTGGAGACCCAATTGGAATGTATGACTTTGAAGATGATATGTTCATCCAACAACTTCTTTAATTCTCTTTGTATAAATAGTTTGAGAGTTGGATGCACATTATGCAGCTTTTGCTGTAAAGGCTTTACACCCTCATTTATGGGAATAACATGCTAAATAATTCTAGTTTCATGTATTTAAAGCATCATAAGTCCAAGAAAATACACCTTGGTAATTATTTAATAATTGAATGAATTCTTGGCATTCAACCTTGGTGCAACAGGTAATAATATTTACATACTTGGGATCTTGTTCTATACCAAGGTTCACTTGTTCATGCCTCAATGTAGAAATTTGGGTTTCGGCGTTTGGGTGCCCTTTGAAGTGGCTATACAAATCATACAACTTTTCCAACGTGACAAATCCTTTGGGAATTAGATTTCACTTTTTCATCTTCATTTCGTCCTCTAGAGATTGAACATGCTCATCTTCATCAATAGAAACTGCTTTAAACATGTCCAAATTCGTAATAAATTTAAATATATATTTATCATCATTAAACATGTGGAAATTAGTTACATTATCTAGCATGAAAGGTTTATAAACTATTTTAGCATAAAATCCATCCCTCAAAGGAGTAAAACGAGTTGCTACGTTAGGCAAGGTGTCAACTGCAACATTTCTAGATCTAGGGACTGAAATAATATTGAAAAATTTAGAATATGAAATAAGACACCATACCTCTTTTCGATAGTTTTTCAAATGTGGAGATACAAAATTAATAATGTTCCATACCTTTCTAGTGATGATTTCATAATCACTAATGACCTTGATAAATTCTACATGCATATTTATGGTCTTCTTCAATCCAAAGGTTAGAGCCTCATATTCAACTTATTATTGGTGTAGTCAAATTCCAAGTGACATGAGATAAGAGTTTTGTTCTTCACTAGTTCTAACAAGATGCAACCTGCACCAGATTCATCCAATTTTTTAGAACCGTCATAGTAAAGATTCCAAATATTTTTATTTACAAGGATATTACTATCTACACTAAGATTATTTTCATCTACTATACAATTTTAATTTGCACCAATTGGATGACCATTAGGGGAATTTTAAGGTCTAAATGGGGCCTCCTAAGAAAAATGTACAACCAAAATAAAATTTATGAGAACCAATAGGATTCAATATGATGATGTCAACCACAGGGGATGATTCACCATTTTTGGAGTAAAAAATTAAAAGGATTAAAAAATAATAAAATAATAAAACTACTTTTTCAACTCGTATTTTCAACTTATCTCCCTAAGTGTATACTCAAATTTCGAGCTAGATTAGTCATTGGATGTAAAATTTAATTCCTCATCTAAGGAGTACTCTGTTGCATACTTTTGATGGAATTTTCTATGCAACATGGATACTCCTTGGATGTGGAATTAAATTTTGCATCCAATGAGTATTCCTGCTCAAAATTTAAGAAAAACCTTAGGGAGATAAATTCAAAATACGAGTTGAAAAAGCAATTTTTTTCTTTTTTCCCTCTAAAATTTGATGATGTAATCAAATATTATTTTATTATTTCCACTATTATTTTATAATTTCCTTAGGAGGCCCATTTTAGACCTCAAAATTCCCCTAATTTTAAGGAAGAAATTCTGAATTTTTATTTGATGGTTGACATGATGGTTGAACTATGTAGCATCTAATATTTGATTCCAAGAAGAAAATTTCCACAAGTTCATGAGAAAAATTTATAGGCTCATTTGTTCAGTCCAATTCTATGATGGTATACTTCATATGTTGATTTTAATATGGGAAAACTTGTTAATGCTATGCAAACTCCCTCATTAATATTACAAATGTTTTTAAGGATTGTCTCATATTAACCATTTGTGAAGGGGTTTATGTGTGTAGTTTCATGTGTTTTTGATGATCAAATTATGAGTTAATTAATTCTTTAAAACTCATATAAAAAAATGAAATGTAGTAAAATAACTCACAACAATCACATAACACAATGGATGATGATGGAGTTCACCCCTCATGGGTTACATCTCCATGGACCTGCTTTAACTAGCTAGGCCCTCTTCGGATTATGAGTCAAAAGTATGATTACAAGCATCTGTAATGCTCCAATGGATTTTCTGACTATTCCATTAGCTTCAGAAGACATGAGAACCACAAAAATGACTATCCAATCTCTAAATTTGGTCACTAGCTCCTCTAGGCTTGACCTCCAACCCTAGTGGCCATGGGCTTGTTTAATCTCCAAAGTGACAAAATCACCTTCAGATGTGCTCCAACGCCTCTATAAACTGTACCACTATGTTGAGAGCATCAAATAAATAAAAATTTGACTATGCATTCACTCCATTTTTCCTTCAGCTAATCTAGGCATGGCCTTCCCTCTTGGTGGCACTTGGCTTCAAAATTATTCAAGTGACCAAAAACACCTGTATATTTACTCCATTGCCTCTGCAAGATGTTCCAACAGATTCAGAGCATGCCAATCTGCTAAGAATGACTATCCTTCGGCAAAAATTGGTCGAAATTGACCAAGATAGGCCTCATTAAAGTTTTCCCTAGATTTTACCTCTAAATCTAGAAAACTGCTAGTTAACTCCAACAAATTTGGAAGTGGCACCAAATTTGGAGATATTTCCAAAAATATCGCCAACTTAAAACTCAATTTAATTAATGGAATAACTGTGATTAACGCGCACTAAGCGCAATTAAATCGAATCTTAAGGTTGGGACACATGTCACATTTTTAATGGGAGGAGGGCTGGCCCGCTCCATTCCCACCATCTGACACTGCAACCGTTCCAATATATATTGGTGTGCATACATTTAAAATTTTGAGGGTGTGGCGCATTAGTAGAATGGCAAAGTAGTAGAGGGGAGGTCACGGGGTCGAAACCCGACCTCTGCACCCATACGTTGTTCTTGCAATTCGGAATACAACGCGCCATCGTATTATAATCAACCCACCATATAATATGCCAACGTTAATAATTACCCCTCCTCCTAAATAATACATATGCTCCAATATAGTTTAGTACAATCCAACACAAGGTTTTTAATGTATGCCCACGTATATTAAAATAACATTTAAATCATGTATTCGTTGAAATGTCATTTAATTTCCCACCATATGTAAACGTAATATCTAAAACTTGAAACTTTGGGTTTTAAAATTATTTATATGTGGAATTTTATTAATATTAAGATTTGGAAATTATTTAATATCTATATATATATATATATATTAAATCAACTTTAATATATTAAAAAATATTTTCCAGCACATAAAATTAATGAACCCAAACTCAACATTGGAGGACATTGGGCGATTTTTACCTTTACAAATCAAACTGGCGAATTCAATTGTGACATTTGTCACAGTCCCATTGGACTGCCAGGTCATCGGATGTACCTGTTCTGCAATTTTTTTTTTTTAAATTTACCTGTTCTGAACGACGATCAGAAGACCATAACTCCTTCGTCCGAAACCGGTTTTCGACGAAATGAGTTGTGTTGGATTCCTTGCACTGGAACGCTCGTTGTCATTCTAGTTTGGTGAAATTCTGAGCACTTTCATTTTTGAGCTAATTTTTGCCCCTGATCCAGATTCTGATCACACCTTCCCAATGACATGCTTTTGGACCCACAAAATCTGGTTATCTCATGAGTGGTAAACACTCTTTTGTTTCCCAATTTCTATCATCTTGATTCTACTTGGAGAAATCGCTATGACAACCACTTGTCCAATGACATGCTTTGCCTTGCCTTGCAAATGGCTTGGCTCTTCAACCACTGTTCTCCTTTTACTACTGACCCAATCCAACACTTGATGGCTACTTGCTGATATAACACTTTTAACGTACCAAATTTATTCCTCAGTGCCTTCCCACTAAGAATCTTGTTCCTCCTTTGTACAATGAGTGAACTACAACAACGAGTTCCAACATCAGTAATAATAAGAAAAGAAATGACCATTCTTTTACCTCCACAGTTTCAAATTCTACATATGGAAGAATGCATTCACCATCTCCTTATCTTCTTGGCATCAACACATACAATGGCTACAAACTTTCTTGACATCTTGTCACAACAAACACATCATGCAAGAAACATAACTTGACGACATATCCTCTTGCTCCTTCAAAGCAACTAATTTCATATCATGTGAACATTGCCATGTACTCTGACATCTTGGTGTCAAAATTCATTGACCAAACACAAGTCAACAAAACATGCCTCTTCAAACATCTGAATCTCAAGTCAAGAAATAGCATGTATAACAATTTGGCAATTCTTTTCCCAAAATAAAAATAATTTCACATCTCATGAAAAACTTCGTCAATATCTTCTTTTTATCTTTGGAGACCAAAATAAACTCTTCCAAGTCGATATGACATGCATGCAACAAACAATCGACCGGCACAAGCTGACACTCATGCATGTTCAAATGATCAACACTCTCAAGTTGACAACATACATGTTAAACAAAGCAATCAACCAACATAAGTCAAACACTCATGCATGTTCAAGAAAAATGAAACCATCAAAATTCCACTTTTCATACACATAAACTCTTATGCATGTATAAAATTCTTCAACTCTATCAAAAGTATAATCATAAGTACAAGAATCCAATTTATATGTACATGTAATTAAGGCTGAAATGAACAAATTTTTCTGCAACAAAATGAGCCAACATACTCCACTTTCAATCACCTTCTTGGTGTAAACATGCAACATGCATTCTAGTGGCGAAGAAATTCATCAACATCAAAAGACATGCAAATCCTTAATTGGATAATAAATCTAACCATCTCTTACCAAACCATTTCAAATGGCGCTTCTTTCAGCTGCACATCATCATCATGTGAATCATATTAACCCACATCAATTATGGAATCTTCTTTTTCCATTCTCTTTCTCCACGTTCTTCAAATGTCATGGATGACTTGCTGGATACAAAGTCCAACACATGTCTACAAGATGACCTTGCTTATGGCAATGAGTGAAAACAATTGCCTCTTCTTTTCAACATGATTTGCTTTATCTTCGGCTTTCCGCCTCCATTACTTTAAAAGTTTCCTATGCATGGATATCTTCTTCCAACACTTTGAAACATTATGGTTATCCAAACCACAAAAGGAACATGCAACTTTTCTCCAAATATTATGTGAGAATTTTCCATGTTTATCATAATCAAAAGCAACTTTATTAAAAGCATATTTATACCTTGAACATTCACCATTGTCGCCTTCTCGAGGAGGTGGATTTTATGAGGTAGTGGCTCTCTTCAGAATACCAAGAATGCATTCAATGGTTGTAGAGCTTTCAACATCCTCTTGTTCTCCATTCTCATTAGCTGCATGTTTATGAGCACCTTCTTGCAAAGTGGGTGTAAAACTTTTGCATTCCTCATGAACACAATCTTCACAAGCTTGAGGTGATGAACATGAAATGAAAGTCCTTCTTGGAACACCTTCATGTGCCTCCTTGGTTCTAGAGATTTTTTCATCACGTTGTCCATAATCAAGAGCCAAATACTTAGGCCTTTCCTCAACAAAAATTTTCTCTACTATGCCTTGTGCATGTTTTCCTAATCATTTACCTTCATAGCCCATCTTCATAAATAATTTGGACCCTATTCCTCTAGTGTGTCTTTCAAATTGCACCTACACATTAATTTTGAGAGGAAATTGAAGATAAAATTGAATTGCATACCTCTTTTCATGTACATACATGGCTAAGGCTTCCTTGGCATCATGGAGCTAAGTCTCCATCTCATGCATCTTTTCAAGGTTATAATTTTCCATATGGAGTTGAGTCTCCATCTCATGCATATTTTCAATAAGGTCTTGCTTCTCATCCTTCATGTAAATAACCTGCAAGTCTGATAAAACTCTGAAAATCCTTGAAAAATCAATTAAATTCCAAGTTGCAATGAAAAAGTATCCATCTATCCTTTTCTTGGTCCAATTACCATCCAAGTGAACAAAATAAAGTCTACAAATTCTCTCAATCAACATCCCAATTGCTTTCCCACTGGAAAATTTTTGATGCCCACTAGAAAAATTTGTCGATGCCGAAAATTTTAGTATGACAACCATCAATTCCCCCCTTTGTTAGCTGAAATGAGAGACCATAACCATCTACAGTTGTTTTGAACTCCCCCCCTTCATATGTAGGAGAGTTTCACCATTGTACTCCCCATGTGAGAGTGCCCTCTTCATTGGACTGTTGGATGTAATAGGTGAGATTGAATTTTGTGGTAAAACTTATACAATCGTTTGGCTGTTTATGAGTACTCCCAACTATCAATCCATGCATAATTTGTCTTCAATCTAGTTCGTTCGTTTTGTTTGCAACATTTCTATGACGAGTGATTCTTCTTGCCACAATGGTGACAAGGATGAATATCAAAACAATGATCTTACATATGACCTGTGCTTTGACAATGCTTGCATTTTGGCTTTTCTTCAAATTTCTCATGGATTTTTGATGTTAATTGATCAAGAAATAATACACTGATGATCTTGATTGGGTTTGAATAATCTGGGATATGCAAGCTATTATCATCTTTGTCAAATCTTAATCCACGTCGATTTTTGTTGCATTGGATTTCTTCCCATGGTTTGATGATTGGATCAGAAGAATAAGGTTAAAATCGATCATGGACAACTCCTACACTTGAATTTTTATGGTTGAGTGGCTTGGATTCATATTTATATTAATTTATATGGTTGAATGGCTCATAAAAATCTCACTTCTGTTTCAACACATCTCGTTGTAGTTGTGACTCTAGTTGAAGAAACTCAATTGTCTCATGTGCTTGATGTAGATGCATTTTAATGTCATCAAGAGTGGATTTGCTTATTTTCACCATATATTTAGTGGTGGATAGAATCATAATTGTTAATAACCTCTAACCACTGAATGCGTTTCTTCATTTTAACTTGCTCGCTTGAACTCAAGCTCGCTTGATTTTAATACTTGCTTGATTTTTAGAGCTCGCTCACTTGAACTTGTTTTCTTAAACTTGGTTTCTTGAATTTCATGCTCTCTTGATCTTAGAGTTGTGCTTTTATTTGCTCAATTTCACTCTCTCTTGATTACATTTTAACAAGATTAGGGTGTCGGTTACCACCAAAGATGCACCCAATTCAAGTCAATTTACAATTATTAAAATGAGTGTCAGATTCAACCGAGAATGCACCTAGTACAATTCCAATTAAAATTAGTAAGTTAAATTACAAAATATTATGATTTGAAAGTTACAATACAATTCAATTTTGATTTGATTTGACTCTTACAAAAAATGGTTTCGAGTGCATTGTTCAAAACTTGATGTTGAATTGATGCAAATGTTGTTGATGTAGAATTGTCTTGAAATGCTGATGATTTCTTGAGTTTTTCCTTTACATATTATTAATTATCGATGATTTAAACTCCTTGAGTGTATAGTTGTATGATGAAAATTTGCAACTATAGTGTCAAATTTAGACACAAAATACCATAAGTCTCCAAACCTAAAATCATAATCACTTGCTAGCAAAGTGTACCTAAGATCCCCTGATTCAGATTTCGTGTGGATCTAGGACATTTCAACACCCCACTCAAATAATAGTGATAAATATCCAAGCCTTCAAACAAAATATACCCTTATTAATCTATTATTACAAAATAGAATTTTGACTTATGACTCCAAAAAGGAACTTATCACTCCAAAATAAATAAATAAACAAAATACCACACCTTATTTCTCCACACCTTATCTCTCCATTAATTTATTTTAATAATCATCCCTTTTTAAATTTCAATTTTGAAGTCACTTTAAAAAGTGAATTAACCTTTATGAAATCACTTTTAAAAATTTATTTAACGTTTCAATATTTAAACTTTAATGTTTTTGGGTCCTCCACACTGCAGGATTTTTCATTGGAATCGCTAGAATTGTTGTAAGCGCCAAACAAATTTGCCTTCATCAAAAAATTTATGCAACGAATAAAATTAATATCTCTAAGGATATGGATTTAAATATGGAGAGAGTTAAGATAGGTTGGGCTGGCTTGATGTTCTATTGATCTTGTTCATCAATCTTCCAGGCAAGTCGTTTAAAATTTATTCTTCATTCAGCGGGTCACAGATTCATCCTTGCAGAGGGCTTTACGGAAGACAAAAACCATTTAACATAGGGTCACCATAAATTTGAAAGCTCAGGTTACTTTTACCGTGGCTACATTGCACCAAAAAAACCAGTCGGTTGATGTTGTCAACGCTCTATAGGTTATACATACCGACTTATTTGATATCACACCATCCATAATTACTCATACTTAAGGGGCACTTTAAACATACTAGGTGTAAAAAAACATTCCATATTTTGATACAAAAGGTTAAATTGTCACCACCCACAACCTGTTCTTAGGCTGGTTTATCCATTTCATGCTTTCAATTAAATTTTTATAGTTACAGATCTCACACGAGAACAAATTAATTACCATAAAAAAAATTATCTACACAAAGAGTCATTTTATAGATATCATTTGGTTTCCCACCAGAATTCAAATCCCAAAGGATCAAACCCAAAAAAATTCCAATTGAAACTTAGATTTCATCAAATAGACAATGTGATATCGATTTACCTCTAACACAACTTTGGATGAGTATTTTTATCCATCTTGGAGTTATCCTCCAATGCACATCAGATGGGAAAATTACACCTTCCAATGTTTAAGGATTGTATTTATGCTCCTTCTAGGAACATACAATGGCGTTATTGTTGGTTACACATGCCAATATATTTTCCTCTCCCAACTGCTTAAGCAATGTAAACTGCGTCATACCACTAAGGCGTCCTCTGGCGATCTTCCAGAATCTATAAATGTTCTTGGCCATCTGCTCCATGTTTATGAATAAATCAGAGAAAGTCAAAGTCTGAAACCATTAAAATCATCCTTCCTTAATTTTTCCCATTTTTAGATATCGCCTTTCTTTCGACAAGCTTATTGACATCAGTGAACAGAAAACTCGGTCGCAGCCATTTCCCAACTCCCACATTTCAAAGTAAAAATGATTTCTTGAAGCCAAAAATTAGTATAAGGAAATCCTGACTGGTTCCATTAACAATGAGGTTTTATAGCAGACTCCAACCTCTGACCTTTGCGATAAATCAAAAGTGGTTTCCCAGCTCAGACAGATCGAGCTCAAAATAAATTTACTAGGATTTCTTGATAGAAATCATTCATCATGAGACCATATCAATATGCATTTCTATTTTACATATCGCCTTTTCATATCTCCATTCATGAAGAATTAGTGCATTTATGCAATATTAATACATTGATAATACTTTTCATTATATTAAAAAACCATCTAAGCCTTCCTTAATGAATTACCTAGAAAATTCATATTAGACTTGCAGCTACGTCTCTCTTCCAATGATATTAATTTTAATTGAAAATCATTTGAATTATTCAAACAAGCACACACAAAAACTTATATGAAATTCATTATGTTGGAGTGGAGTCCCCTGGGGTGAATTTTGAGTAACTTTTGTATGTATTTTTGGATATGCATGCTGTGTAGAAAGGTAAAGAGGCTTTGGGGTGGGTAAAGTCCCTCTTTTATGTAAATGGTTTGTATGGTAAACTGTGGGCCTCAAACCATCATTTGAGACCATAGTATCTACACGCTGGATGAATATAAATATAGATAGGTTGAGTTTAGTAAAGAAGTTAAGTCATGTTTTTTAGCTAAGTAAGTGTCGATTCTCCTGTGATACATTTTTAAAGTCTGGGATGGGTAGAAAGGCTCCTGTTGGATGTGTGTGTGGAGACTTAGTCCTGGCTGTGTCCGGACTCTGCTGGCTGTGTGCGATGAAGGGTAATTGTAAGGGAAAGTCTGACTGTACTGAACTATTTTGAATCTAATACAAGGACTGTTTTGGCGAACCAAATGTGTTATGTGTCTTATATTTGAGCTATCATTTTACTATTATTCTTTGAGATCACTTTAATTTTTTTATGGTCGATTGTATCTGCACGAGTAAATATATCCTTTATTCATGATTATTTATTGATGGTTAAGTATATGTATCGATCTAGGCTGCCTCCTAGCTCAAGGAGATCTCAGTGTAAATGATGGAATCCCTGCACAAATTTGTATCTCATGAAAAGTATTTTAGCATGCACTAGAGAAATGTCAGTAGTCTTGTACTAAAGGTTGTTCTGGCCCCATCCCAACCCGTGCTCTTCAATAAATAAAAAATCTAATTGCTTCAGTTAAAAAAAGAAGTACATGCATCAATTTTCTTAAGTTATTATGCATTATGTTATACATATATATATCTGCGATACGGTTTATCTATTATATGCATTAACTGTTTTTGCGACGAAGATGATCTGATAATTATTGATCTATATATATGTGTGCATCTATAAAAAATCTTCAATAAGCTCTTTTATAAACCTGTTTAGGGCCACCACATTGAATTATTCCTCACGGTACGGAAACCTGGTTCCAACACTCCCCCATACTGCTTCAGGTGAGACTTTGATCTGCGCAAGAAGGTCATTGCCGAAAGGGACGATATTTGGAGGGTTTATTGATTGTGTCATAAAATCTGAACCTCGGTCAGGACCCCTCAAGCCAACACATTACAAAATACTAAACCAATAAAAGAAGACGAGATTTCAATCCCCCAGTCATGACCTTAACAACAAAACATGTAGCAACGGCTCCACATGGTTTCAATTCTAGTGAAAAAATATATTCACACATAGATGGGTCTCTGTGTTTCATGTTATCTCCATGTAGATTTTAAAAGAAACAAAATTAGGTAGGTTTCATTGCAGAACACAACCCAACAAGATAATAAACATGGAATTTGAATGCACAGTCGATTCCTCAACAAGATATGTCTTTGATACCAATTAAATGAGTTAATGAAAATAAAAACTTAAATTTAGAGACACTGAGACATGGAAACATGGCAGAAAAAGCTTCTCAAGTCTTAATGTATTGTATTAAAAAAGAATGATAATGATACATTTAAATACATCAATATTATGTCTCAAGATAGCACGTGTATATTGGACACACAATCACTTTGGTTGAGTAAGCATATCAACCACACACTAATCTATGAGCCTAACTCGTTGGAGAGAATATCTAAACCAACTAGACCCAAACAAAATCCCAAGTTTGAGGAAAAAAATCATTATAGAATTAAAGACAAGTAGAAATTGTTACAACTTTTATAATTTTACTTATTTTTGACTTATTTAATTTTTTATGAGAGTGTGAGGCTAACAAATCCTGGTACTACTTTGAGGGTGGAGGTGTGAGCCTATGGATTCCCTTGTTGTTGATACATGCATCGTATCCTTTTGTTTGCTGGTTGATAAAATGTGCATGTGGTTGTTATTGTAAATATCATAATGAGTTGTGTTATAAAACTCCAGTACACGATATGATTATGATGTTTTCAACAGGTTTTCATTGTAAATACTGCAACAAGCTGTGTTATAGAGCTCCATAGGCAATCTGTTTTATTTCCAACGGTTTCTGTTTTGTAGGTGTCATTGAACACCAAGGACAGTGTCCCCCCAAGGGGGAGGGTTCTGTAACAGCCTTGGAGAAAATTTCATGTAGTAAAAGTTAATAAAGGAAAAAATAAGACCACGGTTAAGGGACAATTATTCCAGGTTGAATGTTGGGAAAAGCATCCTAGTGTGGGTGTTCATTTAGATTATTATGGCTAAAGGGAAATTGGAAAAGGCAATGACTAAGGCATTAAAGAGGTAAAAGTACTTTTCGAACATTTATTTATGAAAATAAAAGAAAATATGAGAAAAGGAAGGTGAAAGCTCACAAGTTTCATGTGAGAACGAAATTGAAGGAAAATAATGTAAAATTAAGAAAATAGAGGCCCCATTGATAAAAAGGCTTATGAGGATCAGTGGGAAGGCTTGGTCAGTATATATTTTTCTAGTTCAATTTTGGAGCTCTCTCATTACTCTCGCTCTCTCTTTCTCTCTCTCTCTCTTAGACACAGATTTTTCTTGGAGAAATCTGGAATTGGATCAAGAAATGAAAATAAGGCAAGAGGAAGGAAGGCGTAAGCAAGAAAAATCAGGGTCAAGCAACTACAACAAGATTCTTTGCGGGTATTGGTTTCCATGTGTGATTTCCTTTCTAGGTTTGGAATGCATGGTATTACATGTGGTTCCTTTCTTCCATGGCATGGGGTTTTCCAGGTGTGATAGTGTTTTTCAGCCTAGCCTTGCCAATTCCGGATAACCGTGGTGTGATGGAGTTCCCATGTTTTGGTTTAGCTGAATTGACAAATGGATTCAAATTTGAGTGAGTTGGATCTCTGAAATGATATAACACATGGCCTAGTAAGGCCTGAAACAGATTGTGGGTTGTGGTAAAGCCATATAGTGTGTTTCCTCAGTGGCCCTAGGAATCCTCGACTGGTAAATGGTGAGATATACAATAAATCGTAGAGGTGGTTTTATCTCCATCAGGCCTAGGAATCCTGAGATGGGATATACGGTAATGCCTGGAGAGTATGTATCGGTTTATGGCCTAGTAATCCCTAGATCGAACTATGGATTGTAGTAAATCCTGAGAAACTAGAGACATGAACATTCCTCATAGTGTAGGTGGAGAAAACCAGTGGCATCCATGCTTGTTTTGGCCTAGTGATTGGGTGGAGATCATGGAAAAAAATGTTATGACATGTTTATTGTTTTGGCTTAGTGATCTGGTGTGGATTATGGAAATCCTAATTTCTATTGATGAGGGTGAGTTGGCTTAGCCTTGGGATGCCCTGGTTAGTTCTTTTGGTTTGAGTCCTGTTGTGGCTCATTTTCAAAAATACAAAAAAGCATATATTTAGAAAATATGACAGAATATAAATCCTTCATATGCTGGAAAATCATTTCATTTTTGTATATTGGTCAATTAATATGTTTTTGGAGAGCATGTGAAGGTGGGACCGAATGTTCCAATTAACACCCGTGCTAATCGTCATACGAGATTAAAATAAGTTTCATTTGATGAAGATTAGCGGAAACCTGCGGGCATAAATAGCTTGCAGGTTAGCAGAGAAGGTGCCTCCACAGTTGACTCCGCTGACCACCTGCTGATCAAGATCGACAGTTCCCAATCGCTTCGAGGGAAAGACCCCGATGGATGCTCCGTACACCAGAGCACCCCCGCAGTGACATATGCATCCAGCTGGGAGACAACTCATATGTCATGTCATGGTGTTGTTACTTGTCCGATCAAGCATTAACTCGGCATTAATGTTTGAAACTCCGCGCCATCTATATAAGGGTTCTGAGTTTTGGACCTCTGGATGACTATAAATTTTGTACTGAATTTTCTGAGAAATTAATGAAAGAAGATCAAGTTTCTTGCACCTTTTGATGTTGATATGCCTTTCCAGTTTCACTCTTCCTTTATTCCTCTTTGAATGAAGTGAAGTAATGTAGCTGCAATTCTCTTTTTACATCTGTAAGTAAGAGTTAAACAACCTTAATGTGCACTCCTTCACTCCAACTATCTTGTTTACATAAAGTTCTTCTGAGATTTAAAGTGATACATTTTGTTTCTCAGCATATCATTTTGAGTTTCCCTTCCAGTTCTTCTTTTCATTTCATTCAATATCAGAAATTAATGGAATTGTGAAGGCTTTCATTATATAAAATTATTGAGGGTATTAAATAATTAAATTCCAAAGGTGTTAAACAGAGACCATCTGATATTATAATTTTGTGACATGAATTTATAAAATGTCTTAAGCACTGATTCCTTACCAAATCCAAGGGATTGTTTCTTGAGATACAACAAGTCCCACATTCATGCTTAGAATATGTCACGAAGGTGATTGAACCAAGAGATATTTGGCTCATCCATTCTATGGTTGGATGGAATGTGGAAGTCCCATCCCGGGTTGGTTTTTTCATTCATCAATATGAGGTTCTCTCCTTGATATTTTATGTGTAAATTTACTGGTTTATATGTGTATTCTATGGTTATTGTATCCTTGATATTTTTTTTGTTATTATGTTGGTTATAAGAATGTGTTATGACAATGATGATGTATGGCTCTGCTCATGTCTTACTTTGTAAATGAATAAACACTGTATCTATGACCTAATAGATGATACTGCAACTAATAATGTCAGGTAACAATGCTTCTTAGTGATTCTATGATAAGCATGAGACCCCTATTCTTAGATCGATTGTTTACACCTGCAGAATACATGTTTGTGATATGTTTGAAAAAATGTATGTCATGGATAGCAGGGGTCTAGTCTAGGCCTTGTCATGATTTTTTCAAATACATCATTGTTTCACTGTGTTATTTCATTTCTGAACTTTTCATTGAGTCCTGGGAAATGGCATGGGCTCTGGGCTTGAAAAGTGCCTTAAATCCTGCTAACTCAAGAATAGGTTAGGGAAATTTAGTCACTGGATGCATCCATGCATCCTTATGCGCGCATCCAAAGCCTCCAAGATGCACTCATGACCATACTATGGGAGCATCCAAGGGTTAAGTGGGTTAAAAAATTAGTGGTACCTAGGGGCTAGAGGCCTGAGTGGTTTGGTTAGCTCCTGGGAGTTCTGTTACTAATATGGAAGGTTTGTTTGATTTTTTTCCATTGATTCAACTTACTTAATGTCATCTAGGAGGTCAAATATGATCATAGTAGCCTATCGTCACATGTTTACCCTGGTTGGTTGGTTACTTGGGTAGATAAGGAAGGAGGGTGTTACATTAATCAATAAATGTCCTCATACATGAGATATTATAGAATTGAAAATATTATAAAAAAATTACTCCACTACTGCTAACTATAATCTACAAACATTTGAATCCCTAATGGGATAATCAAGCCCCTTATTTATATAAAAATGGTTGAGGGGAAACCTCCTTGAAGAGAGTGTTTCTTCCCTCCAAAAACCCTAGAAAATAGGATTTGGCTCCTTGATGACTTCACAACTATAGGGGATTGATAATGGACTTGGGCCAACCAAGTTTTGACCATCCTTCAGTAGGGTAAAAGCCCCATATTTTTCTCCTATTTAGACTCCTGCATGATCTACATCAAGTATTCTCAATATCCTACACAGTATATGCATTAGCCACACAAGATATGATAATCACATATTAACATTCCTAAGAAAATATTAAAGTTGAAAAACACATTATTAAGTGTAGAAGAAAAGGTTAAATGGACCTTAAGTTGTACCTTAAGTTGGGAGGCCCATAACCATCTAATAAAGAAAAAAAATAAGAGCCTGACACTATTTGAAGGATCTACTCTATAGATGGAATAGTATAATTTCCTTTATCAAAGCCTCAATTCAAATCACAGAAATCTATGCATAGTCAAATATCCCTTGATTTCTTCCTTACATGCACCAAATTGGAGACCCAACTAAAATGTATGACTTTGAATATGATCTGTGTAGCCAACAACTTCTTTAATTCCCTTTGTATAAATAGTTCGAGAGTTGGATGCACCTTATGCAACTTTTTATGTAAAGGCTTGACACACTCATTTATGGGAATAACATGCTAAATAATTTGAGTGTCATGTATTTAAATCATCATAAGTCCAAGAAAATCCATCTTGGTAATTATTTAATAATTGAATGAATTCTTGGCATTCAACCTTGGTGCAACAGGTAATAATATTTACATACTTGGGATCTTGTTATATGGGCCAAGGTTCACTTGTTCATACATCAATGTAGAAATTTGGGTTTCAACGTTTTGGTGCTCTTTGAAGTGGTTCTACAAATCATACAAATTTTCCAACGTGACAAATCCTTTGGGAATTATATTTCACTTTTTCATATTCATTTCGTCCTCTAAAGATTGAACATGCTCATCTTCATCAATAGAAACCTCTTTAAACATGTCCAAATTCGTAATAAATTATAATATCTATTTATCATCATTAAACATGTGGAAATTAGTTACATTATCTGGAACGAAAGGTTTATAAACTATTTTAATATAAAATCCATCCCTCAAAGGAGTAAAACGAGTTGCTACGTTAACCAAGGTGTCAACTGCAACATTTCTAGATCTAAGACTGATATAATATTGAAAACTTTAGAATATGAAATAAGACACCATACCTCTTATTGATAGTTTTTAAAATGTGGAGATACAAACTAAATAATGTTCCATACCTCTCTAGTGATGATTTCATAATCCTTAATGACCTTGATACATTCTACATGCATATCTATGGCCTTCTTAAATCCAAAGGTTAGAGCCTCGTAGTCAACTTATTATTGGTGCAGTCAAATTCCAAGCAACATGAGATAAGAGTTTTGTTCTTCACTAGTTCTAACAAGATGCAACCTGCACCAGATTCATCCAAATTTTTAGAACCTTCATAGTAAAGATTCCAAATATTTTTGTTTACAAGGATATTACTATATACACTAAGATTATTTTCATTTACTATACAATGTTCATTTGCACCAATTGGAGGACAAGGAAGAAATTATGACTTTTTGTTTGATGGTACACATGATGGTTGAACTATGTAGCATCTAATATTTGATTCCAAGAATAAAATTTCCACGAGTTCATGAGAAAAATTTATAGGCTCATTTGGTCAGTCCAGTTCTGTGATGGTATACTTCATATGTTGATATGAATATGGGAAAACTTGTTAATTCTATGCAAACTCCCTCATTAGTATTAAAAATGTTTTTAAAGATCGTACCATGTTAACCATTTGTGAAGGGGTTTATGTGTGTAGTTTCATGTGTTTTTGATCATCAAATTATGAGTTAATTAGTTCTTAAAAACTCATATACAAAAAATGAAATGCAGTAAACTAACTCACAACAATCACATAACACAATGGATGATGATGGAGTTCAACCCTCCTAGGCTACATCTCCATGGACCTACTATAACTAGCTAGGCACTCTTGGGATTATGAGTCAAAATTATGATTACAAGTATTTGTGATTCTCCAATGGATTTTCTAACTCTTCCATTGGCTTTAGAAGACATGAAAACCCCAAAAATGGCTATCTCATCTTTGAATTTGGTTACTAGCTCCTCTAGGCTTGACCTCCAACCCTGGTGGCAATGGGCTTGTTTAATATCCAAAGTGACAAAATCACCTTCATATGTGCTCCAACGCCTCTATAAACTATACCACTATGTTTAGAGCATCAAATAAATAAAAAATTGACTATACATTCACTCCATTTTTCCTTGAGATGATTTGGGCATGGCCTTCCCTCATGGTGGCCCTAGGCTTCAAAATTATTCAAGTGACCAAAAACACTAGTATATTTACTCCATTGCCTGTGCAAGATGTTCCAATGGATTCAAAGCATGCTAATCTACCAAGAATTATGATCCTTTAGCAAAAATTGGTCAAAAATTGACCAAGATAAGCCTCATTAAAGTTTTCCCTGGATTCTACCTCTAAATTTGGAAAACTTCCAGTTAACTCCGACAATTTTGGAAGTGGCGCCGGATTTGGAGATATTTCCAAAAATCCCACCCAATTAAAACTAAAGTTAATTAATGGCTTAACTGTGATTAACACACACTAAGCGCAATAAAATCGACGCTTAAGGTTGGGACACATGTTGCGTTTTTAATGGGAGGAGGGTTGGTCCGCTCCATTCCCGCCATATGACACTGCAACCGTTCAAATATATGTTGGCGCGCATACATTTCAAAGTCTGAGGGCATGGAACATTGGTAGAATGGTGGAGTAGTAGGGGGAGGTCACGGGGTTGAACCTCGACCTCCGCACCCATATGTTGTTTTTGCAATACAGAATATAACGTGCCATCGTATTATAATCAACCCACCATATAATATGCCAATGTTAATAACTACGCCTCCTATGAAATAATACATATGCTCCAATATATTTTAATACACTCCAACACAAGGTTTTTAATGTATGCCCACGTATATTAAAAGAACATTTGAATCATGTATTCGTTGAAATGTCATTTAATTTCCCACCATATGTAAACGTAATATGTAAAACTTGAAACTTTAGGTTTTAAAATGATTTATATGTAGAATTTTATTAATATTAAAATTTCAAAATTAATTAATTAATATATATACATATATATTAAACCAACCTTAATATATAAAAAAATAATTTCCAGCACATAAAAATAATAAACCCAAACTTAACAATGGAGGACATTGGGCGATTTTTACGTTCACAAACCAAACTGGCGAATCCAATTGTGAAACTTGTCATGGTACCATTGGACACAAACTGAAGAAGATTCTCTGCATGCTCATGGGAATGCCATGTCATCAATTGTACCTATTCTGTAATATTTTGTTTTAAAAGTTTGCTTGTTCTGAACGACGATCAGTAGACCATAACTCCTTCATTCGAACTCGGTTTTCGATGAAACGAGTTGTGTTGGATTCCTTGCACTAGGAATGTCGCTTTCATTCTAGTTTGGTGAAATTATTAGCACTTTCATTTTTGAGCTAATTTTTTCCCCGTATCCAAATCTTGATCACACCTTCCCACTGACATGATTCTGGACCCACAGAAGTTGGTCATCTCATGAGTGATAAACACTCTTATGTTTCCCAAGTTATATCATCTTCATGCCACTTGGAGAAATCTCCATGAAAACCACTTATCCACTGACATGCCTTGCCTTGTCATGCAAATGGCTTGGCTCTTCAACCATTGTTCTCCTTTTCCTGCTGACCCAATCCAACACTTGCTAGCTACTTGCTGATATAACAATTTTTTTGTACCAAATCGATTCCTCAATGCCTTCCCACTGAGAATCTTGTTCCTCCTTTTCACAATGAGTGAAATACAATAATGAGTTCCAACATCAGCAATAATAAGAAAAGAAATGACCATTATTTTATGTCGATGGTTCCAAATTACGCATCTGGAAGAATGCATTCACCATCTCCTTATCTTCTTGGCGTTAACACATAATGATGGTCTACAATGTCTGCAAACTTTCTTGGCATCTTGTCACAAAAAACACATCATGCAAGAAACATAACTTGATGAAATATCCTCTTGCTCCTTCAAAGCAACTAATTTCATACCATGTGAACATCACCATGTACTCTCACAACTTGGTGTAAAAATTCATCGACCAAGCATAAGTCGACAAAACATGCCTCTTCAAAAAAATGACTCTCAATTCAAGCATAAGCATGTATAAAAAATTGACGATTATTTTCCCAAAACAAAATAATTTCACATCTCATGAAACACTTTGTCAATACCTCCTTTTTATCTTTGGAGACCAAAATAAACTCTTCCAAGTCGATATGACATGCATGCAAAACACAATCGACCAACAGAAGCCGACACTCATGCATGTGAAAATGTTCAACACTCTCAAGTTGACAACATACATGTTAAATGTTGTGAAACCAGTTCCAAAAATAGAAGAAAAAAGATATCAACACCTTAGAAATAAGCCACTTCGAGGGGGAAACCTCCAATAAATTACATGAATGAAAAATTATTGGATGATACAAGTTACAAAACCTCCTTTCTATATATAGGAGTCCATGGGGCCACATTGTAATCCTAGTGGGGCCACAATGCAATCCTAGCCGACCTAACAATAATAATTTAAGGGCACAATAATAACAATATGGGGGTTACAGGGGTACAATAATAACAATAAGGGGGTTACACTAACAACAATAAGGGACTATACTAGTAATATAGGGACCTAACATGTCCCTCTCCTTCAAAAAAATGTTGTCCTCAATGCTTGAGTAGCTCTGGGTACTTCTGTATAAAATTCTCATCCTCCCATGTAGAATCTTCAGTGGGTAAGTTCTTCCACTTGATGAGATACTCTATAATTGATCGATTTCGTAGTTGTCGAGTTCTTGTTTCCGTGACTACTTCAGGTTCCAATATGATTTTTCCTTCCTCATCAAGTTCTGGCAATATTGTTTGAATTGGAAGATTTTTACCTATAACCTTCTTTAAGCATGAAACATGGAAAACTGGATGCACTCGTGAAGAAGCAGGAAGCTCCAATTTGTATACCATAGTACCAATATTTTGCAACACCTTGTAAGGACCATAGTACTTTGGCGATAATTTATTATCCTTCTTAGCTTGCTTGAGAGACATTTGTTTGTATGGTTGTAGCCGTAAAAATACCCAGTCTCCTACATCAAAACTTCTCTCGCTGCGATGTTGATCTGCTTGTTGTTTCATGCAATTTTGTGCCAAATTTAGGTTATCCTTTAAGATTTGGAGAACTTCTTGTTGATGCTCGATGTGATCTTCCACTGCTTGAACCTTCGAATTTTCTCTTAAAGATGATGTGATGGATGGTGGATGATATCCATAAAGTGCCATAAATGGGGTCATTTTTGCTGCAGTATGGAAGGAAGTGTTATGCCACCATTCAGCGAGAGGTAACCACTTGACCCATTGTGTTTGTTTATCAGATACAAAACAACGAAGATATCCTTCCAAACATTTATTTACTATCTCGGTTTGACCATCGGATTGAGGATGATAAGATGAGCTATGAGCTAATTGAGTACCCAAACAAGAAAATAACTCCGTCCAAAAATTTCCAGTAAAAATGGGATCTCTGTCGCTCACAATAATCCTTGGGTTTCCATGTAGCTTTTGAATTGTGTCCATAAATGTAGTAGCAACTGTACTTGCTTTAAATGGATGAGATAATGCACAAAAGTGTGCATACTTGGTAAGTCTATCAACTACCACCATGATGACACTCTTTCCTTCGGACTTAGGTAAACCTGTGATAAAATCCATTGAAATCTCCTCCCAGCGTTGACTTGGAATGGATAAAGGTTGTAGAAGTCCCGGGGTCTTAATTGTCTCCACTTTATTCTGCTGGCAAACCAAACATTCCGCCACAAACTTTTGAATATCAGATTTAAGGCCATCCAAAAAAATTCTTTCTTCACCCTGTGGTAAGTTTTTAAAAATCCTGAGTGTCCTCCTAAAGGAGAAGTGTGCAATTCCAAAAGAATCTTTTGTTTTAGTTGGGAATTATTACAAATATATAAACGATCTTTGTACCATAAGGAATCATTTTTCCAACTAAATGTATCAGATGTACTAGGATCTTGCTGCAACTTTTGAATGAGTGTCCACACTTTTTTGTCCTTCTTCCATTCATCTCTTGCTTCGGTTATCCAATCTAGTTGGATAATAGAAATGACACTAAGCAATGCTTCCACCTCTTCATTCTTTCTTGAGAGTGCATATGCAACAACATTTAGCTTCCCTTTTTTGTAGATTATTTCAAAGCCATAACCTAACATCTTTGTGACCCATTTTTTCTACTCTTCTGAAGATAGTCTTTGTTCCAAAAATTGTTTAAGACTATCATGATCAATTTTTACCTTGAAGTGTCTTCCCATTAGGTAATTTCGCCATTTATTTAATGCATGCAGTATTGCTAACATTTCCTTCTCATAAATAGGTTTCTGTAAATACTTTCCTTTTATTGGATGACTTTCAAAAGCAATGGGTCTTCCTTCTTGCATTAAAACAACACCAATTCCATTTCCCGAGGCATCACATTCCACAATAAAGGTTTTTGTGAAGTCTGGCGTAGCTAAGACCGGTGCTAGGCACATTGGCTCTTTAAGATGTTCAAAGGCCTTAGTTGCTTCAGGAGTCCATGAAAATGCATCTTTCTTCAATAATGTTGTTAGAGGTGCTGCTATTCTCCCATAATTCTTAACAAACTTGCGATAATACCCTGTTAACCCGAGAAATCCTCACAACTTCTTTATGGTTGTGGGACTTTCCATTCCTTAATGGCTTTAATTTTGTTAGGGTCTACTTTAACACCCTCGTGAGATACAATATGACCCAGATATTCCACCTCTTGTACTCCAAAGAAACATTTGGATGTTTTTGCATATAATTGTTTCTCCTGCAATAGTTTGAGCACCTTGTCAACATGTTGAACATGATCCTTCCAAGACCTGCTGCAGATTAGTATATCATCAAAAAATACTAGCACAAATTTTCTAAGGAAGGGTTTGAAAATGGAATTCATCAACCCTTGAAATGTAGAAGGTGCATTGGTAAGGCCAAAAGGCATGACCAAAAATTCATAATGACCCTCATGGGTTCGAAATGTTGTTTTTGGAATATCTTCAGTCTTCATTCTAATTTGATGATATCCTGAACGAAGATCCAACTTGGTAAAATAAATTGATCCATGTAATTCATCCAATAATTCATCAATCACAGGAATGGGAAATTTGTCTTTAATGGTGAGCTTATTGAGCTCCCTATAATCTGGACACATTCGCCATGATCCATCCTTCTTGTGTACCAACACTACAGGAGCAGAGAAAGAACTTTGACTGGGTTGAATTATACCCGCCTCTAACATTTCTGCAATCATACGTTCAATTTCGCTCTTTTGGAAGTAAGGATATCTATAAGGCCTGATGTTTGGAGGAACACTTCCTCGAATCAAATGAATAGCATGATCATGATCACGAATAGGTGGGAGTCCTTTGGGAGTTTCAAACACCTTGGAATGATTGTCCAAGACTTGTTGGAGATCTGCAAAAATAGATGATTTTGATGTTGGAACTTCTAGTGAGCATAATTGTGCAATTACGCCTTTTTGTTCTTTCTTTAGAAGCTTTTTCATGACACTAGAGCTTATTATCTTTCCCGGCTTCCCTGCAATACCCCGTAATTCGACTTCCTTTCCTTCTGAAAAAAATTTCAAGAAAAGTTCTTGAAAATTAAAAGCTACCGTCCCCAAAGATTGTAACCATTGTACTCCTAGTACAACATCAGCACCTCCCATAGGAATGGCAAGCATTGGACTAGTCAATACATATTCCCACATGGTTAGCTTGATATTATGGCATTTTCCAGAGCAATTTATAGTTCCTCCATTTGCAACCATCACTTGACATTCTGGTGCTGGGTATAGGAAACAATTCAATTCCTTGGCTACCTTACAATGAATAAAATTATGGGTACTACCTGAATCAATCAACACTATTACCTTTTCTTCTTGATATGTCCTTCTATCTTGAGAGTTTGAGGAGTGGTAATTCCTGCCAATGCATTACACGATATGGTCGGACTCATTTCTTCCTCTTCTTGGGTTGGTTCCTGGTGTATATCCTCTTCTTGTTCATCTTCTTCTTCCTCTTCACAATCTATGTAAAATAATTTCTTCTCAGCACACTTATGACCTTTAGTGTATTTTCTATCACAACTGTAGCAAAGCCCTTTTGCTCTTTTTTCTTCCAATTGTTGTGGTGTCAACCTTGTAGGTTGTGGAAATCTAGGAGTATCAACACTTCCCTCTTTATAGAAGTGAGTGGTAGGCTTCCTTGTCGCCATAATTTTACATTCAATTTTTCTTGCCAACCTGAATGCCTTCTCCAATGAATTAGGTTCCAAAACACGAACTTCATGTTGGATGTTATCCTTTAAAGTACCTATGAAGAGATCAATCTTGTGTTCCTTCGAAATATCAGTTACCCTTATATTCAATTTTTGGAAGTCCTCAATGTGCTCCCCCACTGAACACTTTTGTTTGAGATTTATCAATTGGCTAAAGAAAGTGTTGCTCTTTGTATCCTCATAATGTGCTATCATTTCCTCCGTAAAAATTGACCAAGTCTTAATTTTTTTATTGGAGCAAAGCCATTGATACCATACAAATGTATTTTGTTCTAAATGTAAAGTTGCAATGTGTACCTTTTGTGTGTTTTGCACATTATTGAGATCAAAATATTGCTCCATTTGTAGTATCCGTGTTAAAGGATCCTTTCCATCAAACTTCCTCATTGTAGAAATTAGTATACACTAAGCATGAATACATCCAGATTCCCCTAATCTCACAATATTTAACTTCTTGCAAAATACATAATCATTCCACTGTTAATATTTTGCAGAAAATTAATTGCAAACAGAAGTGAAGCATAAATAAAAACAATCGCACATAACACAGTTGTTTAACGGGAAATCCTGAAGATAAAAACCCCAAATATCATATATTATGTATCATGGAGATCATGTAAAAATCACATACAAAGCTTAGTACATCAAGCTCTCAATACAATCAATTGTCACACACTAACATAGAAGAAAACTACAAATCCATGCACCGATCTCTGCCCTCCTGCTAGCCTGCCTCCACTGTGCAATCCCTGCTGAATAATAGATAAGAATGAATTCGAATTACCCTTGCCTTGACTGCACAATCCTCATTGGCAACTCCAATGTGTGTGTGGTGCAATCAATGCATCATTATAGTCACAATAGATAGTCCATCTTTCCCTTTCACCTATCTCTCCACTGGGTCTCCACTGGAACTGACATGCACTGTAGTTAACTGTTGTATTGTTCAGTTGATTAATGAGTTATTATTTGTGAATTAATTAACTAATTAATTCACTCCGCTCTCACTAGTGTATCATTCAGTTAGACTAGATACAACTAGCTCAACCGAGTCTAATTGAGTTAAACTAAATACAACTCCATGAACTACTCTTCCAACTCTGTCATAACTTTGCCACTTCAGTTCTAACTGAGTACTCGATGCATGAACCACCAGTAAACCCTAGGAATTGGGTAATTCCTTCAGCCCACTGATTTTCCAAATCTGTGCACTGAAATTAAGTGCTCCAAGAGAATAAGTTGTTGTTTATTATCAGATATTATTAAGAGTTAATAATAATCGACACTTCTATTTTTAGATCGACTATCTATAAATAGACTTCAACCAATATTCTAAAAATATAATTTCATCTATTTTTCCAACTTGAACAACCATCCACAAATAGCATCTTGCAACTTATGAAATATGATCACCATGTCTAAAAATAGACTTGCGCCAAAAATAGCCTACGGGCCCACTTAGTGAAGGCGACTCTTTTCACTAAGCTCATCATCTTGTTGAATCTCAACACTCATATCCATTTTTGGAATATGGTGGTTCTTCCTCCAACGTTAGAGTTTATGAAATCATGATTAACATTTATTTTGTTCTCATCATGAGTTTCCTCTACTATCTTTTCACCATTAGGAAACATTTCTTGTATAAACTTTGTCAAACCTTCCATGTCTAATTTTAGATCATTTTTCATGTTTTCCATCTTAGCTTCCATGTCATCCATCTTAGATTCCATGCCAGCTTCCATGCCATCCATCTTAGCTTCCATGCCATTCTTCCAACCATCCATCTTAGATTCCATGCCTTTCTTCAAACCATCCATCTTAGTTTCCACGCCTTTCTTCAAAAATTCCATGTCATTTTTTGTTGCTCTTTGCGAGAGAGAAATTTGTTGCACTTTCTCTTGTAATTTTGATATGTCATGTTGCTATTCTTCGTCTTCATGAGTCATAGTAGAGCCTTCTAAAGGCTTAATGGGTGTTGAATTCTTTTTAGGGGCCATTTTAGAATCCAACACTGATATCTATTCTACAATATGCCCTTGGAATCAATTCAACTAAATTCTTCAAACAAGACTTATGCAATTCGGGAAAAAAATACACACCTTTTACTTGCTTTTGAGGAGCTCGATATTGAAATTGACTTATCTCTATACTTGCAGATCCTCAATATTGGAAATTTGGCCCTATAGTAGTCCTCTGAAACTTCTTTCAAATGCCATAGGTTTGACTTGATTTGGATTCTTCAAGACAAAGTTATGTCCAATCTCCCACAATGACCTAATTATGGACTGGTTCAGTAGAGTGAACTTGTACAACTTGCCACGTGTCACTGTTTTCTCCTTTGGATCTGAAATTTGTAGACAGGAAACTAAAGTATGTGTACTTGCAGTCAATTTTTACAGAATTCCAATCCGATGCTCAGAGAGAGAGAGTTATGAAGACTTTCCCATGATCACCTCTTTGAGAAGAAATTCGGGAGCCTGAAAAAGACCTAACTTCCATAGATCATATCTCCAAAAATATTGCGAACAAAGCTCTGAAATTTTGCGACAATGTTCCTCAGGATTTAGGCTTCGCGTTCTAAAAATTTCAGCTTCGAAACCTTCGTAGAAAAAAAATTATAGCTGAAATTCCATGATGACCTTTTTAAGTGAAATTCAGGAGCCTGCAAAAAGCCCTAACCTGCACAGATCTTATCTCCGAAAATATTGTGAACCAAGCTTTGAAATTGTGGGACAATGTTCCTTAGGCTTTTAGCTTCGCACTCTACAAATTTCAGCTTCTGAACGTTCGTAGAAAAAAAGTTATAGCGAAAATTCCATGATGACGTGTTTGGAGCAGCGAAACCCTAGAATCCAAAGCTCTGATACCAAATGTTGTGAAACCAGTTCGTAAAATAGAAGAAAAGAGATATCAAAGTCTTATAAATAAACCACTTCAAGGGGGCAACCTCCAATACATTACATGAATGAACAATTCTTGGATGATACAAATTACAAAACCTCATTTCTATATATAGGAGTCCGTGGGGCCACAATTTAATCCTAGTGGGGCCACAATGTAATCCTAGCCAACCTAACAATAATAGTTTAAGGGCACAATAATAGCAATATTGGGGTTACAGGGGTACAACAATAACAATAAGGGGGTTACACTAACAATAATAAGGGACTATACTAGTAATATAGGGACCTAACATTAAATAAATCAATCGACCAACACAAGTCAATCACTCATGCATGTTCAAGCACAATGAAACCATCAAAATTCGACTGTTCATACACACAAACTCTCATGCATGTATACAATTATTTGACTCTCTCACAAGTACAATCATAAGTACAAGAATCCCATTCATATGTACATGTAATTAAAGCTGAAATGAATAAATTTTGCTGCAACAAAGTGAGTCAACATACTCCACTTTCAATCACCTTCTTGGCATAAACATGCAACATGAATTCCATTGGCAAAGAATGCATCAAAATAAAAACACATGCAAAGCCTTAATTGGATAAGAAATCTAAACATCATCATGTGAATCATCTTGACCCACATCAATTATGGAATCTTCTTTTCCATTCTTGCCATTCTCTTTCTCCACCTTCTTCAAATGTCGTGGATGACTTGCTGGATACAAAGTCCAACACATGTCTACAATATGACCTTGCTTATGGCAATGAGTGAAAAATAATTTCCTCTTCTTTTCAGCATGGTTTTCTTTATCTTTTTCTTTCTGCCTCCTTTGCTTTAAAAGTTTCCTGTGCATGGATATATTCTTCCAACACTTTGAAACATTATGGTTATCCAAACCACAAAACGAACATGCAACTTTTCTCCAAATATTACGTGAGAATTTTCCATGTTTATCATAATCAAAAGCAACTTGATTAAAATAATATTTATACCCTGAACATTCACCTTTGTCACCTTCTTTAGGAGGTAAATTTGATGAGGTAGTGGCTCTCTTTGGAATACCAAAAATGCATTCAATGACTGTAGGGCTTTCAACATCCTCTTGTTCGCCATTTTCATTAGCTGCATGCTTATGAGCACCTTCTTGCAAACTGGGTGTAAAACTTTTTCATTCCTCAAGAACACAATCTTCACAAGCTTGAGGTAATGAAAATGAAATGAAAGTCCTTCTTGGAACACTTTCATGTGCCCCCTTGGTTTTATAGCTTTCTCCATCATGTTGTCCATAACCAAGACCCAAATACTTAGGCATTTCCTCAACAAAAAATGGCTCTACTATGCCTTGTGCATGTTTTCCTAATACTTTACCTTTTTAGCCCATATTCATAAATAATTTGGACCCTATTCCTCCAGTGTGTCTTTCAAATTTCACCTACACATTCATTTTGAGAGGAAATTGAAGATAAACTTGAATTTCATACCTCTTTTCATGTACATACATGGTTAAGGCTTCCTTGGCATCATGGGGTAGAGTCTCCATCTCATGCATCTTTTCAAGGTTCTCATTTGAAATATGGAGCTGAGTCTCTATCTTATGCATCTTTTCAAGAAGCTCTTGCTTCTCCTCCTTCATGGAAATCAACTGCTCTTGAAGTTTAATGCTCTACCTCTTATCTTCACACTTCTCTTGCATCCTATAAATATTTACATAGATATTCTGCAACAACTCTTGATTAAAGAGTTTTTGTAAGGAAGATAGACTAGAAGCATTGCTTAATGAAGCCACCATCACACATGCAATGTATACAAAGCTTCTTTGTTGTGTTTTGAGACTTCAAATCTTAATTTTGGCCTTCTTCTTCACACATAAACATGGAAAAATGTTAAATTCTCCTTGCACAGATTCAACAACAAATAACTATAGAAGAATTAGCTATCCTTGGGTAAAATGAGCTAAAATTTTCCTCTGATACCAACTTGATCTGAATATGGGAAAACGTGTTAATTCTATGAAAGCTCCCTCATCAGTATTAAAGATGTGTTTAAGGATAGTGTCATGTTAACCATTTGTGAAGGGGTTTATGTGTGTAGTTTCAAGTGTTTTTGATGGAAAAATTATGAGTTAATTAGATATTAAAAACTCATATACAACAAATAAAATGTAGTAAAATAACTCACAACAATCACATAACACAATGGATGATGATGGAGTTCACACCTCCTGGGCTACATCTCCATGGACCTGCTTTAACTAGCTAGGCCCTCTTGGGATTATGAGTCAAAAGTATTATTACAACCATATGTGATGCTCCAATGGATTTTATGAATATTACATTGGCTTCAAACGACATGAAAACCCCAAAAATGACTATCAAATCTTTGAATTTTGTTACCATCTCCTCTAGGCTTGATCTCCAACCCTGGTGGCCATGGGCTTGTTTAATCTTCAAAATGACGAAAGCACCTTCAGATGTGCTCCAACGCCTCTATAAATTGTACCAATTTGTTCAGAGCATCAAATACATAAAAAATTTACTATTCATTCACTCCATTTGGTCCTCAGCTGATTTGGGCATGATCTTTCCTCTTGGTGGCCCTTGGCTTCAAAATTCTTCAAGTGACCAAAAACACATGTAGATTTCCTCCATTGCCTCTACAAACTATTCCAATGGATTTAGAGCATGCCAATATGCAAATAATGACTATACTTGAGAAACAATTGGTCGAAAATTGACCAAGATAGGCCTCATTAAAGTTTTCCCTAGATTCTACCTCTAAATCTGGAAAACTGCCAGTTAACTCTGAGAAATTTGGAAGTGGTGCCGGATTTAGAAATATTGCCAAAAATACTGCCAACTTAAAACTTAAGTTAATTAATGGCTTAACCGTGATTAACTCGCACTAAGCATAATCAACTTGGCGCTTAAGGTTGGGACACATGTCGCATTTTCATTGGGAGGAGGGCTGGCCCGCTCCATTCCCGCCATCAAACACTGCAACTGTTCATATATATGTTGGCGCGCATCCATTTCAAAATATGAGGGCGTGGCGCATTGGTAGAATGGCAGAGTAGTAGGGGGGAGGTCACGGGATCAAACAACAACCTCTGCACCCATACGTTGTATTTGAAATAACGCGCCATCGTATTATAATCAACCCACCATATAATATGCCAATGTTAATAATTATGCCTCCTCCGAAATAATACATATGCTTCAATATAGTTTAATACGCTCCAACACAAGGTTTTTAATGTATGCCCATGTATATTAAAATAACATTTTAATCATGTATTCGTTGAAATGTCATTTAATTGCACACCATATGTAAACGTGATATGTAAAACTCGAAACTTTGGTTTTTAAAATGATTTATATGTAGAATTTTATTAATATTAATATTTGGAAATTATATATATATATATATATATATATATATATATATATATATATATATATATATATATATATATATATAATTTAAAACGGTTTTAAAACGATTTATATATTAAATTTTATTAATATTAATATTTAAAATTATATATATATATATATATATATATATATATATATATATATATATATATATATATATATATATATATATATATATAACCATTCTTAGTATATTAAAAATTAATTTCCAACACATAAAAATTAATGAACCCAAACTCAACATTGGAGGACATTGGGCGATTTTTACCTTCACAAATCAAACTGGAGAATCCAATTGTGACACTTGTCATAGTCCCATTGGACACAAACTGAAGAAGATCCTCTACATGTTGACTGGAATGCCATGTCATCAACTGTACCTGTTCTACAATTTTTTTTTTTTTAAATTTTCCTATTATGAATGACGATCAACAAACCATAACCCCTTCATCCAAATTCGGTTTTCGACGAAACGAGCTGCCTTGGATTATTTGCAAAGGATCGGTAGCTATCGTTCTGGTTTGGTGCAATTCTGAGCACTTGCATTTTGAACTAATTTTTTCCCCTGATCCAGATTCTGATCATATGTGGTTTGTTTTCCACCCTTATCTAAATATTCTTGCCTTTTTAAGGGAGCCACAAATGGGACCAATCAATTGAAAAATATGCATGTAGATTCTTAGACTAGTATTTTCTTAACAGTAAGCCATTCGCTTTAGATACATCAACTACTATGATATTGATTACTTGGTGAACTCTTGGATCCAATGACAATCGAATAAGCACATCGTTAAGCTCACCAACAACTTGTACTTCAGTTCGATCCAATTGTATAATATTAGCATTAGTTTTCTTTCGATTTGTGTTTATTTTCTTGCAAACTAATAAAGGCATGGCTTTTGTTGAATCACTGAAGTATACTAAAAAATTATGCACATTGTGATTGAAAATATCAAATGTATACAGGAAAGGTGGTGTTTGAGATATTGAGTATAATTTGATGCTCGAAGCATTAATGATAGACTTATTAGTGTTTGTGGCTTTTCCCTAGACAACCAATATAGGATTACCATAATTGGTTGATGTGGAAGCAAACTTACTTTATGTAGTAGGTGAATTGAATTTCCTCATAAACAATTCTCTTTTTTGTGTAAGGTTTCATAAATAAAATATAGTGACATTTACACTTATCTTCTTCATATTATTAATCACATTGTATTTCATTTTTCCACCTTTAATATTATTGTTAGTTAACTTTATTGAAGGTGTAGTTGGAGTACACTTTGTTAATCCAAGTTCTCATTGATGGCAACAAGTTGAATGAATGAACACACTTGATGAAAGGTTGAAAGACTAGAAGAGGCTGCACTGTGGCATATTACTGCACTTGCTGGTACTATCATGATGACACTATGATCCCATGATTAAGAAGCCAAGCAATGGAGAAGGCATTCTGTCCTATATATTTTCTGCACCAAAAATAATGAAAGTTACAAAATAAAAATGAATTTTTGGCATCTTGAAGGCAGCAAATCACAATGGGACTTAGACCATCATAAATAGGTCTCCTTCCTCTTTTCAATGAGCCCTCATATGCCCCAAACCTCCCTGTGGTCAGAAAGATATTATTTTTTGAAGTTGTGTAATAATTATATTTTCTGAGCCGACTTGTCCTAACTCCTTTATGTCGGCCTACATCTAGAAATATGTGTCCATTCTTCTAAATGTCAAACCTGTATAAGTATAACATTCCATCACTTCAATCGATCATCAAGCTTTTCGGTGAAGAACAAGTAGAAAACATCAGAGCATAAAAATAAAGGGGTTCACAACTCGTGAACTTGAGGAGAATGTCGAGTCTTCTGACAACAATTGGGACGTGTATCAACTAATTTAAAGAACAATATTTTCTGGGTCATACATCCCTCACGTTACACATACTCGAGTGCTAATATATATACAGTCGGATCTGTACTACGTAATAACATTCGAATATGTGATGCGGATATGTAATACGCAATGAAACTGTATATGTGATGCGGATTTGTAATACGCAATGAAACTGTGATGATGCCACTTGAATATGTGATGTGGATCTGTAACGCAATGAAAATGTGATGATGCCACTCGAATATGTGATACGGATATGTAATACGCAATAAAACTGTGATGATGCCACTTGAATATATGATGCGGATCTTTAATGTGTAATTCAACTGTGATAATAACATTTGAATATGTGTTGCGTATCTGTAATGCGATGATGCCACTCGGATTTGTGATGCACATTCGAATCTGTGATGCAAGATACACTTGTGATATTGCCACTTGGACGTATTGATTTTCAACCCTATAATAATTGTTCAATGGATTTGTGTACAACATAGAAACTGATTTGAAGTGCAACATACCTGTTACATCATTCTACTCATAAATTCGAGTTGTGGAGAGACAGTTCAAATCTTTTGGAGCTGTACAAAAATAATTTAGAACTTTGGGAAGCATCTTTGAGACATTGAAGATCATACATCTGTTGAAGCAACCTCCAACATCACAAACATAACTAGCTGATGAGGATTGGAGTCCTTAGGGTTGGAGCCCTTAAAATCACTTGAAAAATAGGATTGGTGTCCTTGGAGTAGGAGCTCCTAAACACAAGGTTGGTGCGTTGAGAAGATAGGGTCGAAGCCCTAGAGGTCGGAGCCTCAACAAAGTCCAAGTTGGTGCTTGGCAAACAGGTCGGTGCCTGTTTCATTAAAAGCTTCTCTCATCTATTGTATACTATTATTAAAAAGGGATTGAAGTTCTCTTTAATTCTTAATATCATTATTATATATATATATCTCTATCTTTAATTGTGAAGAATCTAACTGGCAATAATTAACAATTGAAAAGAAATACTGATTCACCCCCCTCTCATTAATTCCAACAATTGGTACCAGAGCAAGCTTCTTCTATATCAGCCTAACAACTGGAAGAAGGATTCTTAGGCACAATGAAGAACATGGAAGCAACAGGGAAACTACCTATCTTTGATGGAACGAATTTTGGTTTTTGGAAAAAGAGGATGTCCTACTATCTAATGTCTCTTGGTCCTGAAGTATGGCACTCTGTTCTGGATGGGTACAAAGCTCCCGCAAATATTCCAACTGGTCAAGATGAAAGAAGAGATTACATTGCTAATGCTAAAGCTTTAAATTCCATCACTAGTGGAATTACCGATTTCGAATTTACGAAAGTCATGAACTGTGACTCAGCCAAAGAAGTATGGGATAAGTTGGTTTCTCTATATGATGGCGACTCCAAAGTCAACAAGGAAAAGCTTCGAACCTATAGAAGAAAATTCGAGAGTCTGAAAATGGATGATGAAGAAGATATTGCATCATATTTCCTTCGAGTAGCTGAAGTGGTTAACTCTCTTATAGGACTAGGAGAAAACATTGAAGAAAGCACCATTGTTCAAAAAATCCTGAGATCACTTCCTGACAGATTTGACTCCAAAGTAAGTGCCATAGAAGAAATGAAGGCTCTAGATACTCTCAAGATGGATGAACTCC
This sequence comes from Pinus albicaulis, assembly GCA_034641835.2. NCBI lineage: Eukaryota > Viridiplantae > Streptophyta > Pinopsida > Pinales > Pinaceae > Pinus > Pinus albicaulis. Next base: position 119,269,944 of record CM076583.1, on the reverse strand, counting down.
ATGGAATTCTCATTGCCTATGAGATGAGGAAAGGGAGTCCAAATTTCAAAGAAGCAGCCTTCAAAGCTTCAAGATCTACAAAAGAAGGAAAAGAGTGGAATTACAATAGCGATGAATCTGATACTGAAAACGAATTAGCTCAATTTGTACGAAGACTAAAAAGAGGATCCAAGCTAAAAGGTAAGTACCCTCTTATTTGTTTCAATTGTGGAAGAATAGGTCATTACGCTGCAAAATGTCCCCATAAACATGATAGTGATGATGAAAAGGACTCTAAAAGGATGATGTACAAAAAGAAAGGGTTTAATAAAAAGAACTTCTTCTCCAAACATGATGAGTCAGATGAAGATGAATTTGTAGTCATCAAAAAGAAATCAACCAGAAATATGCAAAGAGATGATGAATCAGATGAGGAAAGTGATTATGTTGGAAGAAAATAAACGTTATTCATGGCACTTACAAATGATGATGACTCAGAACTAGAAGATGAAAGAAACATGGACAGTCTGTTGATGAATGCCATTGAAGAAAATGAGAATCTACAAAAGAAGATAATTTCTCTCAAAATAGAAAGAGAGGAAGAAAAAAGAAGGGAAGACTTCTTGAACATGAAGTTAAAAGAGAAGGATGATATCTGTGAAAAACTTGAAGCTGAAATAGTGTCCCTAAGAAAGGAATTATAGAGCAAATCAAAAAGAGTTGGAAAAGCTCTCTAGATCTTGACAACATTATTAACACTCAAAGACCTCAACATGACAAATCTGGAATTGGTTTCAAAGGAGAATCATCAAGTACGAAGAATAATGCAAGAAGTTATGCTGATGTACTCTCTTGCCATCCAAAAGAAGAAAAATCATCTCAGGAAAAGGTCATATCTCACAATCAAGATTTGAAAGAGCAACTTCAAGGAAGAATGTTGATTCAAGCTATGGATACTACAACAGGTATCAAACTATTTTTCTTGGGCATTGTTACAATTGTAAAAACTTTGGGCATCAAGCTAAGCATTGCAAGGCTCATAAGAATGAAGCACCAAGATTGAATAATCAACCAAACCAACTGCGTGGGCCTAAAGAGCAAGAAAAAGTCAAAACTTACAATTCTTTTGATCCTTTGTCTAAGTTTGATCCGTCTTGCTCATTATGTGATGATTATGATCATAATGAACAAAATTTCCCTCTCAAAAGGGAAAAAGCTAAAAACGTAAATCTCAAAACTGATAAATGTGGCCTAGCTCTATGTGCTCATAGTGAAGAAAATCATTGGTTCGTGGATAGTGGATGCTCGAGACATATGACAGGCGACCAAAATAAGTTTATCTCATTGAACAAGAAAAATGGAAATGTATCCTTTGGAAGTGGATCTACTAAAATCACTGGAAAAGGGACTGCTACCCTTGTCAATGGAATAGGAAAGGCTCAAAATACCTTGCTGGTAGAAGGGCTCAAACAAAATCTCTTAAGTGTCAGCTAGATTTGTGACCAAGGACATAATGTTGTCTTTAGTACAAAAAATTGTGAAATAAGAGACTCGTCCTCAGGAGAGCTTGTGGCGAAAGGAGTAAGAACACCAGATAACGTTTAAATTCTCAGTAGAATTCAAGAAGATATATGTTACTTAAGTCAAACAGATGAAAGTTGGTTATGGCACAAGCGATTGGGGCATACAAATTTTGATAACCTAGTCAACATCAACAAAATTAATGCAGTAAGGGATATTCCAAAAATGTGCAAACCAAATCAAGTTGTATGTGGCCCATGCCAACATGGAAAGCAAACCAGAACTAGCCACAAAACTAAGGAGTTCTCAACAACAAAACCTTTGGAAATTATTCATGCAGATTTGTGTGGGCCAACCAGAACTCCAGCTCTTCAGGGTGAAAGGTACTTTTCTCTATTTTTTGATGACTATACTAGAATGATGTGGATATATTTCATAAAATATAAATCCGAAGCATTTGAATGTTTTAAAAATCTCAAGGCTCTCATTGAGAATGAGAAAGATTCTAAGATTAAATGTCTTAGAACAAATAGAGGAGGAGAATTCACCTCAAAAGAGTTTGATAAATTCTGTAAAGAGCATGGAATCGAAAGAGAACTCTCTACTGCTAGGACACCCCAAAAAAATGGAGTAGTTGAAAGAAGGAACCAAACCATTCAAGAAATGGCAAGGACAATGCTACTAGCAGCCGATTTGCAACCAAAATTTTGGAGAGAAGCAGTTGGCACCGCAGTATACACCTTAAATCGAACTCAACTAAGACCAAATAATGAAAAGACTCCTTATGAATTATGAAAATGAAGACTTGCTTCAGTAAAATATTTCAGGGTTTTTGGAAGAAAATGTTTCATAAAAATAAATGATGACTCACCAGGTAAATTTGATTCAAGAGTTGACGAAGGAATATTTCTTGGATACTCCACTAGGAGCAAAGCTTACAAATGTTACAACTATCGTCTACGAAGAATAGTGGAAAGAATTGATGTAAAGATTGATGAAGGCCTTCCAGAAAAAATAATTGAAGATCATAAAGTTGAACCTTTCTTTGAACAAAGTGAAGAAGAAGAACCTGAAAAAGAAGAGGAGAATGAAGAACCTCGAAGAGAACCTCAAAATGAATCTTCACAAACTCCCTCCAAGATCAAGTTTGTTCAAAGATATCATCCAGAAGAACAGGTTATTGGAAATATAGATGAAGGAATCCAAACTCGAAGAAGGATGATAAGCACCCCTATAAAAAATGATGTGGCTCTATTATCTTTAATAGAACCTGAAATTTTTTTCTCAAGCAAGCAAAGATCCTCATTGGATAAAGGCCATGGAAGAAGAAATGTCTCAAATTGAAAAAAACGAGACTTGGGAACTAGTACCTCTCCCAAAAGATAAGAATATAATTGGAACAAAATGGGTATTCAAAAACAAGATGAATGAAGATGGACAAATCATCAGAAATAAAGCCAGACTTGTCTGCAAAGGATATTCGCAAATCGAAGGAATTGACTTCGAAGAAACCTTTGCACCAGTAGCTCGAATGGAAGCCATAAGAATGTTTCTAGCATTTACTTGCTCAAAAGGATTCAAGGTTTATCAAATGGATGTAAAATCAGCATTCCTGAATGGCGATCTCAAGGAGGAAGTTTACATGGAGCAACTAGAAGGATTTGATCTTGCTGAAGAAAAAGACCTTGTATGCAAACTAAAAAGGCCTTGTATGGATTAAAACAAGCCCCTAGAGCATGGTATGCAAAGTTGGATCACTATCTGCAACAAGAAGGTTTCAAAAAGGGAGTGGCAGGTAGCAATCTCTACATGAAGATGGACAAGGAAAAACTTCTGATCACTCTTGTTTACATCGATGATCTAATATTTGCTAGCAATGATGAAGAAATGAGCCATGAATTTGCTCTAAATATGTCCAAAAAATTCGAGATGTCAATGATTGGTGAGTTGAATTACTTTTTTGGGATACAAATATCTCAAACCTCTGCAGGCATGTTTATATCTCAAGCAAAATATCTTAAAGACATGCTTAAAAAGTATGGGATGGAAGATTGTGCACCTATGAACACACCAATGACCACAGATTGTAAACTAAGAAAAGACGATGATACCCCCCAAATATATGCAACTCTTTACAGGTCAATAATTGGAGCTCTCCTATACTTAACTGCTACAAGACCAGATATTATGCACATAGTAGGAATGGCAGCAAGATTTCAGTCAAGTCCTAAACAATCCCATCTAGCAGCCGTGAAAAGAATTTTTAGATATCTGAAAGGAACAACTGATTTCGGTCTTTGGTATCCTAAGAGTTAAACTCTTATGGTGACAACTTATTCTGATGCTGATTGGGCCGGAAGCGTGGATGTTCGAAAAAGCACCAGTGGAAATGCATTCTTTATGGGAGATTTTCTTGTATCTTGGCTCAACAAAAAGCAATCGTCTATATCACTTTCTACAACTGAAGCCGAATATATAGCTGCTGCTGATTGTTGTACACAAATTCTATGGATGAAGGAAGCCTTGAAGGATGTCAACATAGAAACTAAGCAACCAATTACTATTTTTTGTGACAATACTAGCGCCATCAGTCTTTCAAAGAATCCAGTGATGCACTCAAGAACCAAACATATTCCAATCAAATACCACTTTCTCCGTGAACAAGTTGCTGAACACAATATCAGGTTGGAATACATCAATACAAAAGAGAAAATTGCTGATATCTTTACAAAACCCCTTTCAAGAGAAGCATTTGAATATCTTCGCCAAAAGATGGGGGTCATTGCTCTTGCATCACATAAAATCAAGCAGCATGTCAGGGGTACAGTATGTTAGGGGGAGCAGCATGACGGGGGGAGCACTTTTCCATTGATGTCAAAGGGGGAAAAAAGGAAAATATTGCCATCCAATGACAAAGGGGGAGATTGTTAATCCAAGTTGTCATTGATGGCAACAAGTTGAATGAATGAACACACTTGATGAAAGGTTGAAAGACTAGAAGAGGCTGCACTGTGGCATATTACTGCTCTTGCTGGTACTATCATGATGACACTATGATCCCATGATTAAGAAGCCAAGCAATGGAGAAGGCATTCTGTCCTATATATTTTCTGCACCAAAAATAATGACAGTTACAAAAGAAAAATGAATTTTTGGCATCTTGAAAGCGGCAAATCATAATGGGACTTAGACCATCATAAAGAGGACTCCTTCCTCTTTTCAACGAGCCCTCATAGACCATCATAAAGAGGACTCCTTCCTCTTTTCAACGAGCCCTCATATGCCTCAAACCTCCCTGTGGTCAGAAAGATATTATTTTTTGAAGTTGTGTAATAATTATATTTTCTAAGCCGACTTGTCCTAACTCCTTTAGGTCGGCCTACATCTAGAAAGATGTGTCCATTCTTCTAAATGTCAAACCTGTATAAGTATGAAATTCCATCACTTCAATCGATCATCAAGCTTTTCGGTGAAGAACAAGTAGAAAAAATCAGAGCATAAAAATAAAGGGGTTCACAACTCGTGAACTTGATGAGAATGTCGAGTCTTTTGACAGAAATTGGGACGTGTATAAATTAATTTAAAGAAAAATATTTTCTGGGTCATACATCCCTCACGTTACGCATACTCGAGTGCTAATATATATACAGTCGGATCTGTAATGCGTAATAACATTCGAATATGTGATGCGGATCTTTAATACGCAATGAAACTGTATATGTGATGCAGATCTGTAATACGCAATGGAATTGTGATGATGCCACTTGAATATGTGATGTGGATCTGTAATACGCAATGAAACTGTGATGATGCCACTCGAATATGTGATACGGATCTGTAGTACGCAATAAAACTATGATGATACCACTCGAATATATGATGCGGATCTTTAATGCATAATTCAACTGTGATAATAACATTTGAATATGTGTTGCGTATCTGTAATGCGATGATGCCACTCGGATCTGTGATGCACATTCGAATCTATGATGTAAGATACACTTGTGATATTGCCACTTGGACGTATTGATTTTCAACCCTGTAATAATTGTTCAATGAATTTGTATACAACATAGAAATTGATTTGAAGTGCAACATACCTGTTACATCATTCTACTCATAAATTCGAGTTGTGGAGAGACAGTTCAAATCTTTTGGAGCTGTACAAAAATAATTTAGAACTTTGGGAAGAATCTTTGAGACATTAAAGATCATACATCTATTGAAGAAACCTCCAACATCAAAAACATATCTAGCTGATGAGGATTGGAGTCCTTAGGGTTGGAGCCCTTAAAATCACTTGAAAAACAGGATTGGTGTCCTTGGAGTAGGAGCTCCTAAACACAAGGTTGGTGCCTTGAGAAGATAGGGTCGAAGCCCTAGAGGTCGGAGCCTCGAAAAAGTCCAAGTTGGTGCTTGGAAAACAGGTCGGTGCCTCTTTCATTAAAAGATTCTCTCATATATTGTATACTATTATTAAAAAGAGATTGAAGTTCTCTTTAATTCTTAATATCATTATTATATATATATCTCTCTATCTTTAATTGTGAAGAATCTAACTGGCAATAATTAACAATTTAAAAGAAATACTGATTCATCCCCCTCTCAGTATTTCCAACAAACTTGACAAATTCTTTGGGTGCTTTTGCATTTTCCCTAATATTCCGCATTGTATATTTGGTTGGTTGAATATTCTTGGTTTAAGGAGTTGAGTTTTGATTGCTAGTCTCGTGGAGGAATTATTTACCTAAGAAAATATTTTCCATTCTTGTTAGGACTAGGGTCGATTACTGATCATTTAATCTATAAGTTCTAATATTTAGAATCATAATCTGGTTGATCTTCTCCAATCGAAACTTCTCCTACCATTCTAGTTTCTCTATCAACCACAACATCCCATAGAAACATAATTGATCCTACGGTAGAAACATCATCAGCTAGAGGGGATTCTTCTTCCAATGGTTGTTTTGATTTATCTTCTATCGATTGTTGCTACAAAAATTGATTGATTATGAGAGTCATGGAATTAATACATTTGGTACATGTATTCTTTGAATGACTAGCTTGATGATATGTGCAAAAATTGTCAATTTTGAGCTCCTCAAAATTTAGATTTACATTGGAACTTTGGGTAGATTTGGCTGGGGGATTATTGGTACATTTGAAAAAAGGTTTAAAATATCGATTATTTGAAGAACTTTCCCCAACACTTCTCTTCAAGTCTATAACCTCATTAGTTAACTTCTTAACCATATTGATAACACTTTCTAGGTCATTGTTCTCCTTATCAGTGGGTTTATTTCTGATTGATTGATGCTTCTTCCTGCTATATTTTGATTCTTCCTGAGTGCGATGAAAACCAATAGAGATAATTTCCTTTTTAACTTCCAATTATTTGGTAAAGTTCTCCATCAATGTAGCCTTATTTTCCCTTTTAACAAACATTACTTAAGAAGAGTGAAGGGATGGTGTATAATATTCTATAGTTATTATATCATGAGGAGAAACGTTGGTAAGAAAATTTTAATATTGTTGTAAATCATTGATTAGAATCCTTCAATTTTTCTTTTTTTATCCATTTTCATGGAACCTAACTCTCTCAATAGTGTAACAGGCATTTTCTTTTCTCCAAATTTACTCATAAACACCTTTTGAAATTTATCCCAATGTGTAATTGAGCATGTAGGAACATTATAATACTAACTAGAAGCTTTATTCTCAAAATAAAAAGGAAGCAATTTCCATGCCATATCTCCATGTTGAACATTCATTAATCTCAAGGCCAAGTAAAAATTTTGACTACTATCTTCTAGAGTTATAGTTTTTTCTGGGTAAAAATTAGGAAGAAGCTTTTCCAAATGTTGGGGAAAGTCATGTAGAATACCTTTAACATTCAAGGCCCCTTGAGACATCCATTAAAATTGATTACCGAACATGGTATTATCTAGATGTTATTCTTCACTCTCATAATCATTATGTTTACCATCACCTTTAAGGTTTTTACCACCTTGTGACCCTTCATATTCCTCATTAGAAGGACCAAACAAGTGAGGTCATTCATGTTGGCCTATTTTTGTTTCCATTGATACCACCTATTGTTATCACAAAAAATGATCACGTAGCCATTTATAACTAGGTTAATCGAAATGCACCATGTAGGATTAATTTTTCCTTTGTAAAATCACTTTCACTATAGGAAATAAATTAGTAAACCATTTTTATTAAATTATTTTTGGTTAAAATTAAAAAACCCCATGAGACTAATTGAATAAATAATTATTTATTTAATTTTCACTAGGAATAATTGTTTAATAATTATTCCTTGTCACATTTGACTAAATCACCTAGGAATAATTAAATAAATCACTATTTATTTATTATTCCTTAATTCTATTTTTGAAATAATTTTTAAATCACTATTTAATAATTATTTCAATTTCGCACCTTTGTTAATTCTCGCAAAATAATTATTAAATCATTTTATTATATCTTTATTTCTAAATAAAGATATTTTACTATTTTGAATATCTTTTCCCTCTCCAACAATAGGGAAAAATTCTTTGGAATTCCATCTGAAATAATAGATTTAGGATTGTTTGAGGATTTAGATTACCTATATGTTAGAGGTCATTTTTCTTTGATAGGATGTGATTTCTTGTATTAGATGTGATTTCTTGTATTAGAGTAGCATCATTATATAGTTAGTTTACAATTGCCACCACTGCACTAAGTGTTTTCTTGCTATTTGTTACTCTTTTTCTATTATCATCCTCTAGTCCTTAGATTCATCATTGTCTTGACATTATTGCACCCCCTAGGCGTTTTTCGCGGAGAATTCGAGGTCTTAACCCTTATATTCTGTTAGGACATATTACTTCTCCACGTAGAGTTAAATTTCAACCTCCCAGTCCTCCATTGAGTCCTCATTTTCAATCTAGTTCTACTAATTCTCTCAATTCTTCCTTTGATTCTGCATCTTCTTAACCCCATACCGTCACTGCGTCAGGAACCAATGTGGGTGCGAGAAACCAATGTGGTAATCGAGGTACTAACTAGGGTAACCCCCCAAGCGGAACCTCTTTTGGTATGGTCACTCATACTCCATTTCTACCATTCACGAATGGTTTGAGTCTCCCTGATTTTAATCATATTATCAATGACCGTCTTCTCCATTACCCCAGTTGAACACCTATGCCTACCAAACTTCCTTCTAACATACCAAAGTTTGAAGGAAATCCTAGAGAATATCCAAAAAATCATGTTTGTCATTTCATATGTGGTGTTCATCCTGTTATGTCATTGAAGACTCCATCTGTCTTCACCTTTTCCATCACACTCTTACTAGAGCTACTACTAAGTGGCATGTAGATAAAACCAAGGCCAGTCATTCCACTTTCACGACTCTTCCCAAAGCATTTTTATCCTATTTACAGTTACCTCTCTGTTATGACACTGGTACCAAATGCTTGACTTCTTTCTATCAAACTTCCACCACTCGCCTATCTTACCATGTTTGAGAATGGCACAAAAAGAGGAGAATGTGTAGGGCCCCTGAATTTGAAGACTGTGCTTACATGGATTAGTTCCTTAGATCACTTTTGGTCCCCATAGGTAAATATGTCACTTCAGACTTCCCTTAGTCCGAGGAATATGCACTCCAAGTAGCTTTGAAATATGAACTAATTTATGCTTAGTAAGGTTATGTTTATACAATTCTTGCCAATCTTCCTCAGCCCGATGTTTTTAATGCACGGGGGGCATATCATGTCATAGCCAATATCGTTGGATCCATTTCACACCCTCCACCTCAACCATATACTCACCCTTCTATGAGTTATGGTCAACCCCAAGGGTGGACCAGTTCCTCTTATACCTATCCCCCTCCTAATTCTTCACATGGAAACCCTTATCTAGATTTCAACACATCTTATGCATATCCCCAACCACATTAGCAGATGACAGGTCAAGTTGTTGGTCCACCTTTTTATCCTAATGTTGCCCCATCTCCTTATTATCTGTATGCACCACCTAGTGATCCAGCCCCTTTGGCACCAATCCCCCATGCCTCCTCCACCTCTATTGCAACAACAAGGGGAAAGGTAACTAGAATCAGTAATCTCAAGGTAATAAGGGTAACTCGGGTCCACCACTTAATGCACTTCAGGGAAACCATCCTAATCACAGAACCCAGCAACAGGGCAGACAACCCAAGAAAAACAAGGCTCTTCGTATAGAAAAACCTTGTGTCCGTTGTGGCATATTTCGCCATTATACTCATGAGTGTCCCCTTTCACCTCAGATGTATCAAGTATGGGAAGCTAAAGTAGATTCTTCTAGAGGAAAACAACTCATGGCTCCACATCCTGCTTCATCTCAACCGGTTGTGCTTACTGTTGTGAATATAATTCCCTCTATGGATAGAGGAGATCTCTCTAGCCTACAGTGGGTCTAGCAATGCACGAGACTAACTAATGAACCCATTCCTTGCTTGTATTCAAAGTGGATGAAGAAAAATAAGGACCTACCTCTTCCTGATGCTATCGTTTAGTCCTTTGGTGGATAACTTGACTCCACGATCCTTTAGGATCGCTCCTAGCAAGTTGTGGCGTTCGAATACCTATAGGAAGTCAAGAGATAATGACAAGAAACGTGAAAATATACATAGCATATATCAAATACAAACTACCTAACAGGTCAAGGAGTATTAGGCTACTTGCATAGATATCTCGACAAATATGGAAAGTGAAACATTAGATGTATTATTAATTGTAGAAAAGAGGAAGCATACAATTGTGGCCTTGATGTCGGAGACCTCCCTTTGGTGATGTACAAGTCCAAACTAAGGCTATTCAAGCAATCCTTCTTCGAAGTGGCAATTCAAGAATAATCATAGTATAGGGATGCGAAGGATTAATGATCAGGCAAGACCAACTAGTAGTGGAAGGATGTTATTCAATACATAGGTAGGGAGAAGGAGTTAAGGATCGATAAAGGAAGGAGGAAGGCCCAATTATCAAGGGAAAATTTCCTAATGATAATATCAAGAGCTCCAAATGAGAGAGATCGAGAATATCTGCATCGAACCATATCCATCTCATCGTTATGGAAGCTTCTAGTGCATGAAGCTTCTTCTCCATTTGAGGAAACACTGCCAAAAGAGGTCCAGTGCGCTTTTTCCCATCAAAAGCGTGTTGGCGATGCTAGGTCAAAGTGTTGCAACATCCCATCAACATCGGAAGACAACTAACAAAGAGCACTGACCTAGAAATTTAGGTTTTAAGCTAAGCCTCTTCAGAAAATATTCAAGGCAACTTTCTGTTGATCTTCAAGGGATATCATGATGTATTTTCCATGGTGGATATACTACACAATTTTCATCTTAGGGCACTTTATGATCAGGGACGGGAAGTGAATAGGGTGTCAAATTACTGTGTAAAATATGCCCCCTAATGCATGAAGGAAAACCATGGAGTGATGGGTAAAATTATTTACGAACCAAGGCAAGGGCTCGAATACCGCCAAGAGACCTGAAAAATGAAACAAAATACAATATGTGACATCTCTGATATAAACATGCCTAATAATATATCTCCAAATAGTTATCAAATAACACATGAACCCATGGCATGGTCGTAGCCATCCGTATGAAAGAGATAATGGAAATGTATCCATGGTATGGTCGCAACCATCCCTATAGAAAGGATCATGTGTATAATCATGAATAATCAATAAATCCACGGAGCCTGGAAAATAATATATGTGATACAGGGTCTTCGTTTCTATCTCGATCTACCCACTGTATGAGTCTAACCATGTGAATAGATGTACATATGTCAAGCATGGTAGAAAACACTTGATTACCAGTCAATAATGTAAATGGTTAATAGGCACAAGAGAAACCACCAATGATGATGATGGCCCTCAAGGTGAAAACATAATATACAAGTGTGAATGAATGAGTTGAAGTTGAAAACCTACAAAATCATCTGATTGAAGGCCAGTGATGTGAACCTATCATCGAATGCAAAGAACTTTCCATTAAGGAGTACAAGATCCAAGGTTCTGAAAATGAGTGTTTAAATCACCTTCCTGGATAATGAGCTGAAGTCGACAGGAAGTGAGCCATCGAAGGAGGGCCATTATGATTCCCACATCATCAATACGAGAAAAAGGATTTCTCAAGATGATAGGACTGATTCAGAATTGTTGCAAAGAGGGTCAAATAAGCATAGGGTGTTTGGATTTTACAACAAGGACTTCTATTGAACATATTGGAGACACCACTCCGGAGTGTGGTAGCGTTTGACTCAAAAAATAGGATCAAAATTCATGGTGATGGAAGATAATGATCGAATGAGAGGAAAATTGACTTCCCAAACCCAGGAATCAAAGTGACGAATGAAGGATATCCCCAACCCGACACGAAATGCAGATGAGTGTCATGTTCAAGAGCGACATGCTGCCTCAAAACAAATAGGAAGTTTCACTTTCAATTTTCCTCCATTATTGTTAATGAGTGTCTCTTTATTTTTGGTAGCAAGCGTGAAGAGGATAGCATATTCTTAGAATATAAGATCATTCTTCGATTGAGTCCATCCTAGTAAGTTTAACGAGCCCTAGGAAGGAGTAACTTGACCTTGTCATGGTGACAAGTCTTTCTTCGTTTAAGTTTTACAAGCCCAAAAGAAGAGTAACTCGCTCATGTTTAGGGAATTAAAATCCATCAGGTCCCTTTTCGTAAATCGTCCCTCGAATCTGAAAAGGTAGAAAAAAAATATTAGAGAGAACCTCTTGACCATGTTCGATCAAGGTATTCATTTTTCGTAAATAGTCAATCTTAGCCTGAAAAAGGGGTAAATGTACATTAAGACAATGTCCATTCATTTAATTTGATGAGTTCTAAATGAGAAGTACTTGACATTCTTTTCATTTTTTAAGAGTAAAAAAAGAGCTTAAAATTATTGCAGCTGGAGGAATGAGTGGTATAATGGGTTTCAACTGGTTCCGGTGATGAAGGAACTAATAAAAAACACATAAAGGTTAAGAGGTTGGCTAACAAGACCACTCATCGTAGTAGTTCCCCAAGAAAGGGTAAAACAACCAAGTGAAATTGTATGATTGGCCACGCAGATGATGATGATGGAATGAGAAAACCAAGGCTCATCCAGAAGAAGAGGAAGGTAAAAGGGAAATCACGAGAGGTAGTATGAGAATGGTTTCATTTTTATAGAAGCCTAAAATATGGGAAACTATGCTTGAAATTTATTTCGTTTTTACATAAGCTTGAAACATAGACAAACTATGCTTGGAATACGTTTGCATGCCCCTAGCATAATGACACAATTCGAGGTACATGTCACCCCATCTTCATTTCATTCACATAAGTATACTACTGGTTACTAACAGGTGGATGGAATGAAGGTTCATTTATGAGATCAAGTGAAAGACTCGACTGGGATTTTACGAGATCTAATAAAAGAATCTAATTAGAATGGGATTTGTTTGATTTTTTAATGAGCTTGAGATAATGAAAGAACTATGCTCATAGGGACCTATGTAATTTTTTAACGAGGTTGACATAGTAAAAGAAATATCCGCATTACACATTGTTTCATTTATTAATGAGCTTGACATAAGAAAATAAACTCTACTTCGAAGAGTTTGTTTCATTTTTTAAGGAGCTTGACACAAGAAAATGAAATTTTCTCTGAAATACCTTGTTTAATATTTTAAGGAGATTGACACAAGAAAAGGAACTCTAATCTAAAGAGATTGTTTCAATTTTTAAGGATATTGACACAAGAAAACGAACTCTTCTCCGAAGAGCTTGTTTCATTTTTTAAGGAACTTGAAACAAGAAAAGGAACTCTACTCTGAAGAACTTGTTTTAGTTTTAATGAAGCTTGACACAAGAAAATGAAATTTTCTCTAAATTTTTTTCTCATGACCCATAAGAGGTCATGGCTTCCAAAAGGTTCTCATAAGATGGGAGAACAACACTATGGAAATCAGGGTCCAGTGCCCCTAGTACATGATGCCCTATATCACTGACCAGATCATCAATAGACATGGGCATGGAACATGTTGCCACATAATTAACCTGTGGTGGGGAAGATACCACTGGAATGTAAGGACCATTAAGGGATTATGGCTAATTAGGAGTCAATTTAGGACCGATGAATGACAACTAATTAATGGTCAAAATTATTCCTTCATGTGGGAAACACATCAGATGAAAGAGAGAAGAGACAAGAGCTCCCATGACATAATTATAATCATGCCCAAGGAGTAAATTAAAATCTAGGGGGACTTGGAAAACCATCACATCTATATAGACAGACTTTCCTCCCAAACTAATAGGCAAATTCATAAGGATCCCTAATGGTTGACTGGTTCCTATGTTAAAAGCCAACAAATTATAGGTAACAGGCACAAGCCGTGGAGAACTGAAAGCTTGCAAAGTAGTTTAAGACATAATACTAACATGTGCACCTTCATCTATTATTGTGCTAGGTATGACCACATTATATGCTTGTACTATGATATCAAAGGGCACTTAAGAAGGAAGACGATATCCTGTCAGTCGACTCCAATCAAAGGAAATGACCATTCTACTTGGAGGGGGCTTCGTGGGAATGGGAGAATTTCCCCCTTATGTTATGGGAATGGGAGAAATGCCCCCTTGTGTTATGGGAATGGGAGGATTTCCCTCCAATTCATGGGAATCTGAAGAAACAAAAAGAACCTAAGCAGTATGAGTTTCACTCTCGACGGGAAAAGCATGATCAAATGAAGCTCGAATCAGGTTGACTATTTTCTCAACCAATGTTTGGTCGGAAATGGAAGCATGGGATTCACTTTCAAAGAGAGTGGGATTGACCAGAGATGACTTATGACCAATCACTTTATCAATTAGCAGAGGATCAAGGAAAATTTTCTGGTAGCCAGCCGAAATTCATGTCTAAGAAGTCGTAAGCTTATCCAAGACTTTGGAGGCTTCTTCCATATAAGGATAAAGGGGAATGGGATGAGTCCCTTCACATAAATTACAGGGAAATTTTACTTTCCCATTTTTCCCATGGAACTTATTATCACTAGTTGAGGTTTTATCACCAGCATGATCTCCAGAGGCTGATGAAAATGTTGATGTGAGCCAGTGGACCATACTTATAATATCTCGGGAATTCCAGGACAATCCCTAAGAAGGTGGTCACCCTTGCAAAAATTGCAAGTGAAATTGACTTTACGGGTCTAAATGGAAGTTTTTTCAACGTCAGTTGCATCAATAGTGATGGTCGCTTGGTTTTCCCCTAACTTAGTTTTCTTCTTATTCTTAATCCTCTTCTTCTTCTTCTTATTCTTAGCTCCTTGGTTATTAGAATCTAGACAGTCACCAGATGAAGAGGAATAATGGGGTGAAGAAACAGGCAAAGAAGGCGAGGGATCAACTTTAAGATCAACATGAAGTTGACACTGTTCAAGTGAAGGTGAATTTGGTTGGGAAGCAGTTTGGACAATAGGAACAATGGGGGTCGAAAATAACCAAAATAGAAAACCAATGGTAAATCCAGGAAGGGACAATGTTGCTATATAGGGAGCACCAATATTTCCAAAGGAAGGAGAAGGACTAGAACTCCCATCAGAGGGGTTTCCTTGAATAGTAAATGCAGGAATTGTTGCCATTAGGCTTAACCTAAAATATGCTAAGGAGTTGTGCACGGGGAAGATGTTATTTCGTGGGCAGTAAATTCTAGAATTTAACAACAAAAATAAATAAAAAAGGGTAATCTAGGCAAAATGATTACCAATCAATCGTGAACTACAATATACACCTTGGAAAACCAAGGATTTGGCGTATGGAAACTAATCTCCCCGAATGTTGTTTTCGGTGTATCACGATTTACAAGGTGGCTGACTCGGTTACCAATGGTAGGTTTGCAACCTAGTGGGTTCTCCCAAAATATACTTGATGGTACGTGGGATCTTAGTCTATAGTAACGTTGTATAATGTGTAACCGTTCGATGAGAGCGTCGCCATATACTTACCATACATGGAGCCTAGTCCTATATACTTCCGTACATGGGACAAGATATTACCCCTGGGATGCAACACAGGCTGTTAACAACAGCTTCTACGCTTAATAACACCGGAACACGTCTCTAGCCTAGACCTCCCTTTGTTTGCATTAATTTCAAACGATCCTTAAGGTTAATTGAGTAAAATTTAAAGTTGATCTTTGATTAAGTTTCGATTTCAAGGTTCAAAACGATGTCACCTGAATACCTATAATGCACCTAGCATGAGAAAATGATTCTTTCAATTCAATGAATGATATCTAGTTCAAGGAAGAATTTCAAAAATATGATGCAGCAAACAATAATGCAGAAAATAAAGCTTTCCTAACTAGATCACTTTCACTATCCCATTTTAATTCAAAAATGAAAATTATGCAAATGTAATCTATGAACAATTCTTTTTTCTGAAAACTATGCAATTGTAATCCATGCACAATTTCCCCTTTTTTTATGAATGAGAATGCAATCAATTCACTTTTCAATGAAATGAGAATCTACTTAATGCACTTTTTAATGAAATGAATCCACTCAATGCACATTTTGGTTTTTAAATTGCCAAACAATGCAATCAATGTCTAATGATAATCACAAAAAATACTTTTCAAATGTCATGTAATCTAATACAATTTTACAAAAAGTAAAATTTTGAGATAAATAAAAATTAAATGAATGCAATAACTCAATTATTTTTATGGAATGCAAATTATGCTTAATGATAAAAAAAATAAATATATTTCCAAACATACAAGCAACACACAATGACTTAATGGACAATTGGCGAGAAAGAAGGTCTCTGAGTAAGACCCAGGTTCAGGAGAGAGAGGACAACAAGGTTTCCGCAGTAGTCTAGCACAACGCCGACATTTTCACTCTACTCCGAAGAGCAGAGAGTCTCACCTGAGGCGTGCTGTTGTGTAACCAGCTCCAAAAAGAGAAGAAAAGAGATATCAACGCCTTAGAAATGAGCCACTTCGAGGGGGCAACCTCCAATACATTACATAAATGAACAATTCTTGGATGATGCAATTCACAAAACCTCCTTTCTATATATAGGAGTCCATGGGGCCATAATGTAATCCTAGTGGGCCACAATGTAATCCTAGCCGACCTAACAATAATAATTTAAGGGCACAATAATAACAAAATGGGGGTTACAAGGGTACAATAATAACAATAAGGGGTTTACACTAACAATGATAAGGGGCTATACTAGTGATATAGAGACCTAACACGTGCCGTGACCTTAGTAAGGTTAGGAATAGATATGATATCGATTGATCACAACTATAGAGTAAAACATACAAAACTAGGTACTGCAAACAGATTCAGCTACTTTGCACAAGATACTACTCATGAGCATATTCAAGATGCAAAATCAAAATTTAAAAGCGGCCAATATCATTCTTCATGTTTTCCATGTTGTCTTTCATGTCATTCTTCAAACCGTCCATCTTCACTTCCACGCCATCCATTTTAGCTTCCATGCCTTTCTTCAAACCGTCCATCTTCACTTCCACGCCTTTCTTCAAAACTTCCATTTCATTTTTTGTTGCTTTTTGCGAGAGTGAAATTTGTTGCACTTGCTCTTGTAATTTTGATAGATCATGTTGCAATTCTTCATCTTCATGAGTCAAAGTAGAACCTTCTGAAGGCTTAATGGGTGTTGAATTCTTTTTTGGGGCCATTTTAGAATCCAATATTGATATCTATTCTACAAGATGCCCTTGGAATCAATTCAACTTGATTCTTCAAACAAGACTTATGCAATTCGGAAAAAAAAATACACACCTTTTACTAGCTTTTATGAGATCGATATTGAAATTGAATTATCTCTGTAATTGAAAATCTTCGATATCTGAAATTCAGCCCTGTAGTAGCACTCTGAAGCTTCTTTCAAATGCCACAGGTCTGACCTGATTTTGATTCTCCAAGACAAAGTTGTGTCCAATCTCCCACAATGACCTAATTCTGGACTGGTTCAGTAGAGCGAACTTGTACGACTTGCCACGTGTCACTGTTTTGTCCTTTGTCTCTAAAATTGATAGCCAATAAACTACAGGCCGTGTAATTGTGACCAATTTTGACGGCACTCCAATCCAATCTCCAGAGAGAGAGTTATTGAACTTTTCCCACGATCACCTCTTTAAGATGAAATTCAGGAGCCTGAAAAAGCACTACCTTCCACAGATCATATCTCTAAAAATATTGTGAACCAAGCTCTGAAATTTTTTGATGAATTTCCTCAGGATTTCAGCTTCGCACCATATGAATTTCAGATTCTGAACCTTCGTAGAAAAAAATTTATAGCGCAAATTCCACGATGACCTGTTTAGGAGCCTGAAAAAATACCTGACTTCCACAGATGATATCTCCGAAATTATTGCGAAACAAACTCTGAAATTTTTACACAGGCTTCCTCAAGATTTTTTCTTCGCACCCTAAAAATTTCAGCTTCTGAAACTTCGTAGAAAAAAAGTTATAGCGAAAATGCCACGATGACCTGTTTGGAGCAGCGAAACCCTAGAATCCAAAGCTCTGATACCAAATGTTGTGTAACCGGCTCCAAAAAGAGAAGAAAAGAGATATAAACGCCTTAGAAATGAGCCACTTCGAGGGGGAAACCTCCAATACATTACATAAATGAACAATTCTTGGATGATACAATTTACAAAACCTCCTTTCTATATATAGGAGTCCATGGGGCCATAATGTAATCCTAGTGGGCCACAATGTAATCCTAGCCGACCTAAAAATAATAATTTAAGGGCACAATAATAACAAAATGGGGGTTACAAGGGTACAATAATAACAATAAGGGGTTTACACTAACAATGATAAGGGGCTATACTAGTGATATAGGGACCTAACACGTGCCGTGACCTTAGTAAGGTTAGGAATAGATATGATATCGATTGATCACAACTATAGAGTAAAACATACAAAACTAGGTACTGCAAACAGATTCAGCTACTTTGCACAAGATACTACTCATGAGCATATTCAAGATGCAAAATCAAAATTTAAAAGCGGCCAATACATTCATCATAACCAAATTATTATCACAGAACTCAAGACATAAAACCCAGATAGAATTATATTTCATTAAAAATAGCGGACAATTACATTACTCCTCATAGTTGATTACAAAAGGACTGATTACAACATTTACAAAATAGAATAGAATGGAACTAAACAAAACCGAACAGAACCGAAATGAATAGAGCTCTCCTACGACTCTTTTCCTTAGCCCTTTACTGCACCAACCTCTTATCTCCACTGGCTGATTGCCTATTTGTTCCTTAGCCAACGCGTCTGTCAGTTTTCCCTCTTTTCTTGTTCTACTGTTCGCCACATCTCCCTGATCATTGGGAGTTCCGCTGCCTGTCCTTGTCGCTCCTTCTTGCTATCTGTGCTAGTTTCCGCGACTGTCACGCCACTTGCTCTCCAGCTTTCCACAACCATGAAAACTCCCTGTCTACTATGGTTGTGCTCTGCCATCTGTTATCTGCGACTCAAAACCATTTCATTTTCAAAACAAGGGCCCCAACAGGCCTTGACCACATGCTATTGACTCATCCCGAGTCAATCCTTTTCTACTGCCCCGGTCTCCACTAGTCCACCTGCCTCTGTGGCTGGCCCTGTCTTCTCCATTTCCTCTCCTTGTCCAAAAAAGGGCCCCAACTCGGGAACCTTTGCCAACACTGAAGATTTGAGTTCAGCGAAGTCCGTAATGGCCTGTTGCCATTCCTTCATGAGCTGGTCCGTTTCTGTGGCGATTTGTTCAGCTTCCTTTTCTCCTGCAATGACCAAAAACTTGCTGAATACTTCCTTAATTTTGATTTCGGCCTCAACGAACATTTGTTGTATTGTTTCTGTAGTATGATTTACCGGTTGTCTCAGTTTGTAGAGGACCTGCTTAGTGGTAGCCGAATGCTCTTCAATATTCTTTATTTTAGTCTCCAGTTCCTCCGCCTGATTGTACAACTGGTCAATTCCAACGGGGTCTGTGGCCTCCATTATTTCCTATGAGATCTGCTGAGTTGTGCCGATATTGGCTAAGCCTTCATATTTTTTGAGGTTGAACACTCATGAAAATGTTTCAGAAGGTTGTAAGCTTCTTTCACCGTCGTCCCCAGGGTTTCCTGCATCCCGCTTGCGTGTTTCTGCTTCTATGTGACCCTCTTAACATATACGACAGCAGAATCTGGCAATGCCGGTTTGGTCTTTAGTGTTTCCCTTAGCTCCTAATTCTCCTTGCTGAGATTCGCACAAGTCGTCTTCACGTGGATATACCTTTCGACTATAGTGCAAACCGTTATGTCCTCTGGTGTCTGGTCATATTGAGCTATCACAGTTGGCCAGAGATCCTTAAAAACACCTGTCACCTTCACCAATTGCTCCTGCAGAATTTCCTTTTCTCCCTTCAATTGGTCGCGCTCTTCATTAAGTGCACTTATCTGTAGTTGCTGTTGTTCAAACCTCTGCTGGAGGTCATTGTGGAGTCATTCGGCCTGCTGTGCCACACGTTGGATGAAATTGTACAGTTGTTTTGTGCCCCAGGTCTTCATACTCTTAGCTCCAGACATATATTGGTTTGACGGTCTCTCTCTGAGTGGTTGACTACTGGCTATCGACCTGGCTGAGTGTTCCTGTGGTGACGTTGGTTGGTTCTGTTGCGGCAGATGATTCCCTGGGTTATTAAGGCTTGTGATTGGCTGAACCTATTGCAGTATCAAATTTTCTTGCTAAAAAGGGTTTAGCTCCTTGGGCGAGGGAATTGTGTTTGTGGTAAAAGATCCCCCGCAAATTAAAAGGTCCTGGAAAGTGCTCTGTCCAACCAGGGGTTGGTTAACCTCAGGTACCGATGCTATACTTGAGTTAACCTCTGCCTCGTTGTCTCCATTTGTTTTAATTTTTGTCTTGACTGGGTCTGAAATGGTTTCCGATGTGGATGGAGTTCGGGTGGAATGGTCTTTGGAAGTGAATGATGTGTGAGGCGATGAATGGTGAATGCGAGGTGAAGATGTATGAGTGTGAGGTGGAGATGAAGTTTAAACATTAAAAAATGAGAATGGATTAAACATAGGTATCTCAAAGGTTACCTGGGGGGCCACCTCTGGCTCGTCTTGAATTGGTGCTCCTATATCCATAGGCTACATTAGATCTTCCCTAGTGAGATCCACTACTTTCTTAGGCACCATGACCTTGGATTTCTTGGCCATAGGAGCAGCTACAGGTGGTTTAGGTGCCTTATTATTTTTGACTGGAACTATTGTTATTATCAGGGGTGAATTAAACATTGTGGGTGGCAGGGCAGTGAGTATGGGTACAAATATGGAGGGTGATGCAGAATTTGAGGCCTGAAATTCTGAAAAAGTAGGAAATAAGGGAGAAGCACTGGTGAGAGTTTGTATTACCCGGTTGAAGCCTTTTACTCTCATTTCCATCTCCTCCAGTACTGATGTTAGCTGCAGTCATGAAACTCTGTTCAGTGTCTCATCCACTGTCTCCCCTGGTAATGGTTTTGGCTGTATACCCTCGAACGAGTAGTGATGGAATCCACTTCTGATTTCCATTCCCACTGCCGGCCAGGAGCAGACTTCAGTGTGGAATTCCTTTTCATCCACTTGAAACTTCAACGGTCTCATTTTAAATGTTGTTTCATCCACCCAAGTAGGCCTTTTGTAGGTTTGTTTGTGAGTGACCCAGAACCATATTTGAGACGAATAACTGTCCAGTAAACTCCTCGGGACCCTTTTTTGCCTCGCCACTATGTACACCATTTGCCTGTACCAGAATGTGAATGCCTCTTCATTCACCTCCTTTGTGCTTGGGTCTCCCGAGAAATTCTAAGGCATAAACTTCATTGCCGACGGCTGACCACTTATGAGTTCCACAGGTTTTTTGACTCTTGGGAAAGTTCATTTCCACATCGTGAACGCCATGATAAGGTAGCCGTAGATGAACCCAATGGCTCTTTTGTAGTTATCCTCGCAGGCTTCGAACAATTCTTTTAGTAGAAACGTACACCAATTCAACTGGGTTCCCTGGAGGCAGTGTTCTGCAACTGAGATGGTGTCCAGGGTGCATTCGCCCTTTGTATAGTGTCTCATGGTCTTGCTTGCAATCAGGTAACAGGAAAACTTAATTGCTGGGCTGTTTATGAGGTCTATCTTCGCTCCCTTCCCTCCTCTTTTAGTGTCGTATTTCTTGTAATAGTCGCAATCTCTTGCCTTCTTTTCTCTTTTGGATATTGTCTGGAATGCCATGGAGACATCCCTCCCTTCTGCTGATAACCCCGTTAGCCTGTGAATATCTTCTGCATTCATTGGTATCTCCCTCCCTAGCCATAGTGACCCATTCTGGAGTCTGCTTAGTAGGAATTTCGTACACTGCATCGTGGCTCCTGTGGTTCTAAACACAGGGAGGTTCCTCAGGTTTAGAATTATTGACTACTGGATGCCTTTGAAATATGGAAGTAACCTTGCTCCTTCTCCTCCTCCTTCAGTAGCGTAATTTTCTATATAATCCTGCCTCTTCATCACCAGAAATTGGTAGGAATCCGTGAAGTCTGTGTCAACCAATGACGCATTGTCATATTTTCCCATTAGCGACTCCATCCTTTGAATTCTCTCGTCGAGCTCGGGCTCGACGACTGCTGTTGCTAGCTTGGTTATTTTTACTCTTCTTTGGTATAGTTGCAATGCTACCCCTGCTCTTTATCTGTAAATTCCTACTACTGGATGCTCTCTCTGGACTTCTTCTAATGAGATGTCTCTCGCTGCTACTGTTTCTTGTTTTAACTCGGAATTCTATGGAATTCTCGAACTTTCTTCTTTCATGCGGGTTATGTAAGTAACTGACATGAATGAAGTTGATAAGACCCCATAACTAATTAATTTTTCCTGCCTCCCCCGTGGCTATAGTCGTGCGATTAGTTACTGCGATGAGGCGGGTTCTGACATGGCTGACTATGAATTCGGGATTTGGGCAAACGTGATGGGTAATGATTATGGCCTAATATGGAAAATTTATTATGGTATGGATGATACTAATTATGACAATTACTTCTGAAATCTAGGTAATCCTACGGAATTACATGGGAATGATGGGTCATGATGATGGAATGATGTTCGACACGTTTGGCTCTCTGATATGGATGACACGCTGGACACTACCCTCCCCCTAACCACAATCAGTTGCGATGCGGTCTCCGCATTGCAAATGTGAGTTTCTTCTGTTATTTCATTTTTATTTATTGGGGTTCCTATCTATTATCTTCTCGGGTGTGAGAGAGTTATTGACTCTACTTACGCTATTCTACCCTATAGACTTCTCTCGATTGTGAGAGTTATTGGAAAATGAAATACTGGAACTTACTCGTGATAAGGCTTCAGGTGTGCCCTATTCACCCATCCCGATAGTACTTGGCCATCCAGTTGTGCTAACCGAAATGCTCCTAAATCTCGAATGTAAATCACATGGTATGGTCCCAGCCAATGCATTTTGAGTTTACTTGGGAACTTTTGGAACTTTCCGTCGTATAGTAAAACTTTTCCTCCGACTGTAAAAGTTTTATGCTTAATATGGCGGTCATGCCAAGCTTTTTATCTGTCTTTCTGGATAGTCTGATGAAACTCCGCTAGAAACCTGTCCTCTTCAAGTTCTTTTAGCTCATGTAGTTGCTCTTTCAGTGAGTCTTCCTCTGTTAAATGTAGTGTTGACATGATTAGCAGGCTCGGTATGACAAATTCGGCTGATACCACTGCTTCCTTCCCATACACCAGCTGGAACGGAGTCTGGTTGTTCAGTCTTTTGACATTTTTCCTGTACACCCATAATGTTTCTCGTATGCGCTCATCCCAATCTTATTGATCAACGTTGAAAATATTCGTTAGATCCTTTTCGAGAATATTATTAAATGCTTTCACTATACCGTTTGCCTGAGGATGGTACAGACTGCTCTTATGATGTTGTACCATGAAATTTTCTAACAGAGATTTGATTGTTGTATTGATAAAATGTGTATCTTGATCACTAGTTAGGCTTATGTGGCAGCCAAATCTGCTGATGATATTTTCAAATATGAACCCGGTTGCTGTTTATGTTGTGCAATCCTTCACTGGTAATGCTTCTTCCCACTTGGTACGATAGTATGTTGCGGTAATGATGTACCTGGCCTGCGAGTGTCTGGCGACAGGTACTATCGGTCCTATAAAATCAACGGCCCACTTCTCAAATGGCTGCAATGATTTTACAAGGTGAAGTGGTAGCTCATCTTTGTGCGATGGAGATCCCATTCTCTGGCAGACATCACATTTCTTTACAAATTCATTACTGTCTGTGTGTACTATGGGCCACCATAAGCCTGTCTGCAGTATCTTTTTCATAGTGGGTTTTGTACCGATGTGTCCTCCCGTAACTCCACACTGACACTCCTACAATATATCTTCCCTTTCATGGTCCAAGACACATCTCTGCAAGACTTGGTCTAACCCCATCTCATACAGTTGTCTCGATATTAGTTGATATTCTTCTGCTCTAACTACCAGATGTATTTTCTAGGTCACTGTATATTCAGTCGGGCATTGTCCTGTTGCCAGATAGATTGCTATCTAGTCTAAGTAGTCTGGGATGGCTTCTACTCTAAAAATATCAACGTCTGGTAGCTGATCATCTAGGGACCCTCCATTTTCTCCATTTTCCAACCTTGAAAAATGGTCAGGACCCACATTCAGTCTTCTTGGTTTCACTATCACCTCAAAGGTGAACTCCTGAAACAGTAGGAGCCATCTACAGATCCTTCCTTCAAGGATCGGTTTGTTAACTAGGTACTTTAAAGCTAAATGTTTTGCGAAGAATTTAAACGTACCATTAATAGGTAGTGGTGAAAATTTTGAAGGGAATACACCATTTCTAAGGCTTCTCGTTCTGTTGTGGTGTAGTTCCTTTCAACTGTGGATAACTTCTTGCTTGCAAAAAAAATTGGGTGATCAACTGAAGTATCTCCTGGTTGAGCCAGAACTTCTCCTAGTGCAATTTTGGAAGCATCAATATGGATGTGGAATTTCTTGTCCCAATTAGGATGAAATAATATGGGCACGATTTCCAACTTTTCTTTCAGTGTGTTGAGGACAGTAGTGTAGTTGTTTGTCCAAATGAATTGCTCCGATTTCCGCAACAGCTTCTCCAATGGGGCTGTTATCTTCGCATAGTTGTGGATGAATCGTCTGTAGTAGCCGGTGTGGCCTAGCAGTGACCTTAACTGCTTCACCGTTTCTGGTGCCTCTATATTGATTATAACTTCCACTTTTGATAGATCCACGCAAACCCCTTGTTTTCATACAACATGTCCTAGCAGCGTCCCAAAGGGTACTGCAAAGATGCACTTCTTAAGGTTTAATGAAATATGGAGTTGTTCGCATCTGTCAAACATTATTATTAACAACGTTGCATGATTCTTTAAGAGGCTATAAACTGTCCAATCATCCATATAAAATTCCAGGAATTTATGGATATATTCTCGAAATGTTGCTATAACAATCCGTGAAAATACTGCCGGTGCGTTTTTCAACCTGAAGGGCATTACATGATATTAAAATGAGCTCCATTCGATTGTGAAAGTTTTCTTCTTCAGCTATCCTTACTTGATGGTATCTTGAAAATCCATCCGTAAATGAATAAGCTTCATTCCTTGGAACATTGTCGAGCACCTCATCACTGAATGGAGTGGGGAATGGATCATGTATGCATGCATTTTTTAGACTCTTGTAGTCAACACAGACTCGAATTTCAGATTTTTCCTTTTTACTTTGTATGAATATAGGACTTACCAACTCTACTTCTTCCACCGGGAATATCAACCCTGATTTTAGCATTTTATCAATCTATGCTTTGACTTTTTCTTTCACTCTTGGATTCAGACGGTATGGTCTGTGCTTTACTGGTCTTGCGTCGGGCTTAAAAATTATACGAATTTCCCACATGTCTCCTTTTATTCCTTTCAGGTCCGCTACTGAGGATGGGAACAAGTCTTCATATTCCTATAGCAGATTAAATATCTCCTTAGTTGTTTCTGCATCCCAATAGTCACCAATTGACGCAAGTTTGGGTTTTTTTGGTGTCTCGATGTTCAACTTCTTGGTCTTCAATGGTAGCAGATGAATTCCTTCTATTGTAGGTTCCTCTTGAATATCCCTCTCCCCTTATTTTTCTTCAAAATATAAATGTATAAGATCTTCTAGATCGTCATCATACATCTCACTGTTTATCTTCTTGCATGCTATCGATTGTCTGACACTTTGTTTCGGGAGTGGTTGTTCTTCATCCTCCCGAACCTCTGAAAAGAACAATGCCCTTTTAATGGCCTGCAGTGCCTGTGCTACTAGATGTGTTTCTCCTTCAAAGGAAAATAATTGTGTAAACTGATCCGCAACTTCTCGTCAGGTACCGGTTCCTCTCTTCTTCTCTTTAGTTAGGTACCAAGCTTGTGGAATCGAGTCCAGTGAATGTACAAACTTGTGTACCCATAGATCTTCCTGGTACCCTGATTTCTTCCATTGGTCCTCACAATATTGTAAATTTTTTCTGCGGTTAGAGTCCCCTTGGTAATTTTCAGTGAATTGTGGTCCTTCCTCTTCCTTGAATTTTTCCCTCAACGCTGCTGCAACCTTGTCCAATTACGACAGAGAGTTGCGGTGGTTGCTCCACCACCTTGCTGACGTGGATTGTAAAGCCATATCCATGAGTGGGACCCTATGTTCCACTGGTACATTATCTTCTATCTTGGAAATAAAGATATTTATAGAATTCATATTTGATAAAGTAGGATATTCTCTTACCTCAGTTCCAATCCAATTGATTCTTCTGATGTTAGTGCATCTCCTTGTACTGGTCTCATATCCCCCCTGCTGCCAATCATCCCAGGCTATTTCTGAGCCTAAGTCTGAGCTTTAAACACTTCTACAACTTACAGTCCCCCCCGCTATCGGGTTGATATAATATTCTCTTTTCCCTGCTTTCATATAATAAATATGATCAATAAACTGAGCATCCTCTCTGTTGTCGACAATATCTGTATATCGGGGTCCTTGATATGGGTCAAGTGGCTGAGTGACCCTGACTTCCTCATCTTCAAATATCATTAGTTCCTTTTTTAGATCAATCAATGCATAGTTCTTGAAAGCCCAGTCTATCCCCAGTTATGCTGGGTAGGGATCCTTATCCCCCATGATGTCTATCACCTCGAAGTCTGTGTATGTCTTTACCCATGCAACATCGACTTCGACCTCCTCCAGCCTGCCTATGGGCACAATGCAGTACTGGTTTTCCATGTGGAGTTGGATTGGTGAATATGTTAGCTTTGGTCTCCCTAATGCTTCCCATGTCTTCCTTGGAAAAATGTTGACATCTGACCCTAGGTCAAGCATTGTGTCCTTAATTTGGAATCCCACGACTTGAGTGTTTACACGGAATTCTTTCCCTGTTATTCTCTTATTTATTTTGACTCTCTGTATGTGTTTTTGTGTTACATCATTTTCCTCTTCTGGTTCTGGGGTTTCTTGCACCACCATCTCCAGATTTTGTTTCAGTTGCTCCAACATGGGTGCATTGGTTATGATTTTTAAAAATAGCTGGAACCATTCTTCAATCATTGTGTTTGTATTAGCTTCTTTCTCCTTGTCTACCCACAGTTTTGGTGTCTCAATGACTTTTCTCTGCCAAAGTTGGAAAATTTTTCCACTACTTCTTTAAAGTATTGCTTCTGTCTATCTGGCCTGAACACTGGCTTTGGAGATGCTGGCCTTATCAGATTTATCGGGTTTGTAGTCTATGCATCTTTCCTTGTTCTCTTTCTTCCTCACGTCACTATGGCTACATTCTGCATAGCCTGAGCCTCTACTATTCTTGGCTCTGCATTTACTAGATTTTCTCCTCTTTTTCTGGCTCTTTCTTCCCATCTTTTAATTAGCTCTGGGCAGTCCTCAGTTGTGTGTGTATTGGCTCTGCACTGAGAGCACCATGGTATTCTGGGGAGTGGACATTCCCTGGCTACGTGGCCCTCTTGGTAATAGTTGTAACATCTTATGGGTCCTCTTCCTCCAGCTCTGCCTCCCCTCATGCCTCCTCCTTGTCCCCTGGGAGCTTCATTCACTCTATATGATGGCCTGTCCAATCGCTCTGCCAGTGCATCCAGGGCTCTACACTACTCTGTGTTGTGCGTTGTGGAAGCACAAAACTCACAGTATATTTTTTTTGGAACGTTGGAGTATTTTTGCAAAATTGGGCATAGGCGGGGTGGATGACCCATGCATTTTCATATTTCAAAGTATTCAGTTGCGGCCTGATTCTGTTGCGCAGGGAACCTTGGGTAGTGGGGTTGTGGCGGATATATCCCTTGAGTGTTTATCTGTGCAACTCCCCCTAATGGTGGAGCTCCTTATGTCCCTACTGTTGAAGTCCCTGCATTCTTCCCCCGCAACCTTGGACATTCGTTGACAACGTGTCCCTCCATCAGACAATGCGTACACCATACATTGGGTCTTGCAGGTCGCATTAGCTGGATGTCCTTCAAATTTTCCATCTAACTGGCTATCTGATGTTGTAACCCCAATATGGAAGGGTCTTGAGCTGCTGCCCCTCCTTTGAACTCTTGCGAATACCCCGCCATGGCCTCTATCTTCATGGCTTGCTCCAATGAATCTTGTAATGTATCGATCTTTTGTTGCGTTAGTGGAGTTCTTGTCAATGGAATAAGGGCCTTGATAAACCAATCTCTCTAATGATTCGAATCGATTCTGTAACTCAGTTTCCCAACCGCATCCTTGAACCTTCTCATCAAATCCCATGCAGTTTCACCTTCTCGTTGTTTATTCTCCCACATCTCTGACAAACCCCGCTGATCTGTCTGAGGTAACTTGAATTCTTTAACAAATTCCATCTTTACATCATCTATCGCTGAGTTCAGATGAGCTTTGGACCATTTAATAAACTAGCGTAGAGCTCTATCCCTGAGAGTAGTTTGAAACTCGATCAACTTAACCACCTCTGGTGTCTGCCGAGCCCTCCATATGGCTTTGCAGAGATACCAGTGCTACTCCACATCATCATTGCCCCTCCCAGAGAGCTCTGGGTATCGAGTAAATGATCCCGCCATCCTTCTTTGTGTGGGTGATACTATAATAAAACCTATATTTCCTGGCTGTGAAATTGTATTACTAGCACTACTGCTAGTATGTATTACTGTTGTAGACTAAACACTATTCAAATTACTCAACTTTCGTAACTTAACAAAAATTTCACCTTGATAGAGTACCAGGGGAAGGTCGAGACTAGAGCTACTTGAAATTTGGGGAATAGAGTTACCTTGAGTTATGGGTGCTGGCCCCTATCAAAATAGTTACTCCATCGCAACATGCAACTCCACATCGGACATCTCCTCGGGGCGTGCATCCTCCATGTTGGAATTTTCTCCCTTTTCTCTTTGGGATGGGCTTTTATACACTTTCCTTACTTCTTTGAAGGTCCCTCCTATTCCTTGGGATTCTGTCTAACCTTCCATCTCCTTTATCATCTGCGGCGCCTTCTCCTTGTTTTGTCAACTACTTTCCTACTTCTCCAATTCTTTCATCACTCTTTTCTGCCACTTCTCATCTATCTGCGCCCTCCGATGTGCTCATCGCTCTCTCAACCTACTGGAGGTATTGGCATCCATATCCCTATTCCCCCTTCCAACTTACTTGTATCATCTATCCCTTAGCTCCTTCCCCTAGTACTGGAGGTTTAAGTCTCTATCTCAGATTTTTGAAATTCCATCAATCCCTCGTCTACCATTAAAGATTTGATCCACAAAGGAATCTCCTTCAGTAGCTCTCCTCGTAATCCAGATCTGAACATGTCTTCTAATTTTGAAAAGGACTGGTAACACTTAGCTGCAAATTCCATTATGTATCCTTCCAAGGTATATTGCACCCAGAAAACTACAGCTCAGGTCAAATCGGTATCTAACCGATGGAGAGATACTAGATCCACATGAAACCACTTGCAATAGATCTTACGTGAGCTTCCTTGGACTGTCTTGAATTGTAGTCTCCACAACCAATTATAGAGTTCATCTGGAAACTTTCCCCAAAACATTTTGTAGAGATCACTCGCAGATTCAGAGAATAGAACCCGATCCTTAACAATTTTATCCTTATGCTGTCTCAACTCAGCTTGCTACGTTATGAAATGATCTAAGTGGTTATCCCACCAGCTTTGTATTTCCCTTTCGAAGATCTGTGATACCATGATATAGCTCCCAAATGAAATTTCAAGTCCTGGCAACGGAACCATTTGTTGGAGAGAAAGAAGGTCTCTGAGTAAGACCCAGGTTCAAGAGAGAGAGGCCAACAAGGTTTCTGCAGTAGTCTAGCACAACACTGGAATTTTCAATCTACTCCGAAGAGAAGAGATTCTCAGCCGAGGTGTGCCATGACCTTAGTAAGGTTAGGAACAGATTTGATATCGATTGATTGCAACTATAGAGAAAAATAGATAGAACTAGGTACTGCAAACAGATTTAGCTACTTTGCACAAGATACTACTCATGAGCATATTCAGGATACAAATTCAAAATTTAAAAGCGACCAATACATTCATCATAACCAAATTCTTATCACAGAAATCAGGACATCAAACCCAGATAGAAGTATATTTCATTAACAATATCTAATAGTTACATTACTCCTCAGAGTTGATTACAGAAGGACTAATTACAATATTTACAGAACAGAACAGAACCGAAATGAGTAGAGCTCTCCTACGGCTCTCTTCCTCAGCCCTCTACTGCACTAACCTCTTGTCTCCGCTGGTTGATTTCCTATTTGTTTCTTAGCCAATGCGAATGTCAGTTTTCCCTCTTTTCCCGTTCTGCTGTTCGCCGCATCTCCTTTATCACTGGGAGTTCCGTTGCTTGTCCTTGTCGCTCCTTCCTGCCATTTGTGCTAGTTTCCACGACTGCTGTGCCACCTACTCTCTAGCTCTCCACAACCGTGACAACTCCCTGTTTAGTCAATTTAGTGTCCTAAATTGATAGCATAAATTATCGACCAGGGCTAGTAAACTGATGAAGTGTAATGCACTATATGTGCCTAAGTATCCCTTTTTCTTACTTCGTTGTTTTTAGTGTTTTATTGATGTTTTGGGGTTTTTATATTTAATTCTTAATATGCTACTCTATGCTAAAAGGATGAAGTTAAATCTATGTCAAGAGGGAGAAAAGGAAATGTTAATAAATGAATTAAAACATAGTTTATTTGCAAGTTCTATTCCTAACTAGAAAATGATGAAAACAGAGAGTCCTAATCCATGGATATTACAGCTTCTAAATGAACATTCATGAAATGAAAAGTAACTCAAAGCACTACAACTTAATCTGATTCATTTAGTTAGATATTTTTTGGAAGAGCTTGTGAAAAAGATTAATTCTAATGTAATGAGGATCTCCTAAAACATAAAAGGAAATGCTGAAACAAACAGTAACTTAGAACATTATAGTGAAATCTCATTCATTTGATAGAGATTTATTGGAAAATATTGAGAAGAAGATTACTATAATGTAGTAAGGATATCCTATGAAATGCTGAAACAACCTATAACATTACAACTAAATCTCATTCATGAGTTAGAGGTTTATTGGAAGAGCTTTTGAAAGAGATTAATCATAATGTGATAAGGATCTTCTATGAAACAAAACAATCAATAACTCACAATATTACAACTAAGTCTCATTCATAAATTAGAGGTTTATTGGAAAATCTTTTGAAAGAGACTAACTGTCACTATAATGAGGATCTTCTTTTTAACTAAATAACAGAAAATGAAATGCTAATAACTCAGAATATTACAATTGAATCCCATTCATTTAATAGAGATGTATTGGAAGAGCTTGAGAAAGAGACTAACTGCAATATCATGAGGATCCTTTATCTAAGCAAATGACATGAAACATAATGCTAAAAGCTATGATTTCAGAAAGCAGTCTAAGTAAGGAAATATGATAAAATAGAATTGAAAATGACTTATCTAGAAAACATGTAAAACCTCCTCGGATAGCAGGGGCCCTCTGCTATCAATTCGGCATTAATCCTTTAACTCCTCAAGATTGTATTCAAAACAACATCAAGGCTAAAACTCCTTTTTATTAACACAAGACTTGAAAACAAAGTATCACCGTAATGATAAAATATGTATCAACTGTCCTTTTCGGTATTACAGAGCTTAATTTATATGCAAATTCATAACTAAAATTGAACAAAAGTAGGTACAGGTGTAGATTTGAAGTTAAAATCAAATTAAAACTCTTTTGGGACTCGTGATTTGCTGTAAAGCAAATCAAGAGTCCTAATTCCTGTAGAAAACAACTTCTTTGACCTTTTCGTTGACCACGTGCTTAGACACCTCTAGCTATCGATTCAGTCCTCGTGGATGGGAAGGATTGATGTAGGGAAGATTTGGAATCCACCAATGTGTGCCTTTTCTCCAGATGACACATGTAACATACTTAACCACCAAAACAACTACGGAATGCTTGACTGGCTACATAATGACTGTATTCTATAGCTAAACTGTTCAAAAATCATTAAGACAACAAAAATCACAAAAGTACAATAAGTTAATCATTGTATGCAACCTTTAAGCAATCTTAATCATTCTCATTGATTTTTAGGTTTATGAAATGATAAAGGAATGATGAAATGAAGTGAACTTTGGCAAAAGAGAAGACAATTTTAGGGCTCAACACTCCCTGTCTACCGTGGTTGCGCCGTGCCACCTGTTATCTGTGACTCAAAACCGTTTCATTTTCAAAGCAAGGGCCCCAATATGGACTTAAAGAATCAAAGACTCAACCAAAATTTCACTTTCACCACTTCAAGTATGGGACATTAGGGGAATTTTGAGGTCTAAAATGGGCCTCCTAAGAAAAATGTACAACCAAAATAAAATTTATAAGAACCAATAGGATTCAAGATGATGATGTCAACCATGGGGGATGATTCACCATTTTTTAAGTAAAAGGGTAAAAATATTAAATAATAATAAATAATAAAACTACTTTTTCAACTCGTATTTTTAACTTATTTCCCAAAGTTCTTACTCAAATTTTGAGTAGGAGTTTTCATTGGATGAAGAATTTAATTCCTCATCCAAGGAGTACCCATGTCGCATACTTTCGATGGACCTTGCTATATGGAAAAAGAAAATACATTAAAATACGTGATTTCAATCACGTTTGTCATGTATTTCTCATTTTTCGTGTATAAGGGTCCATCGAAAGTATGCAACATGGGTACTTCTTGGATGAGGAATCAAATTTGTTACCCAACGAGTACTGCTGCTTGAAATTTGAGTAAACGCTTTGGGAGATAAGTTGAAAATATGAGTTGAAAAAGTAGTTTTTTCTTTTTTCCCTCTAAAATTTGATGATGTAATTAAATCTTATTTTATTATTTCCACTATTATTTTATAATTTTTTTAGGAGGCCCATTTTAGACTTCAAAATTCCCTTAATGTGGAGTTTTTCACACCACAAATAAACTAACACCAAACAAACAAAATTTGATGTAGTCAGAGCAAGAGGATGACCTTAGAGATCAAGACACACTATGCCTTTTAGCAGAAACCCCAAAAATTCTCAAATTTAAGGACCAACACTACTTTACATAGCAGAAACGATTCTGACAAGGTCTTCAACGCTACTTTAGACACACAAACCCATGTTGGCAGCGCTACTTTGCATAGAAAAACTTGTGTTGTCCTACGAAACTCCACCAGCATGGGGAGATAGTGGAAGACATGGTTTTTAGCATGACTGTGTTTATAAATATCTACGGTAGTAGTGCAACGGTGTCTGAAAAAAGACACGTTGATCGAGGAACGCTTAGGAAAAGCAATAAAAGCTTAAGAAGAAATCTAGACCTGACAATCTAAAGAAAAAATCAAGCACTATGAAGACCTATAGAGACCCAAATAGACTCGGATCTTGATGATCGATCAAAATGATAAAAAAACCAAATCAGAAAAAGAGAGACAAAGATGTTATACCTCCCCAGTGGAGTCGACAATTTTTTTGTGAAGAAATTCCCCTCTGCGGATAGAGACGATCTATCGAGCCCTATAGTGGGTCTAGCAATGCATGAGACTAAATAATGAACCCTTTCCTAGCTTGTATTCAAAGCAGAAGAAGAAGAAGAAGAACCTACCTCTTCTTGATGATATCGTCCAGTCCTTTGGTGAAGACCTTGATTCCACAATCCTTCAGGCTTGCTCCTCGCAGCTTGTGGTGTTCGAATACCTATAGGAATTCAAGAGATAACGACAAGAAACGTGACAAGATACATAACATATATCAAATATAAAATGCCTAACAATTCAAGGAGTATTAGGCTACTTTCATAGATATCTCGACAAATATGGAAAGGGAAAGATC
The DNA here is from genome assembly GCA_034641835.2 of Pinus albicaulis. NCBI lineage: Eukaryota > Viridiplantae > Streptophyta > Pinopsida > Pinales > Pinaceae > Pinus > Pinus albicaulis. The sequence continues at coordinate 119,235,899 of CM076583.1, read as the reverse complement.
AGATGTATTATTAATTGTAGAAAAGAGGAAGCATACTGTTATGGGATGTCCAAGTCCAAACCGAGGCCTTGATGTTTGAGACCTCCCTTTGGTGATTTCCAATTCCAAACCGATTTTGTTCAAGCAATCCTTCTCCCAAGTGGAAATTCAGGCATAATCATAGTATAGGGATGCAAAGGATTAATGATCAAGCAAGACCAACCAGTAGTGGAAGGATGGGATTCAATTTATAGGTAGGTAGAAGGATTTAGGGATCCATAAAGGAACGAGGAAACCCCACTTATCAAGGGAAAATTCCCTAATGATAAGATTAAGAGCTTTAAATGAGAGAGCTCAAGCGTATCTGCATCGAACCATATCCAACTCATCATTCTGGAAGCTTCTAGTGCATGAAAATTCTTCTCCATTTGAGGAAACATTTATCAAAGAGGTTTAGCACACTTTTTCCTATAAAAAGCACACTCGTGGCACTAGTTCAAAGTGTTGCAACATGCCATCAGCACAAGAAAGCAACTAGCAAAGAGTGTTGACCTAGAAATTTACGGTTTAAGCTAATCTTCTTTAGAAAATCTTCAAGGAAACTTTCTATTGATATTCAAGGGATACCATGATGTATTTTCCATGGTGGATATACTACACAGTTGTAATCTTAGGCCACTTCAGGATTAGGGATGGGAAATGAATAGAGTGAAAAATTATTGTGTAACACTTACCAATTCTTTTCCTCATAAATGATATCTAATTGCTCAACTTACACAACTTCATGTAGATCCTTATGATGAATTCTGAAAAAGTAAACACCGAACAAGTCAATCTTCAAACTCGATCGCGCCAATATGACAAGCCACCTGCTAAATTAGTGACTGAGTTGCAACCTCAAGTTTCCACCGAGGCCCTCTCATGATAAAATGGTAACATACTGATACCTCACCCTAAGGTAGAGGTCATCCCCAAGATCTCTAAAGGTCCATTACGTCAAAATTTTTCTTCTTCTAAATCCACCTATACCTATAACATAGTAGATGACTTGGCACAATCTCCTACTTTCATGTCAACATTGGAAGTCCTCTAGACAAACCCATCCAAATGGAAAGGTCTGCTCTATTCTTTGGGTGCTTTGGGTCCTTCTAACGATCTTATGATTGTCTTTGATGCTGAAAAATCAAAACATCCCCCCTACCTTCATTTGTTTCATTTCAAATACCAGTCTCCATAAGTAACGTTACTATTTAGCGGTGTATCATAGATGAAGGCACCTCCACTTGTGTGATGGATACTAGTGTTTGGAAGTAACTTGGTTCATCTAACCTATTCCCATCCACCATCACTCTTCATTCTTTGGACGATCATCCCTCGCAACCCCTTGGCTTATATCGCAATCATCCTATTACTGTTGCTAGAGATATTGTATCTATTGACATCAAAGTCATTAATGCCCCATTTTATTATAACATACCTCTTAGGTTATAGTTACACCTACGCTATGTCAGGTGTTGAATCTGTGATTTTCCATAAGATGTGATTTCCTCATAATGGAAATATTGTCATTATTGATCAGTTGACGTACTATGATCCTAAGTCTTAGACTTCACCTTAGTCCACTATCTCATCAATGGCTAGTAATAAAATTGTCTCATCCCTCACCAATGTCTCTCCTGGAGTCTACAAAGATTTCACCTTGCTTGGTGCTTATTATGGTCCACCACTTACCCCTTCTGAGCCTAGCTCGTCTAGTGTTTTCATGCTTCAAGTGTCACGGGCTGCTCACAAGTGGTCCGATACGCCTTCCCAATAGCCAACACCTCTCCAACCTATTGTTCCAAAATCAACCTAGCCTTGAGGTATAATTCCTTAAGGAACATTTCCTTCTGCTAGTATCTCTCCTAGTCCTTTCCATCTAGGAACGGTTCCCCCCTGGCCTTAGCCATCCAAGAGCAGTTCCTCCGATTCATTACCCTTCTGGTTAGATACCCTTCTTATTCCGACCACTTGAATTTTTTTTTGTCCCTTTTATTGCTATGTTGAGTCTTCCTAATATCACCTTGGGGATCCCAATTTGGTAAATTGACCCCCCATAAACACTCCCCCTGATCAAATTAAACCTTATATTTCTTTGACCCCATTTCAATCTGTTGTTCCTACCCCTTCCTTTGCTTTAGTTCCAATGCAACCTCAACAAGAACCTACTTATGTTGCGAAAGCATTTGGTGAGGGGGGGAAGCCTAGAAAAGGGACCCAAATACAAGGCACCCCAAACAAACCAAGTTCCTCCTAAGCCTCAAAATACTACTAGTCCATGTCCTTTGTGTGATGTTGTTGGGCACACCACCAATAATTTCCCTGTGCTCCCTCATATCAAGAATTTGGTTGCTGATACCTTTCCTGTATCCAAAATTCCTGAGTTCCATGTCACCTTACCTGAGTCATCTAAGAAGAACATATACTTATGCACAAATTACCCTTGTGATTTTTGTGATAATTATGGCCATTATTCTCACCACTGCCCCCATCTCGAATAATTTTGTGATACACTTCCAGTGCTTCGGGAATTAGAGGCCGCTCATAGTGAATCCACCCCTTCTCTACCTACAAATTTTGGTCTCATTATTTTTCCAGAACAAGAGGTTTCTCAACCACCCATTGTGATCCCTCCTCCTGATGTCGAGATGACATATAGTATCACCCATATTCTCTACCTGTCGTCATCCATGCGATCGATGTATTGGGACTCTCTTGGAGTTCCCTATTGTGATTCCTTCGAACCGTCTTCATCGAACACTTTGGTCTCAACATTAGTAGATGCCCCATCTATTAGTCATATGTCTCCACTTTTCAATGATGCGCATGTGAGCGTTGTCTCTCATGATGATGCTTCAGGTATATCCTCCACATAATGTAGTATTTATTTCTCCCATCCTCCCATATTTCATTCTAATAAGGAAATCATGGAAGCCATGATCACCCCTGATTATCCTTGGGATGATATGAACCATCATGTGTACTTCCTTCCGCATAAAACCCATGATCAATATGTTTTGGAGTCCAAATAATTCATCCATGGTGATTTTGATTGGTTCATTAACCCCTTCCTTCAAACCACATCCACTTTGTGGTCATTACATTGCCACCCAATGTGTGGGTAAGGCGGCATCCACTTTTGAGAATCCAGGAGAAGAAATTCTCCCCAACCCTCCCAGTGCATCTAATAGTGTTGACTCTAGTCTCATCATTATTTCCAATTTAGAAGTACCTCTAGAGTCTCATATCATTTCAGATCACTATAGGGATGATCCAATTAAGCATTCCTTCATCTTACATCAACAACCCAGTTCCTTAGACATTGTTTTTGACCAACATCAATGTTTTATAAGTGAGCATCAATTTATTATATCCAAAGACACTCTTTGATATAGTGACACCATGTATGTGAACCCAGAAATACATTCCATTTGATTCATATATGCAGTGCCAAATGATATTGGTAATCCACCATTTCCATTCTCTTATTGCATCCTTTATCTGTTCTTCCCACAAGAAGACATCCATAAAATAAACAAATGTCAAACCATATCATCAAAATGTGTTTGGATTCAACTACTATAAATATATCCAACATTCCCATAACATGCTACAATGGGGTGCAAATATGAAGCTCCATCTCCTCATCATCCTCTATAGGATCTCATGCGAGTAGGACCAGATGCTCTAATTCCTTATTTGAGTACTTGGAACACAATGGCACTCTACAAATTCATCCATCTAGGGGCATCATTCCCACCTTTGCATACCCGATAAGCCCCCTACATAATCACATTATGGGGGGAAGTATCCCATGATTGGGAGCATGATGGTTCCCATTGGCCACCTTCTCACTTTATTAACATAATTCTCGACCTAGACTCTAATGATCTAGGTATGGACGATTATCTTTTCATTCCTTGGATAGTTTGTCCTACCAGTCTCTCCGTCGAGCCATATACCCATCGAATATCGTAGATGATTGATACCATATATTAAAATATTATACTCTATATGCTACTATTCGGTCCCCATATTTTACTTGGTGGGTGGGGATACTCCTTTACCTTCTCAGAGTAGCTCATTCATGTATTCCTTTCTTACCTTGATTCTTCACTAGGAACCATCCTTCCAAGAAGCATTAAGGCCCTCTTTAGGTAAGTAAGGCCACCTAACTGAAAGTTGTAGATCCAGATTTTGATGGTTAGTTTTTTTGCTACATTCTTACCAATATTTGTGGCCTTCTCCTCCTCTCCAAATTCTTCAACAACTCATTCTGCAAACAAATTGGATTTGGGGGAAAGAAGCCCTTTTATAGGAAAAACCCTATTTTTTTCGTCGCCCATTGCAACCAAACTGTAGCTCATTTTGATGAACCATCAAATACATTGGAATGCTCTAACTGAATTTTATAATGGGTCTCCCTTTGTTTCTAGTAATTTGACACTTCACCCAAAATCCATTTTCTCCATGAGGTTTCACTTTGCTGCCAATTAAAACAAAATTTATTCATATGAGTTGCATGTACTTTGGTACTACTTTACCTTTTCACTCGTCGATTCATGTGTTGATTTTTTTCATGAGTATCCATTATTTACCAATGTTTTTATGGTCCCTCTTGGGTCTCTCCCATGTGGAAACATCATCAATTCACCGTTGTTCAGAGCATCTGAGATGAGTCACCCCTGCATTTATGGAGCCTGTTCTAAGTCCCATTGAGTTATGATATAGTGTTCCATCCATATTTGTGTCACCTTCATCCATTTTTTCTCATTCCAGCCTCCATATATATTGTTTCATCTCTTAAAAGCCTCCGTCTGAGTAATTCACCATCCCTTATGGAATTGAGTCAGTGGCTGCCAGGTCAACCACACATATTATGATCTGAAAAGGGAATTCATCGACCTACCTCTCATCTTGTTTCCTTCCATCATCATCCTTAGTGTTAGTCCATCAGTCACTTTCGTATGATCCCTCGTGCCTTTGTTGATGATTCCTCGTTTCTTATACTCTAGCGGGCCCTCTTTTGTCGACTTCAATGCATTTATTCTAAGAGTGTGGTCTAGAGGGTGGGGTACCTTTTTTCCAACATTCTTCATTGTTCGGTGCCTCATATCAAGCAAAGGGAATAATCATTTCCCTTTGACTTGGTTATTTCTCATGTGCTCGAATCCAACTCATTATCACACGCTTGAGAATTGTACACTTGATGATCCAGTGATTGAGAAAATTGCACCAGTGATTCCCAAGTATGTGTGAGATGTTCCGGACCTCATGAGGGGGTGGCCCTTCAGTTAGTCCCCCACATGCTCGGATGTCCGCATATTTGATGGGTTTGGTTTCAACTTCTTGCAATGCCCACAACATGTATGTCTCCTTCAAATGGTCCATTCATATATTCATATCCATTTCCTGTTCAACAGATCTTATGTGGTTGTGATACCCCATCACCATGTCTGTTTGAGGGTCATTATGTCTCATGTACTCAGATGTTATGATATTCAGTCCTGGCCTATGTTTTTCCAGGTGCATTTTGTATATGGGATTCATTGCATTATTTTCTAGCCCATTGATGCGAGCATATAATGTATCATGTATCACATATCATTTACTTTGTAGCTCAGTCCCACATTGCTGGGCCCACCATTATTATTTATACTCAGTTATCTCACTGGGTATGGTTATGCATTCCCCACCTCATTTGAGATCATGTACTCCAAAATAAAAGGAGACTTATATCAATTTCGTTGGTCTCGCTCCCTTCATTCCCTTGTCCTTTCTTGCCTTGCTTTAGTTGTATATCTCTCTCTCTCTCTCTCTTTGACTCCCCTTTGGTGTCTTGTGGAAGTGTAACTTACAACATATTTGGGTCATATGATTTTCTCCTAACACTCATATGTTGGGGGGAAATCTGTTATCACCAAAAAATGATCACCTAGCCATTTCTAACTAGGTGGATTGAAATACACCATGTAGGATTAATTTTACCATAGTAAAATCACTTTCACAATAGGAAATAATTTAGTAAGCCATTTTTATGATATTATTTTTGGTTAAAATTAAAAACCCCCATGATAATAATTGAATAAATCATTATTTATTTAATTTTATCTAGGAATAATTATTTAATAATTATTTCCTGTCACATTCGACTAAATCACGTGGGAACAAATAAATAAATAATTATTTATTTATTATTTCTCAATTCTATTTTTGGATTAATTTTTGAATCACTATTTAATAATTATTTCAATTTCACACATCTCTTAATTCTCGTGAAATAGTTAATAATTATTTCTAAATAAATATATATGACCATTTTGAATATATTTTCCCTCTCCAAAAATATATAATAAAGTATTCCTAACGATTATATCTTGATTTAGTCAATAATATTTTTATTATTTCCCAATTTAAAGATCAACCCAATACTTTGTTATAGATAAGATGGTTTTCCATTCATTCCTGACCATGATCATTATCATTGTCACCATTAACGTCTTCTTGCATTCGAGCTCTCACTAGAATTATATATATTCTTTTGGGTTTTTCCACATAATAAGATAAAGAATCAATCATTGAAGCATCAAGGATATCTAAATGACCCATCCCACAGAGGTGAATTTGCAGACCCTTTGGTAGATATCCTTCACCAGGTGTTATTAATAAAATTATTATTCATTTTAAAGTATTTCCGAATTGGGTTATTCCATTGGATTTATATCATTTTTTGTTGTTTTGGATCAGATATATATTTTTACTGCAGGTTTTTCTCTTTTTATTATTGCATATCTAAGGCACAAATATTTTTGTTAGGGTCACTTGTCACTAGTAACTTAAGTGAAGTGTTTTTTGTACACCTTCCAAGAAATTTCATACTAACACCTGTTGAAGTCATGTACTCATGAGTCTATATGTACAGTATTGAGTCTTTGTATACCTATTAAATGTTGTCATGTTGATGTAACATGTTGTAATAAGTCCCACAAGGTCTGTAGGAGTGGTGTCATGAGGCAAAAATGTGTCAAATGAAGTAGAGCTAGCTTGTACTAGACATATAGTTGATGATGTATGTGTGATGTCTTGATGAAGGCATACAACTGGGTTCCTGATGTCAAGATGAGTCTGGAGGGATGACTTGCAAGTCACTTTACTCCCCTGAAACTTTGTTGCAATTTTGAGGGCTGGATATTTTGTTTTAAGCTATGCTATGCCCCATTCACATGGATGTAGGCTCATCAGAGCGACTGAAATAGTCTAGTCACTCGGACATAAGGTTATGGGAGTGATTGGAGCTTGCTAGTTGATTTCTTACAGTGCAAAGAGAGCAATTGAGGAAGAACAAAACCAGTCACATGGATGAAGAATAGTGGGAGCGATTGGACCTCTATAGTCGATGGATTGCAGTTACTGTGCCAAAAACCAGATTTGAGTTTTTCTACTGTTGTGCGTAAAAATGAGGAAAAACATGAAAAAATCTCTGGATTCCTCACACTCTCTTGAATTAAATTGTTATTGGCAGAGCTTATTGACAAAATTTTCTTGAGAAAGGACGAGATGATTTATGGGGCCTCTAGAAAATGATTAAGCTTGAAATTATCAAAAGGCTAGTGGAAGGAGTGGTTTGATATGGTCAAGATACCAATCTCTATCATTTTTGAAGTGTGTGAAAAGGTTTAGTGTGTGTTCCATCATCTGGAAAATTAATTGTCTTAACGTCCATCTCCATATTTTACAAATATGAGAAGGGAAGAAGCTAATTTATTAGTTCAAAATCAATGTAAGTGAGTGAGTGTGCTTGAGTTCTAAGTGCAAAATCAATGAGTTCATAATTTCAGAATTTCATTGTGCTTCAGAGATTAATCTTCAACAGTGTTTGAGAGTTGTATGTAGAAATTGCAAATCAGTTTGGAGAGTGTGTGGAGAGAGTTTTGTTCTCTCAATTGGAGTGTGGAATTGTGGTTGAATGAGTGTTCATTTGTTGCATGTTTTCATTGTGCATCATTACTTTTATTTCTGACTCATATCATAGCATAATTGTTTTTTACTTGGAGTGGGGAGTTTCGAGCATAGTTCATATTATTTGTCTATTGTAGGAGTGGGTGATCCAAGTTGGATATGGCCAAAATTTCTCATTTCAGTCAAGGGGTGGGTGCTCCATTTCTAGTGGGTGCTAGCTAATGTAATGCACTGATTTTGTTTTTTGAAGCAATAGATAATAAGAAGAAGTAGCAAAAAGTTTGGTGGTTTTTTGCCTCGAAGGGGGGTTTTTCCACCTAAAATCTAAGTGCTTATATGTGATGGTTATTTTTGTTTTTCATGTGCTTGATCATGTTATATATTTCTGAATTTAATTTTTGAAGATGTTTTATTTGCAGAAGTTATTTTTTTATTTCCGTAATAATGATTCACCCCCACCCCCCTCTCAATATTAAATTTGTCTAGTAATTGGTATCATAGTTGACTTGACTCCTTTGCTACAACTTGACTGCTGAAAGGAGAATTTGAGAAGGGAAAATGGTTGGCCATGATGTGAAAGTTCTAATTTTTTATGGTGAAAACTACAAGTACTTATGAAAAATGAGAATGGCGGGGCATCTCATGATTTTAGGTGTTGATATCTTCTCTACTGTAGTGACCAGATATGTTGTTCCCGATGTTCTTCCTTCAGACACTGATAAAAAGAAGAAGAACCAAAACAATGCCAAATCCATAAATGCCATCAATCCAACACTTAGTGAGAACGAGTTGATAAAAGTCACACATTGCAAATCAGCTAAATAAGTTTGGGACAAAATTGAGAATATCTATGAAGGTAATCCAAAGGTGAAGAAAGCGAAGCTCCAAACCTATAGGATGAGGTTAGAGAGCTTGATAATGAAGGAAGATGAAACTATTGTAGAGTATTTGAGAAGATTTGAAACAATGACCAATCTAATCAAGAGCATCGATTTAAAATTTGAAGATGAAGTCATTTTTCAGAAAATATTGAGGTATTTCCCAGCAAGATTTAAGCTTTTTTTATTGAGGAAATAATTGATTTGAGCACTCTCACTATGGATAAGTTTCTTGGAATTCTTACAACTTATGAGCTGCGTATTGTAGAAGAGAAATCTGAATATAGTGAAATTGCATTCAAATCCTCCAAGAAGTTCAATGGTATCACCAAAAATCTCAAGAAAATTCCAAAGAAAATAAAGGAAGAGGAAGAATAATCTAGTACTGAATTTGATGGAGAATTGGCTTAGTTTGCCAATAAATTAAAGAGAGCTACTGGAAAGTATAAATGCATGTTTTGTTTCAAGTGTTTTGAATGTGGTGAAGTTGGAAATTTTTCTGCAAAATTTCCACACAAAATAAGTAAAAAGGAAGAAAAGAAGAAGGATATGAAGAGAAAGGATAAATCTCAGCATTTCGTAAAGTTAAAGCTGAAAATAGAAAGAGATACTACTCCAAAGAAGAAAGTGATATTTAGGATGAAAGTAGTGAGAAATATTCATCATCAGAAGAAGAAGAGCGTAATGAATGTGTTCTTATTTATTTTGAGTCCCAAGATGAATCTTATCTAAAGGATGCAGAGATTTATTATGAAGGTGATCTCATTACTACACTCGATGAGATGAACAAATCTAGAGACAAAAATAAGTAGTTGAAAGGGGAAATATGAAAATTAAAGGAGAATAAATTTTCTTTGGTTGATAATTCCTTGAGGACCCAATTTACTTAGCTTACAAAATTTGTAGAAATTATATAACTTATGTGTTATATGTCCACGATTCTCCTGATCTCACACTATTTTAACTTCATGCAAAATACAGAATCTATTCCACCATTGATCATTTGCGGAAATAAAATCAAGATAGCAATGCACACATGAAACAATAAAAATTCACACAAATTAACACAGTTGTTTAACGGGAAAGCCTGAAGCTAAAAACCAAAACTATATATATATATATATATAATATATGTCATAGAGATCATGTAACAATCCTCATACAAAACTGATCATATCAAGCTCTTAGTACAATAAAATCGCTACGCACTAATCAGACATGATCTTGCAAATCCATGCACCAATATTTGCCACCTGCTAGCCTGCCTCTACTGCGCAATCCCTACTGAAGAATGGCTCTGAATGAAATCAAATTGCTCCAGCCTTGATCACATAATCCTCATAGGCATCTCCACTGAGTGATGGATGCAATCAATGCATGACTATAGTCACAACTGATAGTCACACTTGCTCTTTCACCTATCTCTCCACTGGTCTCCATTGAAACTATACACTTTGCTGTGGTTAGCGGCTGATGTGTTGGTTGATTAATGATTTATTATTTAGTGAATTAATTAAATAATTAATTCACACCACTCTCACTAGTGTATCAATTAGTTAGACTAGATACAACTAGCTCAGCTGAGTCTAACTGAGTTAAACTAAATACAACTCCATGAAATACTTCTATAAATCCACCAAAACTCTGTCACATGAGTTCTAACTAAATTCCTCATGCATTAGCTCCAATAAACCCTCAAGAATAGCATAATTCCTTCTGTCAGCTGCTATGCCACATCTGTGCACTTAACTGAAGTGCTCCAAGAGAATAAGATAATGTTTAGAGTCCAAATATTATTAAGAGCTAATAATATTCGACATATTTATTTTTAGACTGGCAGTCTAAAAATAGACTCTGCCCAATATGTCTAAAAATAGAAGTCCATATATTTTTCCAACTTGACCAACCATCCACAAATAGCATGCTGTAACTCATAGAATATGATCGACATGTCTAAAAATAGACTTTGTGCCAAAAATCACCTGTGTGGGCCCCACCTAGTTTAGGTGATTATTTTCCAACTAGTATCAAGGATGATGTTTCAAGATGCCTCCTTCACTTCGGAGATTTCACTCTTCAACATATCTCTTTAAAGAAAGAATTGTTGCATGCGGCATGCGACTCCATTTTCACCATAACCTTTACGAGTGCCACAACCAACTTCATGCATCTGCTCTGCAACTCTTGCTGCAACACTTTCGAAACTGAATAGGCTCCAAAAAACTCAATCAATCTAATGCATCTATCATCAAAGTCTTCGACTTTTGCTGGTACCAACTACACATGTCTTCAGTAACCACTGCGTTGTTGAACTCTGCACCCATGCACTCTACACTTGCTGTCAACTTTGAACGCACTCCCGATGTCAGAACGCATTCACCCCTTTACAGTTTGCCGCATAAATCCAGCGGTCATGCTACTGCTGCTCTGTGGGTATGTTGTAGCCAAATTAAATTCATGATATCCTCATCTCATGAATCTTGCTAATCTCCTCTTGGGATTACTCATAAACGCAACCCCACCTCTCACAGTGGTATAGTGTACACTCTCTCCATCTGGCATGAAATTTCTGCACGCAAGTAGTTTCTCACTCCATGATCCTCATCTTGTGGCTGCTCCACATCCCGAAGTTCACTCTTACCTACCTGCAGAAAATCAACTCCCTCTCAAGCTTCGATTGCATGTCTTTCTTGCACTTCCCAATAGTAGGAAGCTGCGTGAAAATACATCTACTTCAAGTACGTAGAGATTCTTTGCTTGAATCCCAACCTTGACTTGTCCGTTGCTTTGTCACAGGGAAGGAAAACTTTTCCTTCACTAAAGACAACATCATAGCCTTTATCCTCCAACATTGCGATTGCGATTAAATTCTTCTTTAAACCTGGAACATGCACAACATCTTGTAAAAGAATGAGTTTACCTGACGCCCTCTGAAAGGTAATGGTACCAATGTTGGTCACACTGTATCGTCCATTTTCACCCAACTCAACATGCAATTGGAGATCTTTCTCCATGAATTCACTGAAAAGGTTCACATCTCCCATCATGTGAAAGGAAGAACAACAATCAAAGTACCACCCCGATCCCAATGCACTAGACACCATGCATGCGATCAATGAGAATTAAAGCAAGAAATTATGAGGAAAGAGCCTCACCAGCTGCAACTCTAGTAGCCATCTTGTTCTTTTTCTTATGTGGACAATTTGTGGAAATATGTCCAAACTCGTGACAGTGAAAACACTTCACTTTGGACATGTCATGCTCTTTTCCATCTTCACTGGCCTCAGATATAGAATGGAATTTCTTCCCCTTCTTCTTATTTTCCTTGGAAACCAAAGCAAATTCCTCTTCATCATGCTTTGATGAAGATCCATCCCTGGTACTTCGCCTTATCTCTTCTTGCACAAGATCCGACCAAAGTCGCTCCCAACCCGGCGATTTCTCCCGTCCATTGTCGAGTCTTCATAGCTATGCCAACTCTTCGGAAGCCTAAGGAGAGCCAATCTCACCAAGTCTTCTTCATCACAACGACTCCTACACTCCCAAGCTCATCCCTACGGTGGAAAAACTTTTTCAAGTATCTAGGAATAGTGTCATTCTTCTCCATTTATTTTTACGAGCTTGTCTTTAAGTGCCAGCTTCCTCTTGGTCACTCTTGGCACCGAACAAATCTTGTCAAATCCTTCACATTAAGAATGGAGTGGTTCTTGTGAAGGAAATTTGGACACAATGTGGTCCCTTCCACCTTCCAACCGTCATTCGACACTTTGCTACCTTCTTTTTCCATGCGTCGAGTACGGCTACATCACTAGAACCCGGCTTAGGAACATCATAACCCATGAACTCCTTGACCCATTAACATCCAACACCGCCTCCATCATCCTTCAATGCCAAATAGTGGAAGAAACAACGCATAAAGGGCATACTCCAATCGCAATCCGTTGAAAGACATTTCAATGAATGCTCAACTTCGACACCAAGAAAACACTGCAGCAAATTTGAATTCCACCAACACAAAACTCAACCGCTTCAATAATTGCAATCTGCTCCAATGATCAACTGCTCTGATACCATGTAGAAATTATATAACTTATGTGTTATATGTCCAAGATTCTCCTGATCTCACACTATTTTAACTTCATGCAAAATACAGAATCTATTCCACCATTGATCATTTGCGGAAATTAAATCAAGATTGCAATGCACACATGAAACAATAAAAATTCACACATATGAACACAGTTGTTTAACGGGAAAGCCTGAAGCTGAAAACCCCAACTATCTGTATACAATATATGTCATAGAGATCATTTAAAAATCCTCATACAAAGCTGATCATATCAACATCTTAGTACAATACAATCGCTACACACTAATCAGGCCCGATCTTGCAAATCCATGCACCGATCTTTGCCACCTGCTAGCCTGCCTCTACTGCACAATCCCTGCTGAAGAATGGCTCTGAATGAACTCGAATTTCTCCAGCCTTGCTCACGCAATCCTCATTGGCATCTCCACTGAGTGTTGGATGCAATCAATGCATCACTATAGTCACAACTGATAGTCACACTTGCTCTTTCACCTATCTCTCCACTGGTCTCCACTGAAACTGTCCATGCACTGTAGTTAACTGATGTATTCTTCAATTTATTAATGAGTTATTATTTAGTGAATTAATTAACTAATTAATTCACACCACTCTCACTAGTGTATCAATCAGTTAGACTAGATACAACTAGCTCAACTGAGTCTAACCGAGTTAAACTAAATACAACTCCACCAACTACTTCTCCAACTCCACCAAACTCTGTCACATGAGTTCTAACTGAAGTCCTCCATGCAATAGCTCCAGTAAACCCTCAGGAATAGCGTAATTCCTTCTGTCAGCTGCTGTGCCACATCTGTGCACTTAACTGAAGTGCTCAAAGAGAATAAGATAATGTTTAGAGTCCAAATATTATTAAGAGCTAATAATATTCGACATATCTATTTTTAGACTGGCAATCTAAAAATAGATTCCGCCCAATATGTCTAAAAATATAAGTCCATCTATTTTTCCAACTTGACCAACCATCCACAAATAGCATCCTGCAACTCATAGGATATGATCGACATGTCTAAAAATAGACTTTGCGCCAAAAATCACCTGTGTGAGCCCCACCTAGTTTAGGTGATTATTTTCCAACTAGGATCAAGGATGACGTTTCAGGATGCCTCCTTCATTTTTTCTTGTTGCACTCTTCAAAAAAATTCAAGTGAATTTTGTTGCAAAAAATTGTGCGTCAACAAAATAATCTGGTTGAGTTGGAGAAATAAAATGAATGTTTGAAGTATAATATTGGAGGAGCTCCCATTGCATGCACTCATGAAGAAGACATCATATGCTTAAAGAGAGAATTGGAAGAAGCAACAATGGAGGAGAATGTGTTCACCAATAAGCTAAAATAATCAAAATATAATCGTCACAAACTTGAGGAAGAAACTTTTGCATTAAGGGCCAATTTATCAAAAGAAGAAACTAAAGCACATCTAAATCAGAAATTGGCCAAGGGATTTGAAATCTTGAAAAATATTCTCAACATGCAAAGGTCACTGGAGGAAAAAATTGGTTTTGGGTTTAAGCCTCCTCTAAAAAATGTCAAAGATCAACCAAGTACTAGTTATGCATATGCTTTGAAAGGAAAATAAAATCAAACAAATGTTTCCGAAAGTAGAAATAATGAGCAAAAGAATGAAGATGAAATCAAATCAGAAAAATAACAAGTGAAACAAACAAGATCCTCAAATTTCAATACTCCATCATTGCAACAAAAATTTAGGCATCCTACACTATTTTATGGTTATTGTTTTGCATGTAATAATTTTGGACACAAAGCCATAAATTCTAGGTTGAAGATATTTAATAGAAGAAATTTTGATAGATGCAGAGTTGCTCAAGGTTCAAATACTTTTCATGCAGATGGAAATAATTGTTTTTCTCTAGTAATGAATGAGATCGAGTTCTTCAGATGCAATAACTTTGGTCACAAATCTAGTGAATGCAGATCTAGCCTTCCAAATTCCTTCATGTAACACTCTCAAGGGAAATCTAATTAGCACAATTTTGATAAAACACGGAAGAAAAAGGATGAAAATTGTGATATTTCTTTGATAGGTCATTATCATAATGAGAAATGGTTGATTGATAGCGGTTGATCCAAGCACATGATCGGCGATAAGAGAAAATTCTTGCAGCTAAAAGAGTATGAAAAAGGAAATGTCAGTTTTGGAAATGATGCATCAGTTCCCATCAGAGGAAAAGTAATAGTTAGATTGGAAAAGAAGACCAAAGATAAAAATGTGCTTTATGTTGATGGATTGAAGAAAAATCTCCTCAAAATGAGTCATATGTGTGATAATGGGCATGAGGTGATTTTCAGATCTAAAAAGTGTGAGATCAGATAAACTATCCAATTTGGGAAACAAACAAGAGGGCATTTTAAATCCAAGGAGTTCACTACAAGAAAAATATTGGAGCTAGTACACACATCTGTATGTGGTCCTACAAGGAATGAAAGTACAATAGGTGAGAAGTATTTTATATTATTTATTGATGATTTCACTAGAGCCACCTGGATTATGCTTATGAAAGAAAAATATGAAGCTTTCAACAAATTTAAATATTTTAAGGCACTTGTTGAAAATGAAGTTGATTTGAAGATAAAGTTTCTAAGATAAGATATAGGAGTTGAGTTCATGTCCAAATAATTTGTTGTATTTTGTGAAGAGCATGGGATAAAGAGGAAATACTCCATAGATAGATCTCCACAACAAAATGGATTAGTGGAGAGGAAAAATAGGTTGGTCCAAGATATGGCATGAGAAATGTTAGATGAAGTTGGTGTATCAACTACCTTTTGGGGAGAATAAACTCAAAAAATAGTATATTTGGCCAATAGAGTTCTTCTTAGACCTAAGAGTGACAAAAATCCATATGAGTTGTCGAAAGGAAGACCAACAAAATATGACCACTTCAAAATATTTAGGAGCAAGTGCTACATTAAGAGGATTGAAGAAAAACTTGGCAAGTTCAAACCAAGAGCCGATGAAGGCATATTCCTTGGCTATTCCTTTAAGAGAAAGGGATACAAATGCTACAAAAAGAGAACCAATAAGGTAATCAAAGGTATTGATATTGTTGTTGATGAATATTTTCCTATTTCTAATGATTTCAAAGTTGTTGCAGCTGATCATGATTTCATAGAATATGAGGATCAATAATTTTCTGAATAAGAGGAAGAAGAGAAAAATACCTCCACAACAAAGAAGGCTTCACCAATTCAAATTCAAAATAAGCACCGGTAAAGTCAAATTCTTGGAAAGAAAGAGCTTGGAGTGAAAACAAGGAGGAAATTATTGGATAGATTCAATCAAGCACATTATGCAATATTGTCTCAAATAGAGCCCAAAATATTCAACGAGGCAAAAGTGGTTCTGATGTTGTCTCATCTTTTGGTCTTGCCAATCTGGCCAAAACATGGGAACTCCAACATAATGGAAACTCCGATGGGGACGAGACCACTTTGCCTTTAGATTGGCATCTCATTGCTGATGGTGGACAACAGCCTACTTCAAACAGTCAAATTCATCCACCTGGTGACTCCACACCCCATAACTCCTAAAAGACTTAATGACTCCACTGTGGGAGGAATCTGAACTGGTTGAGAAGATGCAGTAGCCTTCTTTGCAGAAACATGGATCCAGACATGGACAGGGATACGAAGCTTGATGCTTTGTATGACCAACTAAATGGAATAGCATAAACGTTTGGTAAAGTGCTGGAGATGTATATGGCTAATCTAAATGCAAATAATGATTATTTAGAACAGCCCATGCATTCCCCAAAACAAGAACAAACTCAAGACCTAGAAGATGAGCAAGACATGTACGATTCTCAAGGATCTATTGAAGATGAGGAGGAAAGTGATCAGGAACTGCCTGATTGCTTACCTATGTCTTGTGTTACGTTGACTAGAGAATATCAGGACCTAATAGCAAAAGCTAATAGAAAACACTGCTTTGAGGAAACAAGAGACCACATAGAAGAGGAAGGATCTGATGTGGAAGAAGAGGCTCAAGAAAACATCCCGCCTCCAAATTAGCTAACACAAGAGAAAGAAAACTACTGTTTTTCTGTCCATGATGAGAGGGAAACCCCTCTTTTGAAAGAAGAAGAGATCGATCAGATATTAAACCAGCAGTCCACTTCCGAAATAGTTTATAGAACACACACTCTTGCTCATTCATCTTACGAGTTTGATGATTCAGATCTAGAAGACTCCTCTGTGGATCAGGACGAAGAAAGACCTGCTGAAAATCCAGAAGGTTTGGTGGGTGAAATTACTTACAGTTATGATTTTCCTATTTATGATCTGTTTGATGATGATTGTTTTCAAAGGGAAGCTGAGCTTGCAGGACCATATTCCTTAGATTCATGGGAGGAAGATCAGAGCCAATGACTTCAGAGAAGTAATGAAACTAGTCAGCCTATCTACGATACTGATGGGGAGAGTTTTGAAAGCATAGTGATAGATGTAGATTCATTGAATCTTCACTCTGTTACACTTCAGATCATCAGTGGTGAATGCCATAAATATGGAAATCAACAGCATTTCATCTTAAAGGATGAGGAAGAAAGCAAAGAAGAGATTCTTGAGCATGATGAGAGTAAGGAGCTTTCTCATGAAAAAGAGGAAGCAATGGTAAATAGCTCTGCTCAAGAATACACAGATCTTTTCATGGAGCTCAGCCTAGAAGAGTAGAATATATCAGAGCTCCAAGAGGACTCAACTGCAATATACGATGATTCCTCCAGTTCAGAAGATGAAGGAGACACTCTACCCCAAGAGAGTCTTTTTCTCAACCCAATGGAAGAAGAAGAAATCCTGGTTGAAGCCTGCCTGCCAAATATTCATCACCAGGTATCATATCATGATCCTTATGCACATTTCCTGCAAACATTTGAAGAAGGATCAAAGGTATTTTTGAGCAGCATGTTGCAAATAGAAAGAAATTTTTTTAAAGCTGTTATTGTGGAACAAAAAGAGTGGGAGCAACCCTGCCTATCCAGAATTCTCAAGGAGTTGAGCAGAAAGGACCAGCCGTGGGATCACTTGATGGACTGGTTGCATTGGAAGACAATGATTGTTAGCTAGACTTGTAAATAGTCTAGTTAGAGTAGGGTTGGTAGGAAAATCTAAATAAAGCTCAGTCTGTGAGCATGCAGTTAGTTTTTTTTAATTTCTGCAAAGTCCGGCAAGCCAGACAGTCTAATCCTGGCTTGACTGTTTTTCAATTTATGTCTTAGAATGTAGAGAAGAAATCTGCTAGACAGTCTAATCCTAGCAGATAGTAGTGTAGGTAGAGAAAGTTATGAGGCCAACAGTCTAATCTGGTCTCATGGAGAAATAAGGGTAGAAATAGAATAGTTTTATTTTCTTGTTTTTAAAAAATAAATGATGTAAAGGGCCTACTAGTCCAAATGCACCCTGGAAGAAAAAATGCTAGGATTGTAGGATGGGTAGGTAGATTGTTTGAGAATTTTTCTGCTGATTTGATGTCTTCACAATTTGTGGCAGCTGATCCAAGAGGAGAAAAAAATGAGTCAAGTACCAGGCATCTGGCCTACACCAAAGATTTATTTTCTGAATTCTTGACTCCTTCAAGAAGAAGCCATCCCCATGTGGAGCCACTGTTAGCCCCCTATAAATTTTTGACAAGTAAACAGGGGGCTAAAATTTTGTTTGAGTCTTCAAGGCATGCATTTCCCCTGAAAAAACATCATCCTTGAAGCCTCCTTGTGCCTTTTTCCTTTGATGAAATCCCCTCTGCTGTTTCCAGTTATAAAGCTTCTCTGTTGTGAAGAAAAATGCCCAAAAGGCCTCCTGGTCCTCTTATTCTATCTCCATTAAGCCTCCATTTCCTCCTATTTTATTCCCACTAAACCCCACTTTCCACCCCCTTTTTCCCCTTTTAAATTTCCCTCATTAACCCTCTAAATACTCCCTAAACCCTTCTTAAGCCTTATGATATCCCTTCGTTTGGCCAAATAGCCCCTTTCTCCCTCTATCGTTACCCATTTTTGGCCTTTAATTTCATTGAAAATGGGCCAAAAACCCACTTTCTGCCTTATATTAAGGCCCAGCCCCTTCAGGTACGCCCCCTTAATTTTTTCCCCCACGTGACCCGGGCGCTAGAACCTGGTGCTAGCCTGAAGAGCGCTCATCGCAAATGTGTATCGGGGGCAAGGTCCGTCGTTGATCTACACAGATCCGACGGTCTTCGCAATCCCATCGCGCCCATGGTCCCCACCCCTTTTCACTACCCGATCGCATCACAACCGTCCATTTAACCCGTTGAATCAACGGTCCGCATTTCACCCGCCCGGTGGTCCCCGCAAACACGCCCTGTTCAAAACCCGCTGGTTTCTATCGCACCACCTTTGGGAGGTGGGCGGTATTTTTCATTTCGGAGCGATTCCACTCATCGCATGACGCGTGGCTCCGCGCACTATTCATAAACCGCCCTCCATCGCGCATTAACGTTCGTCCACATATCCGGTGCGATATTGTTGTACACCGTCCGATCTGGGGCGGTCCATCCGACGGTAGTTGTACCACGAAGTTGCGCGGGAGTTAACCCAAGGCAAATAGATCCCCTAGCCCACCATCGATCGCTCTCTGACGCATTTTCAACCATCGATCTCTTCCTGAGATCGGACGGTCCAAATTTAATGCACGCCCACCATTGACCCAGTCCCGCCACGTCACCCATTCCACGTGTTTCATCACATTTTTCGCCCGTCCCTTTATATATATTCCATTCTAAGGTCAAATTCTAAGGTTCTGCATTTAAATTTCCATTCTCACCACCTTCAACTGCATCTTCCGCTGATCCACTACGTTCTGCCACAACATCCTCTGCATTCATCGTCCTTGTCCGTGCCACGCTGCCATTTTCACAGTCATCCGCGCCACCCTCCCCGTGCATGTTTTCTTAACGTGTTTTCGTGTTTTGCAGGGTTTCTAGTGGTGAAAACCTCCTCTGTTCACAGTCACTGTCACGGTGGCGAAGAACGCAGGGAAAAGCATGCGCAGAGATCGTATTTATGAAGAAATCCTGGGAAGGAGCCATGACAGGATGTGCATTCAAAGAACGGAGCTAAACTCTATCCAACCTTCCAGAACCATTTAAAGCGCAAACTTTGCAGACAGAGAGTATCAGTGAAAAGCAGAGAGTTTAAAGGCGTGTAATTGAAGATTTTGAGCCTTAACCTAACAATTTAAAGGCAGGTTGCCAGATCGAAATCCCGTGGATCACTCAGAAGGTCCAGCGCTCAGAAGACCATATCATCAGGGTGTTTAAATCAGCAGAATGTTTCCTCCTGAGAAAGGACACGATACACATTATTGTTTCAGTCTACATTGTGTCCAAGTGAATTTCCCCCCCTGACAACAGTCCTATGCCATCAGAAGCATTTGTTACACAGTATGGCAGACTTGAGTCATTGATTTGTTTTTGTTCAGTTCACCAGAGTGTTGCAACAAGTACATCAGAGACATACATTGAGTAAATTGCAGCCTGACGAAGACTACTCTTTCTTCCAAAGAGTACTAAAGATGAATGCCCAGAATTTAAACGGGATGGAGCCTCGGCCCTCTTGTTGCTTCTGAGTTTTAATGCTGCATTTATTTTTTCATCTACCCCCTCTGCTCTCTTTCAGCTATAAAATCCATGAAGAAACTCATTGTAAGGGTTGGTTTTTGGTGGTTGTTGTGCTGTTGCTGTTAGCGAGATTCATTCAACTGTTAGAAACAGTTTTGGGAGAGAGTAACAGAGTAGCTTGTAATCTAGTAGGATGGGAGGAGAAGTTTGGATTGTATTCAGCCGTTGAGCTCAGTGTATGTGACTGGTTTTGCACATCAATTAATCAAGAAATTTCACAGGATCTTGGTCTATTACTATGGGTGATGTTTCTCTTATCATATTGGTTTATTACATTTTCATGCTGTTCATTGGTCTTCTGGGCATGCATCAGAAATCTGGCATAGGATTTACCCTTTTTAGGTACCCTATGTTTCTGCTCTCCCTGCCTTCGATGTTTTCTACCGATTGTGAATCTAAGAGTAAATTTAGCTAATTTAACCAGTGTAGCGGTTCCATATGCTGCTAGCTGATGTATGAATTCGGGGTTTGCTGCTTGGATTTTCTTGCTGGTGTCAAAGCAGGGAAGGTTAAAAGTCCTTCTCCGATCTATAGACCCTAGCTCTGTATTAAACCTTATCTCTGTTTTTCCCTTGGAGCATGCTAAAGTTGGCCTGGAGTTAAATGACCTCTGGTCCGATCTATAAGCTGCCCCTTTGTCCCTCCATTGAAAGCTGCCTTTGAGTATGTCCAAGCAGTTTTAGAGTTAAATGACCTCTGACCTGATCTATAGACAGAAATTGGGTGTCTTTCCTTCTTTCACTTTTAATCCTTAATGTTCCATTCCATCATCTATCTAAAAAGATCCTTTAGTGTAGATGACTTGCCCTTTGAAAGACTTGGCTAGTTGTTTTCATGTAATTACCTTTCATGACTCCATAGCCCAATGGATTGCACAGCCTTAACCTATTCTCTTTTGCCGAAACGTCCTATTTCTCTGCTTCTTTCTTCCCATTACCTTCTCAGTCTATGATCTCGTGACTCAACCCAGTAACCAACCAACCAAATCATTTTAAACCCCCTTTGTGCTTCATAACTAGCCTAACATTTCATTTGAGCTCCAAAGATATACCATTCTTTGTTTTAGTGGAGAGATCCCTCTCTGGGTCTAGGAGGGCTAGATACTAGGGCCCCAAAGTGGTTTTGATGTTGTCTCATCTTTTGGTCTTGCCAATCTGGCCAAAACATGGGAACTCGAATAGGAACCAAGTGGGTGTTCAAGAACAAGTTAGATGAGGAAGGCAAAGTGGTAAGGAATGAAGCAAGACTTGTGTGCAAAGGGTATAATCAAGTAGAAGGTATTTATTTTGATGAAACACTTGCACCTGTAGCTAGATTAGATGCTATAAGAATGTTTTTTTCCTTTTCATGCTACAAGAAAATTAAAGTTAATAAAATGGATGTAAAATCAACTTTCTTGAATGGTGATCTAGAAGAGGAAGTTTATATAGAGAAGCTTGAAGGTTTCTTATTGGGTGATGATGAGAATCTAGTGTGCATGTTGAAAAATGATCTTTATGGCTTAAACAAGCTCCAAGAGAATGTTATGCAAAGCTAGAAAAACATCTTCAACAACAAGGATTCAAAAAGGGATCCACGAACAACAATTTATACATCAAATTTGAAGATGACCACTTTATAATTATTTTTGTGTATGTAGATGATATTATTTTTGGGGTGACTTGGAGAAGAGGGGCGAAAGTTTTGAATAAGAAATGAAAAAAAAATATTTTTAGTTGTCAATGTTGGGTGAGATTACTTTCTTTCTTGGTTTGCAAGTTATTCAAGATGAAAAAGGCATTTTTATTTTTCAATCAAAATATCTTAGAGATAAATTAAAACAATTTGGCATGGAATATTGCAAACCAATATGCAATCCTATAGTTACCAGTTGTAAGTTGAGTACATATGATGAATCACCAAATGAAAATAAGTCCATGTATTGTTCCATGATTAGACACTTAATGTATCTAACTGCTTCTAAACCTGATACCATGCAAGATGTAGGATTGAGTCTCTAGATTTCAAGCTAATCCAAAGGAGACTCATCTTAATGCTCTAAAGAGGATCTTAAAGTACATTCAAGGCACTCATGACTATGGAATATGGTATCCCAAAGGTAAACATTTCAATTTGATTACTTTTACTGATTTTGATTGGGCTGGTAGTATTGATGAAAGGCGAAGTAATTCATGAGAAACTCATATTTTGGGTGATAATTTGGTTTGTTGGGAAAAAAATATCTTTGTATACAGTTGAAGAAGAACATATAGTAGTAGCCTCTTGCTGTACACATATATTATGGATGAAACAAACTCTTCAATACATGCAAGTTTAATATAAAGAGCCTCTTCCTATCATTGTAGACAACATAAGTGCAATAAGCATGTCCAAGAATTTGGTTCTTCATTCCAAGACCAAGCACATACCAATCAAATATCATTTTATATGAGAAAACGTGCTCAAAAAAGTTGTGAAGTTGGAATATATTGCTTCAAATGAACAAATTGTAGATATATTCACCAAGCCACTTCCAAGAGAGAAATTTGAATATCTTAGATAGCATATGGGTTTTGTGCCTTTTCGAAGGTGTTGAGGAGTTTTTCATGGAGTTAGTTTATGTCATATGGCTTCCACTAAGGGCTCTTTAGCGCGATCTGAAATGTAAGTCAAGTAATAATCGAAATAAGATGTAGAATATCGATGAAATGAAGCCTTATATTATTCTTACATATGAATCTACATTCCAATTTTCCCATAACTCTTTGTAATAGATGTGGAATGGTTGAATTTCTGAGGATATATTCCACTTCCATCCCATCACTTCAAATTCACACTTGGCTGTATAGAAATATGGCTACTTTCCTTCTATCGAGTTTTGGGCTTCTCTCACATTGGTTTGGATGGATGATGAAAAGATTTTGATGCAGTTGAATATAAATCGTTCATGGGTGCAAGTATACATAAATGGCACCCATATCTCCTCAAATAATTCTAAATTGGATTTACCATAAAGTTTGTAACACGTAACTACAACTAAATCTTTCCTCGGTAGCTTTGCTTTATATACTCATTCAAACTTTCTCCTGAATTTGTTGGGTTCATACCACCAACTCTTTAAAATGCCTTTGTTTCTCAGGGTGAACTTGTGATACTAACCCGCTAAGAGAGACACTTGATGTCTAGGTAATTTATAACATTTTGTGACACAAGGGTATGTGAGTGCAGTGATATCTTGGCCATGACTTTCCTTGATGGTCATGTCCTTGATGTCAATACATTTGATGATCCATTCAATAGTTTCCCTACATGAAAATACTATTGGATAAGATGCTACTTTGTGTAGCCATGATATTTTAACATTCTGATATACAATGACATCTTCTTCTCCATCGGGGTATTCCTTCCTTACTAATAGGTGATATATCTCTGACCAATTGATGGACGTGGAATTTTCAATGAAGCACCCCATGTCAGCATAAGTAGGCACTGAAGCAACAAGGATTTTCTCTTGTCCATATTTTATGGGATATTTTCCAGGTCTTCTTTTTGGTGGAACCATGTCTTCAGATGATAATATGCCTAGATACTATAGATAGACTGGACTTGGAAGATAAAAAATATTCATCATGGTAACTAATTTAGAAAAAAAAAGAATAACTTGGTGCATAGCGCAATGAGACAATGTATACTATGGGAGTGTAGTGCTCTCTAGAGCAAGGCATGAAATCAAGCTATACAGAGGGCATGTGATGTGACATTGAAATGTATTTTGGTTTTCAAGTTCCTGTGGTTATTGTTTACTGGAGAGCTTGCCGGATTATCCACAGTCTTACAAAACACTTGTCGACGTTTCGAATCCCAATGGGGATCCATCTTCAGAACTTTGATGAAATGACTCATCGTGAAATATAGGAGGTTATCTTATGAAATGGATTTGTGATGCAATGTGGAAGGGTATTGCGATGCGACGCATCATAAAATATTATCGTATTATGTGCAGTGAAGTTGCACCATGGCGCAAGATGAAAAGGTAGATTACATAATGGGTTTGCAATACGATAGATAGCTGAAATGTGATAACCATGGAGTTGAAAAAGAAAATAAGTGTCAAAAGGGTGAACAAGGATCACCCTAGGCTTGTAATTATAGGAGAAGGCGAAGAGTTAGGTAGGTGAATGGCTGCACGAAAATACATAATGCTTATAAATTACTGGAAAAATAATTACGAGGCTCAGGGATGCATGAATTACCTTACATGTGGTGTAGAAGTTACAAAAACTAGTAGATTGTGTGGCACAAGGAGTAAGTGAGGTCTACGATAAACTCCACATTGTTGAAATGAATTCGTAGGAGGGATATATGTAGATATTTCGCATGTGTGAGTGCAATCAATGCACATTTATGCAATGCCACACAATTATTTGTGATGGAAGGATGAGAATATGTGTGACGTGCTCGACTAAATGATTGTGATGCATCATCAATATTGTAAAAGTGTGATGCGCCATTCAACTTCTCCAAAATTTATTAAGTTAAAATATTTTCATCCATGTAGCCTAAGGATAGGGATAATAACCTTAAGGAATACATCATATAGATGTTTAATATTTTGAGAAAGGGGACCCTAAAATTGGGCTCTTGCTGAATTTTTTTTAGGGTTGTTGTAGCTGCTACAATAGTACTGTAACTCTATATTATATTTTTGGGTTTCTAAAAATACTACTTATCTAGTTAATCAAGTTGTTAACTAAGGAGGATCAATTATACCATTGGTTATACTAAATCAATTCCCTTGTAAGTAAGAGTGTTCTCACTGAGTACCATGGTTGGTGTATTATAACAAAAAATGGTTAATTGGTTTTTGTAGGTATAATCTTTATTATGTTTAGGAATTTTTCAATATAACCAAGGGTACATAGAAAATCAAATGCATGAACATATTATATTTAATGTGGTACTGTTTTCCAAGTACAAACATAGATATACAAAGATGTCCAAACAAGTGACAATAGTTTCTCATGTGTATACTTCCTAGACACAAAATTACCCATTGAATAATAGATCATTGTGTGTGCGTGCATATATATATATATATATTAAAAAAAATCCATGAAAATTAAGTGCATGTTGGCATACAAAAGAAAAATAATACAAATATGGTAATGTACTTATATAAAATAAATAAATTATTAAGCAAAATATAGGAAATAAATAAAACAAATAAAAGTATTTATAAATAACCATCTATTAACATTCTAGAAAGTGATCGATATTCATGTTCATTTTTGAGGAGGAAATTCAAATCAATAATATTATAATACAATGATAATCCTTGAAAAAACATTACATATCTTTTCTCCTTTTATATATTCCAACCCTTAGCAACTAGTAATTGTTATATTAATAATTATCAATTTCTTAAAAAACCTTATTCAATAAAAATGACCATTAAAATAACTACCTATAACTTGAGAAATTAAAATTAAATATCTAATTATAATGAGAGACATGGCTCAATGCCATCAACTCTCTATTAAATTATGGATTAAGTAATACTCTATTTACTATAAAATAAACGAACTTATTTTGAACTAGACCTCAACCAAATTAAAAACTTAAACAACCCTTATGAGATTGAAAAACTCATTGATTTGAATACATTTCAACTACACTCCTTTTCTTAAAAAAAACCATTTTCCATTCGTTTCCATTCATTATTTTCTTTGCATAGTGAGGCTCAATAGTTTCATCTATCCCATGCCTTCCCTGGAGTAAATTATAAAAAGTCATCTTTTGGTTAGTAAGATAGGTTGGTTAGATTTATGGTAATAAAAAGTAGCATATTGTATACTATGTATTTTTATCCTTCCTCTACATGACTAAATCAAATTTCTCCAACTCCTAATGATTCCCTATGTGTTTGGATCAGGAAGTTTCACGAGACGCATGGTTTTGGTGATTATGTTGTGGTCCACACACGCTTGTTCTATTCACCAAATTATTAAATGAGAAATACATGACGACTATATTCTTTATTATTATTTTGGACAACATTTCTACGAGGAAACTATCATGCTAGTGTACTCGTGGGGACAAGTCATGAGCACAATTTAGGATTAATCATGTTATCCCTATTCAAACCAAACAACTTTACTCAATGTGAACATTGTGAAGCTACTCAATGTGAACATGGTGACTTTTGTGGTTATTATTAATATATATAATAATAATAATAATATATTCTTTTACTGTATTTAAGTTAATAAAAGTCACAAAAGTTTCCACGTTCACATTGAGTAGCTTTACACTGTTGACATTAAGTAAAAATAAAACAAAAATATAATTAATTTTAAATATAATTAATTATTTAAATAATTAAATTATAGAATATATGAATAAAAATTAAAATAGAAGTCAAATAAAATTTAAATTAATATTCATAGTGTTTTAAACTAAGACTTTTTATTTTTATAAAGTTTAGTCAAAATAATTAAAACACACATCTAAATTTCTAATCAATTTTGAAATTATATAAAATTAATAAAAAATAAAAATTAAATTAAAAGTCTAATAAAAATTAAATTCAAAGTTGAATAAAATTTAAATTTGCATCTACACCCTTTTAATAAATTTAGGAATCATCTAAGTAAATTAATGAAATTGAATAGTTTAATTACTTTATATAACAAAAAACACTGAAAAAAGCAAGAAATAATGAACAAAGAAAGTAAAAAAGATATTCATATAAAACATATTATAAATTTAAATTTAAATTTAAATATATTGAAAGGTGTATTTTAAATATAAATTGATAAAAGAATTAAAAATTATAAAAGAGTTTAATTATTATATATAAAGTTTTAATTAATTTGGTTATATATTTTTGATAAGATTATAGTGACTTAGGGACATTTTTCTCTAAGTTTTTTGAGCATAGGAGTACAATTTTAAAACAAACTAAATAATTAGGTCTAATAGACCAAAGTTTGGTCTCAGTGAACATTAACCATCATCATTTAAATTTATAAATAACTTCAATATTTTAGAATATATTGCCTAAAACTATAATTAAAAAAATAACAAAAATAAACTCAAATATAAAAAGAATAAGTTCCAATAAAATTGATACAATAATATACCAAAATAACTGAAGCATAAAAATATAATTTCAAATAAAATTGATATACACCAAAAATACCCAAACATAAAAGAAAAATATACCAAAATAACTCAAACATAAAAATATAATTTCAAATAAAATTGAATCACCCTAAAAACCTAAACACACTTAAAAAAATCCTGAATAAAAGAAAATATTTCCTCAGATACACATCACTTGTGTCATGAGTCTATAATGCCATAAATACAAACCAGCATGCTCCTTGCAATTCCATATAATTTAATATTTTAATTAGCTTTCTTTCTGTGGGGACATTTATAAGCAGACATGTCAGATGTCATTCTACTATAAATATTCTTATATTTTCACATGCAAGCATGTTTCTTTGTTTCAAGTGATTCCTCAATCCATAAATAGTTGAATATAATATATTTCTTTGTCTCATTCCTTCAAACTTAACTAATAATTTTAAAGTACTTCACTTTACATGAAATAATAACATATAAATTTAAAATTCATTGTGTGAATAATTTCTATTTATTTTTTAAATAGCATGACAACCTTGCGTGATACTATTACCTTGGTTGGTTCAATCCAGTTAGCACGTTCCACAATCAAAGGACATGATTCATACTTAAATAATTTATTTCTAGAAACTTTGCTACCGGCATGAGGCATGCCTTCACCTAATTTATTAAATATTTAATGATATGACTGCAGACGTGAAGGTTTTTGAATGGGGAACTCACAAATATCGAGATAAGCATGCCACATGCATGAAGTAAAATGCAACCATAAATTCCTCAGTCAACAAAAGCCAAGGAAGAAAGCTGGAGGAAACGAAGAAATGTTGTCATCAAATTTTATTAATCAAGTTATTGTTCAGAGCGATATCAATTTAATAATGCCGTCACCCCAATTTATAATTCAAATTATTGTCGAGAGAGGTATCAATTTAATAAAGCCACGGAAAAAAGCTGGAGGGCAAACGAAGTAATGTCGTCATATTGTTCAAATTATTGTCTAAGAGTGATATCAATTTAGTAATGCCGACAGTCAAATTTATTATATTCAGAGTATTGTCGAGAGTGATATCGATTTGATAATGTTAACATGCAAATTTGTTAATTGCTTAGATTATTGTGAGAGTGATGCCCATTTAGCAATGTCGACATATAAATTTATTAAATTGTCGACCTGCAAACATTTTTTCATTCAGTGTATGGTTGAGAATGATACCGATCTAGCAATGTCCGTATACAAATTATTATTCAGAGTAATGTTGAGAGCCATACCCATTTAGCAATGTCGACATAGAAATTTATTATTCAGGTTGAGAGTGATATAGGAAAGATAAGTATCATTTACATATCAATATAACCAAAGTTTGCTAGGTATTTTTAATAGATTTGTTTATTAGATTGTTAGAATTTTAATTTAAATATCAATACTCGTTAAGTAAATGATACTAATTTATTTTTATATAATAAGTCGAGTGTTCTAATAGTTAAGAGTATGATTATTTGGTAAAATTTATTTTAAAAATAGTAGAGACTTTTTATTTTTTTGAATAAAATTGGTTGAAAAAAATGTTAGATGAACAAGTGTTATATGAAATAATTTTGGTTTTAAGACATATAATATTAATAATCTATGATATTGTTCTATAAAATTAATGCAGTATTGTGGGATCCTCCAAGTGCTACTTTAATTCTTCTTTCACTTGTTTTTTTATTGTTTTCTATGATATACAATTTCCATGCATGCATCATATCCTATATCTCATGCTAAATTTCTTGTATAGGCCTCACTTCTCCCTCTGCTCCAATGGAGACTATATTGTGGGCTTTGATTAGCCTCTCCATCAAAATGTGATGTTTCTGATAAGTGCTTAGATTTTTTACCACATTGTTCTCAATTTTTTCCTAGGCTCGAATGGAAAGCATGATATTTGCGTTATCTCTTTCCCTATCCAATTCATCTTTCCTTGGTTTGTGTTATGTATATTTTATTAATTATTAGTTAGATATAGTTATATTAGGTTTTATTAAGTGAAAGGGCATGATCAAAGATCATGCCTCTTCACCAAGGGACACTATGAGGCTATATTTAAAGCCTCGGTGATTCCCCATTGTAATCATATCTCATATCTCATCTTTTTAAAAAAAAATTAATATTGAATTAATTAATTAAATAATTTTTTTTTGAAATAATAATAATAATAATAATAATTATTATATATATATATATATATATATTTTAAAATAATAATAATAATAATTATTATTATTACTCAACCTCTTTACTTTTCCCATGCCTAATATGGAGGTAATGGTGGCCGATGGTAAGAATATTGAACAGGTAGGAAAATGTCATAAAGTCAAATTGCAGATTAAAGACTTTAGTTTAGAATCTCCATTCTATGTCGTACCACTCGGAGGAGTAGATGTGGTCTTAGGAATTCAGTGGTTACAAACCTTGGGTACTTATTCGACCAACCATGAGAAGCAGTATATAAGCTTTAAGTGGGAAGGGCAGAAGCACAAGTTATATGGATTCCAAGCCCCAGAAAATCAAATCGTATCATCATCCCAGATGATGAAGATGATCCGAAAGGGAGCGCCAGCCTATATAGTAGAATGTCATCATTTAGAGATGTTATCTACAAAAGTCAACCACGAAGAATCACAAGAGGTACAAGCACTAGTTCAGAAACATGAAAAGGTATTTCAAGACCTACCAATGAAAATGCCTCCTCATAGGGAAATCGAACATACAATAGAAGTCAAGGCAGGATCAGACCCTATTAACATCAAGCCTTATCGCTACCCACATCACCATAAAACTGAAATTGAGAAGATAATCCAAGACCTTTTAAAATGTGGGGTCATTTCAAAAAGTAAGAGTCCGTATGCTGCCCCAGTTATATTAGTAAGAAAAAAAGACGGATCATTTCAGCTATGCATTGACTATAGAGGATTAAATAAGATAACAATTAAAAATAAGTTTCCAATTCCCTTTATCGATGAAATTGTAGGTTTTAACCCTGAACAGAAATTATCTACACACGAATCTTATAACAGAAAATAAACAATAGCGAGAGCATAAAACATAAAACAGATAAACACAGAGATTTTCCCCTGCATCCCAAATTGGGACTACCAACTTGATTTTTCCATTATATTCCTTTTAGTGTTACAACACATTTATATACATGCCGAAGCATACATAAACCCCAATCCATTAACCTTGGATTAGAACATAACCGTAGTTCCCTTGACCGGATCTACAAAATACCAGGGGTCGAAAACCATCGTACCCCAAAACCATGTGCAAACTTATGCACAAACCATGGGTGGGTCCGCATATGAGTGGGATCGCATACCAAATTTTTTTTCGCCGGGGTGCTGCCCCGGACCCCAACAGGGGGGGCTGCCGCCCCCCCTGTGACCCCCCTGCTGCGCTCGGTGCAACGTACAGCGCGTGGGGCTAGTCGTGGAAAGAATATAACACATACCCAACAGAAATGCTGGATGAACTCCATGGCGCAAAATACTTCTCTAAATTAGATTTAAGGTCAGGTTATTACCAGATCCAAATTAGATTGGAAGATATACCAAAAACTGCATTTCAAACACATAAAGGTCATTATGAATTTAAAGTAATGCCCTTTGGGTTAACAAATGCACCAGCTACGTTCCAAGCCACTATGAACAAGTTATTTCGTCCATATCTTAGGAAATTTGTACTAGTATTTTTTGATGATATTTTGATTTATAGTAAAACCTGGAGGGAGCATTTGCAACACTTGGATAAAATTCTCACGTTACTAGAAGACCATCAATTTTATGCAAAAAAATCCAAATGCACCTTTGGAAAAGAAGAAGTTGAATATCTGGGACACCTAATATCCCATGAAGGAGTAAAAGTGGATCCTTATAAGATTAAGGCTATAAGGGAATGGAATAAACCAGTGAACATATCCAAGCTCAGAGGATTTTTAGGATTAACGGGATATTATCGAAGATTTATTAAAGATTATGCGCATAGAACTGCACCTCTTACAAACCTTTTAAAGAAAAATTCGTTTCAATGGAATGAGGAAGCAGGGAAATGTTTTGAAGATTTGAAGGAAGTAATGGCTAATGCACAAGTATTGGCAACTCCTAACTTTTCTAAACCATTTATCATTGAATGTGATGCCTCTGGATTCGGTATTGGTGCAGTATTAATGCAAGAGGGGCACCCTATTGCTTTTGAAAGAATAAAACTAAATAAACATGAGCGTCTCAAGTCCACATACAGCAAGGAAATGCTCGCAATTATGCATGCATTGGCCAAATGGAGACAATATCTGTTAGGGAGTAAATTTTCCATCCGAACAGATCATAACAGTCTTCAGTATCTTCTTCAGCAAAAAACACTCTTTGAAGAACAACAAAAATGGATCGAGAAGATTGCCGCTTTTGACATGGAGATATTACACAAGAAAGGGAAAGACAATGTAGTAGCGGATGCCCTATCCAGAAAAGATGAGGAATCAGCATTACTTGCAGTTTCGATTGTTGTGCCTGAATGGATTAATGAGATTAGAAGTGAGTATGCCAAAGATCCGGAAATGTTGGCTATAATCAATAATCTCCCAGGGAATTCAAAATTTGAATGGAAGAACGATATCTTATGGTACAAGGGGAGAATTTATCTAAACTCCAAATCCAAGTTTATATAAAAAATACTCAAGGAATCACATGATTCCATGTCATCTGGGCATGTAGGATATTTCAAAACCTACTACAATGCTTGTCAGTCATTTTTCTGAAAGGGTATGAGTCACGATATTCAAAAATATGTTGCAAAATGTGACAAGTGTCAAATAAATAAAAATGAAAACATTATGACACCTGACTTACTTCATCCCTTAAATATTCCGACTCAGAAATGGGAAGAAATATCGATGGATTTTATTGAAGGATTACCTGTATCGGATGGAAAGGATAAGATCTTCGTTGTAGTATATAGACTCACTAAATATGCTCACTTTATCGCTATTAAAAAAACAGAATCTGCAAAGAAAATTACGGAGATATTCTGCAAACATATTTATAAACTACACGGCTTTCCGAAAGTTATTGTCAGTGACAGGGATGCCAAATTTAAAGGAAAATTTTGGAAGAAATTGTTCAACCATGTTGGAACCTACCTCAACATGAGCTCAGCTTATCACCCTCAAACAGATGGGCAAACAGAGGTTGTTAATAAATGTTTGGAAGCTTACCTACGGTGTTATGCTACCAAGAAACAAAATAAGTGGGTCCAATGGTTGCATCTTGCTGAATGGTGGTATAATTCTACTTACCATACGTCGACAAAAATGACTCTGTTCCAGGCTCTATATGGATATGAGCCTCCGAAGTGGAAATATTTTGCTTCAGTTCAAACAAATACTAGCAGTAAAAAATCAACTAGAAGAACACCAAAAGGTTGTCCAAATTCTAAAAGAAAATTTGAGTATTGCACAGAATCATATGAAGCAATAGGCTGACTGTAAGTGCACTGAGAGATCATTTGAAGTTGGAGACTGGGTGTTTGTCAAGCTTCAACCATACAAGCAGTTGTCCCTAAGACAAAAAGGAAAAAATAAATTAGCTCCAAAGTTTTATGGTCCATATCAAATTATTAAAAAGATCAGTCAAGTCGCTTATGGGTTGAGCCTTCCCAATACCAGTCATGTTCAGAATGTTTTCCATGTGTCCTGCTTAAAAAAGGCACTGGGTAGCCATCAGTTGCCCCAAACAACACTTCCCATTTTGGATGATGAAGGCAAGCTAGTTCTAGAGCCCGAAGGTATCCTATCTACCCGTGATAAGAAGCTGCGCTCTCGTGTTATTACGGAATATTTAATCAAGTGGAAGGACTTGCCCATTGAAGAAGCATCTTGGGAGTCTAAAGCATTTCGCCAGCAACACCCATCATTACGTATGATTTGAGGACAAAGCATCTTAAGAGAGGAGCAATGTTATGTATATTTTATTAATTATTAGTTAGATATAGTTATATTAGGTTTTATTAAATGAAAGGGCATGATAAAATATCATGCCTCTTCACCAAGGGACACTATGAGGCTATATTTAAAGCCTCGGTGATTCCCCATTGTAATCATATCTCATATCTCATCTTTTATCAATAATAATATATACTTATTCAAGTTTACCAGAGTTTTTACACTCCAGTTTGTATTTGATGAATCCAGGTAGTTTGTACTCCACTAGTGCATTGTAACGATGAATGCTAAGGTGTCACTCAGTTGCATAAGTTTTTCCTTAACTTTGTTTTGAAATAATATGAGCATGGCAACCATCTTCTGGAGTTTTCAAATATCTTGGTAAAAAAAATTCACAATATCTTCCAATGATTTATTATCTTCCAACATTGCATTGATAATCTCTATCATAGGAGATCAAGACTAGTATAGCTTAATTTCCTTCGTACAACATTTTGTTTTCCTGATATTTATTTTTTAGTCTCTTGTCTATTTCTTTAACCATTTCCATTAGATTTTCGAAGTCCTTTTCAGTGGCTAAAGAAAAGGATGTTCTTGTTGAAGCTACATTAAACAATGAATTGTCTAGGGTATTTTATACTATGTTCCTTTCTGTAGTTATTGAGATAGTATTTGTTGGTTCCTAGGCTAGATATCTCCTTCTATGTTGAAAAATTTGGTTGATACCTCTTCTGAATTGGAAGCTTTCCAAGTTCATCACTTGATTTTCATCACTGAGTGTGATGCCCAGTTCTCCAATTGGTAAATGAACTCCTGTTAAGGGTGTTGATACCGAGGTTGATGGATTGATACCCATGTTGAGCAAGCCTTCTGTACTTACACCTTGAGAATCCTTTTTTTGTTGTTCCTTTAGTTTAGCCTCATCCTGGACTTGTTTTTTAAATCTCTCTCTTTCTAGCCTTTATTCCTCTTATTTCTTCTTCTCTTATTCTTCCTTATGTGCCCGTTCTCTTTCTTCTCCAGCTTTATGTTATGCTTCTGTCTTCTCTTTCATTTCCTTTTCCTTCTTTAATCTTAGGTATTCCTTTAGTTTATTTTCCTTTCCCTTTCTCGATAATTTTTTTCCCTTTCTCTTGTCTGGGTATCCTTCTTATCCCTAAGATCCTCCCTTTGGAAGGTTTTTCTGTTGTAGGTTCGATGCCATTTGTAGGTTCAGAGCCATTGTTTTTTTTTAGGGCCTCTATGGAATTATAGAAATTCTTCATCTTTTCTTTGTCCTCCTTGGTTTGTGATGAGTAGAGCCACTTATACTTGCACTAGGAGCAATGCGCTGCTACAACGTGCCTTGGATCATATATATGGAAATCAAATTCTCTGAATATGAAGTTCTTAAAGTCAACTGCTTCTACATGTGATTATTTGAAATTATTTATGTAGAACATGCCTACATAGAAAGGGTAGGTAGGTCATAGTTCTTTCTTTACTTGTGGTAGTATACCTACAACTCCCATGGTTACTTGATAAGAAACATCTTGTAGAATTACCTTTTTAGTGAAGAATAATGAGATTTCATGTGGATTTTTGCATTCTCCAAACACTTTGATATATGTATAATCTGGTGGATAAATCCTATCAACTACTTCTTGTTATGTTTCTTTAGAGCGATTTGAAATGTAAGGCAAGTAATAATCGAAATAAGATGTATAATATCGATGAAATGAAGCCTTAGATTATTCTTACATATGATTTTTCATTCCAATTTCCCCATAACTCTTTGTAATAGATGTGGAATGGTTGAATGTCTGAGGATATATTCCACTTCCATCCCATCACTTCAAATTCACACTTGGCTGTATAGAAATCTGGCTACTTTCCTTCTATCGAGTTTTGGGCTTCTCTCACATTGGTTTGGATGGATGATTAAAGGATTTTGAGGCAGTTGAATATAAATCGTTCATGGGTGCAAGTATAAATAAATGGCACCCATATCTCCTCAAAGAATTCTAAATTGGATTTACCATAAAGTTTGCAACACATAACTACAACTAAATCTTTCCTCGGTAGCTTTGTTTTATATACTCATTCAAACTTTCTCCTGAATTTGTTGGGTTCATACCACCAACTCTTTAAAATTACTTTGTTTCTCAAGGTGAACTTGTGATACTAACCCGCTAAGAGAGCCACTTGATGTCTAGGTAATTTATAACATTTTGTGACATAAGGGTATGTGAGTGCAATGATATCTTGGCCATGACTTTCCTTGATGGTCATGTCCTTGATGTCAATACATTTGATGATCCATTCAATATTTTCCCTACATGAAAATACTGTTGGATAAGATGCTACTTTGTGTAGCCATGATATTTTAACATTCTGATATACAATGACATCTTCTTCTCCATCGGGGTATTCCTTCCTTACTAATACGTGATATATCTCTGACCAATTGATGGACGTGGAATTTTCAATGAAGCACCCCATGTCAGCATAAGTAGGCACTGAAGCAACAAGGATTTTCTCTAGTCCATATTTTATGGGATATTTTCCAGGTCTTCTTTTTGGTGGAACCATGTCTTCGGATGATAATATGCCTAGATACTATAGATATACTGGACTTGGAAGATAAAAAATATTCATCATGGTAACTAATTTAGAAAACAAAAGAATAACTTGGTGCATAGCGCAGTGAGACAATGTATACTATGGGAGTGTAGTGCTCTCAAGAGCAAGGCATGAAATCAAGCTATACAGAGGGCATGTGATGTGACGTTGAAATGTATGTTGATATGGTCATAATGGCACATCACATGCTAGGTAGGGTAAATGTGTTGTAGCACAATACTGGAAATCAAGCTATAAAATAAATGTGATGTGACACGGTTGTGTAGAGCCATGGTGACACAATGCATTGCAAAGCAGTATTGCAGGATGCACAAAGGATAGACGAAAAAGAAGTGGCTTTCCAAAGGGAATTAAATGAGCGAGGGATATATATGCCCACTGTTGGATAATTGGTCTCCCAAAATCCAACGGTGGGCATATACAACCCCAACTCATTTAATGCTCGTTGGCATGCTAATTATTTTTAGCACAAAGGATATGACTCATTGTGAAATACAGGAGGTTATCTTATGAAATGGATTTGTGATGCAATGTGGAAGGGTATTGCGATGCGACACATCATAAACTATTATCATATTATGTGCAGTTAAGTTGCACCATGGCGCAAGATGAAAGGGTAGATTACATAATGGGTTTGCAATACGATAGATAGCTGAAATGCGATAACCATGGAGTTGAAAAAGAAAATAAGTGTCAGAAGGGTGAATAAGGATCACCCTAGGCTTGTAATTATAGGAGAAGGCAAAGAGTTAGGTAGGTGAATGGTTGCACAAAAATACATAATGCTTATAAATTACTGGAAAAATAATTACGAGGCTCAGGGATGCATGAATTAACTTACATGTGGTGTAGAAGTTACAAAAACTAGTAGATTGTGTGGCGCAAGGAGTAAGCGAGGTCTACGATAAACTCAACATTGTTGAAATGAATTCGTATGAGGGATATATGTAGATATTTCACATGTGTGAGTGCAATCAATGCACATTTATGCAATGCCACACAATTATTTGTGATGGAAGGATGAGAATATGTGTGACGTGCTCGACTAAATGATTGTGATGCATCATCAATATTGTAAAAGTGTGATGCGTCATTCAACTTCTCCAAAATTTATTAAGTTAAAATATTTTCATCCATGTAGCCTAAGGATAGGGATAATAGCCTTAAGGGATACATCATATAGATGTTTAATATTTTGAGAAAGGGGACCCTAAAATTGGGCTCTTGCTGAATTTTTTTTAGGGTTGTTGTAGCTGCTACAATAGTACTGTAACTCTATATTATATTTTGGGGTTTCTAAAAATACTACTTATCTAGTTAATCAAGTTGTTAACTAAGGAGGATCAATTATACCATTGGTTATACTAAATCAATTCCCTTATAAGTAAGAGTGATCTCACTGAGTACCATGGTTGGTGTATTATAACAAAAAATGGTTAATTGGTTTTTGTAGGTATAATCTTTATTATGTTTAGGAATTTTTCAATATAACCAAGGGTACATAGAAAATCAAATGCATGAACATATTATATTTAATGTGGTACTGTTTTCCAAGTACAAACATAGATATACAAAGATGTCCAAACAAGTGACAATAGTTTCTCATGTGTATACTTCCTAGACACAAAATTACCCATTGAATAATAGATCATTGTGTGTGCGTACTGTTTTCCAAGTACAAACATAGATATACAAAGATGTCCAAACAAGTGACAATAGTTTCTCATGTGTATACTTCCTAGACACAAAATTACCCATTGAATAATAGATCATTGTGTGTGCGTGCATATATATATATATATATATATATATATATATATATATATATATATATATATATATATCCATGAAAATTAAGTGCATGTTGGCATACAAAAGAAAAATAATACAAATATGGTAATGTACTTATATAAAATAAATAAATTATTAAGCAAAATATAGAAAATAAATAAAACAAATAAAAGTATTTATAAGTAACCATCTATTAACATTCTAGAAAGTGATCGATATTCATGTTCATTTTTGAGGAGGAAATTCAAATCAATAATATTATAATACAATGATAATCCTTGACAAAACATTACATATCTTTTCTCCTTTTATATATTCCAACCCTTAACAACTAGTAATTTTTATATTAATAATTATCAATTTCTTAAAAACCCTTATTCAATAAAAATGACCATTAAAATAACTACCTATAACTTGAGAAATTAAATGTCTAATTATAATGGAAGACATGGCTCCATCAACTCTCCATTAAATTATGGATTGAGTAATACTCTATTTACTATAAAATAAACGAACTTATTTTGAACTAGACTTCAACCAAATTAAAAACTTAAACAACCCTTATGAGATTGAAAAACTCATTGATTTGAATAGATTTCAACTACACTCTTTTTCTTAAAAAAGACCATTTTCCATTCGTTTCCATTCATTATTTTCTTTGCATAGTGAGGCTCAATAGTTTCATCTATCCCATGCCTTTCCTTGAGTAAATTATAAAAAGTCATCTTTTGGTTAGTAAGATAGGTTGGTTAGATTTATGGTAATAAAAAGTAGCATATTGTATACTATGTATTTTTATCCTTCCTCTACATGACTAAATCAAATTTCTCCAACACCCTATGTGTTTGGATCAGGAAGTTTCACGAGATGCATGGTTTTGGTGATTATGTTGTCGTCCACACACGCTTGTTCTATTCACCAAATTATTAAATTAGAAATACATGATGACTATATTCTTTATTATTATTTTGGACAACATTTCTACGAGGAAACTATCATGCTAGTGTACTCGTGGGGACAAGTCATGAGCACAATTTAGGATTAATCATGTTATCCCTATTCAAACCAAACAACTTTACTCAATGTGAACATTGTGAAGCTACTAAACCAAACAACTTTACTCAATGTGAACATTAATATATATAATAATAATAATAATAATAATAATAATAATATATATTTTTAATGTATTTAAGTTAATAAAAGTCACAAAAGTCTCCACGTTCACATTGAGTAGCTTTACACTGTTGAGATTAAGTAAAAATAAAACAAAAATATAATTAATTATTTAAATAATTAAATTATAGAATATATGAATAAAAATTAAAATAAAAGTCAAATAAAATTTAAATTAATATTTATAGTGTTTTAAACTAAGACTTTTTTATTATTATAAAGTTTAGTCAAAATAATTAAAACACACATCTAAATTTCTAATAAATTTTGAAATTATATAAAATTAATAAAAATTAAAAATTAAATTAAAAGTCTAATAAAATTTAAATTCAAAGTTGAATAAAATTTAAATTTGCATCTACACCCTTTTAATAAATTTAGGAATCATCTAAGTAAATTAATGAAATTGAATAATTTAATTACTTTATATAACAAAATACACCCTTTTAATAAATTTAGGAATCATCTAAGTAAATTAATGAAATTGAATATTTTAATTACTTTATATAACAAAAAACACTGAAAAAAGCAAGAAATAATGAACAAAGAAAGTAAAAAAGATATTCATATAAAACATATTATAAATTTAAATTTAAATTTAAATATATTGAAAGGTGTATTTTAAATATAAATCGATAAAAGAATTAAAAATTATAAAAGAGTTTAATTATTATATATAAAGTTTTAATTAATTTGGTTATATATTTTTGATAAGATTATAGTGACTTAGGGACGTTTCTCTCTAAGCTTTTTGAGCATAGGAGTACAATTTTAAAACAAACTAAATAATTTGGGCTCAGTGAACATTAACCATCATCATTTAAATTTATAAATAACTTTAATATTTTAGAATATATTGTCTAAAACTATAACTAAAAAAATAACAAAAATAAACTCAAATATAAAAAGAATAAGTTCCAATAAAATTGATACAATAATATACCAAAATAACTCAAGCATAAAAATATAATTTCAAATAAAATTGATATACACCAAAAATACCCAAACATAAAAGAAAAATATACCAAAATAACTCAAACATAAAAATATAATTTCAAATAAAATTGAATCACCCTAAAAACCTAAACACACTTAAAAAAAATCCTAAATACAAGAAAATATTTCCTTAGATACACATCACTATACAAGAAAATATTTCCTTAGATACACATCACTTGTGTCATGAGTCTATAATGCCATAAATACAAACCAGCATGCTCCTTGCAATTCCATATAATTTAATATTTTAATTAGCTTTATTTCTGTGGGGGCATTTATAAGTAGACATGTCACATGTCATTCTACTATAAATATTCTTATATTTTCACATGCAAGCATGTTCCTTTGTTTCAAGTGATTCCTCAATCCATAAATAGTTGAATATAATATATTTTTGTGTCTCATTCCTTCAAATTTAACTAATAATTTTAAAGTACTTCACTTTACATGAAATAATAAATTTAAAATTCATTGTGTGAATAAGACATGATTCATACTTAAATAATTTATTTCTGGAAACTTTGCTATACCATCATAGTGGAAAAAGTTTCAGAGCATGAGGCATGCCTTCACCTAATTTATTAAATATTTAATGATATGTATAGTATTGATAAATCATTATATGGTCCTATAATATTGCAAAACAACCAATTTCAAGTTTAAAAATCTCTATAATAAAGTGGTATATATATATATATATATATATATATATATATATATATATATATATATATATATATAATTTCCTTATATAATAATAATACAATAATAATAAAATTATGATTTAATTAATTTATATAATTTTTTTAATCTTAGTAAAATTAAATAATAAAATTATGATTTGATTATTATTTAATTATTTAATTTATATAATTATTTTAATTTTTAATATAAAAAAATTAAAAAATCAAATAGCTAGATTAGTCATTAATGTAATCTATATATATTTTATTTTATTTCTCTCCCTGACTCGATAAAAAAGTTATCAGGGACCATATGGATATTGATTTTTAAATTTAAAAAGTTTGGTGATAACTTTTTATAAGACTGTTTCATCTACAACTCCAAGAAGAGGGGTGGATCTGAGCTTCTGCTTCTCCTCTTGCTTTGGCAAAATATATCAACAGCAAATGATAAAAGTTTTATGTGTGGTCTGGTTAGCTGTGATCCAGTCTTAAGTGGTGGGGTTTTCTTACCTTGTATTTAGATCTGAGGGGATGATGCTTTTGCATCCTGATTCAAATCCGATCAGATCCCAACCCTATCGGACCAGATAGCAATTCCCGTAGACGAATAGATTCGGAGTTAATTTTGGTATCCTATTCACAGTGAAGGTGAAGGTGTAGAGTATTGAGTTTGTAGTTGTGGTTTAATGGTTAATTGAGGAAGTTTGGTTCTTAATAGTTTTAATCTTCAAGTTTGAGTAAGATTATGTATGTTTGAGAGCTTCAATTTCTTCTGATATTTAAACCTGACCAAGACTATGCATGTCTTAGAGAACTGCTCTAAGTTCGATTTCTTCCCTTGAAAAAAATACTAATAGAGGGTCTATCTATCTGAGGGTCTAGGGTCTATCTATCTGAGTTAAACATGGGTGTGTCCCCAGCTGCTTCCAAACATGAGGATGATGATGATAGCCTGCAATTATCAGAGTTGAACTCAACACTAAGCACATCAAGCAGCCACCTTCATGGATTGGACTTGTATGCAGAGGAGGAGGAGGAATTGGGCGCAGTGACCTCCACTGAATCCGCTTATGTCATTTCAAGTTCATCCGATGATCTTCATGTATCTGATAAAAATGGGAAGAGGTCAACTGGGTCGACCAGCAGGTCGGCACACCGACTGCAACAGAAGGTAGCAAAACTATCATCAGATAAAAGGCGCAGGCTCGCTCTTTTATCTTCAACTGTTCCGAATGCAACCGAGGTAAAGTGGCTTGATAAATTCAGTTTAAATTATTTCTATATCTGATTCATAAAATATTTAGATTAGGAATTTAATGGACAAAAATGAAGCTAAATAACTAATTTGGTTCTTGTTTATTGGCTCTGGTGTATTGAATTTTGAAATTTTTTGTTTATGGGATTTTGGATAGATGTGATTTGCTCAAGACACTTTTTGATGTAAAGTTTTCCATTCAATTCAATTTTCTATTGCTCTGTTAAGACATTTTTTAAAACACTTCTTGATGTAAAGTCATCCATTCAATTTCCTTAATCTTAGTGATGGATTTAGAGATAATGAAGATCTCGTCCTACCCAACTTACCAAAAAATGGAAATTCCCAACTTCTTTCTTATCTATCAAATTTCAAAATTGCCAAAATCTACTTAATATATAGAACTAGCCTTATAAATAAATACATAGTAGCTTTGTTATTAAAACTTTTCTGATCATATAGCTGGCTGCCTGCCTTAGTTTTACTCAAGGCAGAGTTATTTATAATCTCATAAAAGCTGCACAACAGTGTAGATCTCTGTGGGTTTGTCTAATACTCAGGGATCCATCTTTTATTATTTTTTCCAAGTTTAACATTGTTTTTTTAATAGGAAGAGTTTTTTTTTATTGATTATTTTAAGTTTAATAAATTATTTTATTTGAAATTGTTGGAGAATATATCAGAATTTTAAAGATACAAGAAATGTTAGATTTAAAACTTTTGTAATCCATAAAGTAGATAGAAATCTTTCAGATAATTAATCCTAAAGACTTCTAAATACAAAAAAAATGTTAAAAATTTAATTTCTCTCCATCTATCAAATTCTAAAACATTTTCTCAATCTACAATCTATTTTAGTCCAACAACCACAATACAATTATTGTAACATTTTCAGGGCTACATCTTAAAATTTTAAGTGAAATTAGACTATGATTTTTCAGTGCAGGGAAATTAGAGAATATGAATTTACATATGGTTACTAATTTTCCATTTTGATTCATGTATTGCAGTGTAAGGATGAAGAGTCTATGGTCAAGGCAGTAATCGACTATGTTCAGGGGCTACAGAAAGAGGTTAAAGATATTAAAGCTGAGATCGCCCTGCTGCAGATGAACATGAACGAACAAGACTGAATCGTCTAGCAAATCACTTTTTCTATTTTATATTTTGTAAAGGTCCTGCCATCTTCATCTTCAAATTTACATAAAGTTACTCCAATGAAATGGAGCTAGATATCGATTATAACTGTAAAGTTATCAATCTGCCGGAGTGAAGGGCAGTTTGCTTCCTCATGCGACGGTGGTGCTAACTCCGGATGACCCCGGCAGAGTACATAAACATCAGCTATATCTAAAAG
This sequence comes from Pinus albicaulis, assembly GCA_034641835.2. NCBI lineage: Eukaryota > Viridiplantae > Streptophyta > Pinopsida > Pinales > Pinaceae > Pinus > Pinus albicaulis. The sequence continues at coordinate 119,192,292 of CM076583.1, read as the reverse complement.
CAGAGTTCATAATTGGCTTACGGTTTAATATTTATGTGTTTTAAAAGATTATTAAATCAGCATGTAAATATATTTAGCTAATTTAAATATACAAAACCGAACACGTGTAAAACAAAAATATTGAAAGGAGGATTTTTGGTGAAACCCTTTGTCTTAGTGTAAGCACAAGTCTTCTATCTATATGTGAAGCTTGATATGTAAAACAAAGATATTGAAAAGAAGGGTTTTGGTGAAACCCTCTGTCTTAGTGTAAGTACAAGTTTTTCTTTCTATTTATATATATATAAATTATAAATTAGTTTGTTGCTATAGAGTTTAGGATTTTTATATTTTAAATTCAAATTTTATGGAGTTGGAAAAAAATAATAGTGAAAAATAAAAATTATTTTATAAATTATATAATCTAAATAATAACATCAAATTTGATCTCAAAAAATCTTCGTAGCAAGGTAAAATTCAGTGTCATATAATTCTTTTTTTTTCATCAAATATTAAAACTGATTTCAACTTGCTATACAATTTTAATGACAACATCAAATTTAATCTCATAGAATCAAATTTAGTCTTTTCATATATATAAAACTGATTTCAACGTGACATATATATATATATATATTTTTTTTTTTTTAATTTCTGCATCCATATTGAATAAGTAAATGATATATGAATAAATAAACTCAACTACATTACATTTTTTCTTAAGTTGTCTTTTCTTATGTTGTATTTGTGATCGAATCTAAGCTTGATACTCTCTTCTCATGTAATATACAAATCCCTTATACCAAACTTTAAGTAAATATACAAAACCAGATTCTGATCATCCAACTGGCAAATTGACCAGGGTTATGACTGAACTAAAGATCTCAGAGGATGAAATGAAGAAAATTCAAAAGAAACTCGATGATAAGAAGGAGATTCTAAAGGTAAAATAAAGAGAGTTGACCATGGAAAAGGATGACATGAAGAAAATTCAAAAGAAACTCCATGATAAGAAGGAGATTCTAAAGGTAAAATAAAGAGACTTGACCATGGAAAATGATACTGCATTAAAATACCAAAATGACTACCAGCAATGAAATTAAGAATTGAAGGAAAAAGTAAAGGGAAATATGCCCCTCATACAAGACGAATTGAAGGAAAAAGTAAAGGGAAATATGCCCCTCATACAAGCCAGGGAAATTATCTTGAACGACATCATTCACATGATGATAAATATTTGGGAATTAATTTTGATTGTAGCAGAGGAGGATACTATTATCAGAGACTTGGAGGGCATTATTGCTGCCAACAAACAGAAAATTCAGCAACGTGCAGAACTAGCTAAGAAGATAACTGATTTTCTTAATTCCAAGTCATCACGTGAATTAAAAGATATGCAAGTTGAATATAGAACAAATTTAGTGTTGGAGATAAAAAAAAAGAATATGAAGAATTTATATAGAAAAACAATAGAGACAAAGCTAGGAGAAATTAAAGAAGTTGTTCTAAAATTCAATACCGACTTTGATAAAAGAAAAAGGGCAAGATTTTCCTCATGCTAGGATCAACAGGGAAATATGCTTGTCTGGGAAACTTGTCAAACCTTGTTAGTATAATCTAAGAGTAGGATTGACACTTCCCATGAAAAGGCAACAATTCTGAAAGGGGCAACAATTCTTAATTATCTTCACAAATATTTTCAATTATCATGGTTGATTAATACTCTTTTTAGTGAAAATATAACTTACAGTCAAATTACCAATTTTAGAATGGACGACACAAGATTTATAAAGTGTCAAAGCTCATATTTGATAGTGATCAGAGGCTTAGTATTTAGCTCAAAAAATGAAAGTGCTCAGAAATGCTCCAAACCAAAACGACTGTGTAGAGCTAGTCGACAGGATTCTAACGCAATTCGTTTTGTCAAAATCTGCCTCCAGATGGAGAAGTTATGACCTGTTGTTCGTTTTCCCAAACAGGGAAAAAAATTGCGGAACAGTGAAAGGTTGATGACACGGTAGCTCAGTCAGCACTCCAGGTATATTCAGGGAATATTCTCCAATTTTAGCCCAATGACACCATGCCAAGTATCAAAATCAAATTAGCCAGTGAACTTTGGAAGTGATTTTTTTTTTTACATCTATCCTAAGGTTGAAGGAGAATTTTTTTTAGATTGGAATAGTCCAACCAGAGTTGGACACGTGGTGCAGGCAGGGGCTGCCATGTGCCCCTTCTAGTGGACCCATCCAACCTTAGGCTGTTGAAATTTCTGAATTAATTCACATTTTCAAAGTTAGGACATGTGCTATGGTCGAATGTATATTCATGTTATGACCTATGGTCCTAAGTTATGGTGGCATATATGTATTAATTGGGTTGAATACATTTTTATTATCCTAAGGTCTAAACCTTATATTAGGCTAGTGGAGACTACATATGGTGTATATACTATACATGGCAGAGACATATTATTAAACTAGTGGACATGTTATATAATCAAAGGTATGCAACTATGGTTTATATGGAGGAGAAAACCTGAGTTATGGATTATAACCAAGGTTCGAACCAAGGGTTGACAATTTTATGGTGGATCAAAGTATTGGTGTGGGGGTCGGGGTCGAACCCACGACCACCCCCGTGCTACGGATACGTCTCACTACCTGAGCTCCTACAATGGTTCTTAACCATTATGGTCGCGACTCGTACTTATTGTTTAATGGTGCCGACAACGGGGTTCCAAACTAAACCAATGACCACAATGGAGGCCAAACAAACCGGTGAGAAGTTTAAAAACTAAACCCTTCTTATTAGCGCTAATCTGTGGGATTAGTGTAATTAAACCTACTTTGTATTAATCTAATCCACTTTTAAACAAAAGGATAACTGCGAAGTTAATGACACACTTATTCTTAATTAATCCACCATTAACTGCTAGTTAATCCGTACTTAAATTGGTCATAAAGTTGGGTGCAACGCCATTTTCGATGGGTTTCTCCAAAAATAGCGGGGTTAGTTGGATTCCTTCCAGATTTGGAGGAGAAATAGAAGGGAAAATTGTTTACTTAGAAGGTATTTTGATATTCAGCAAATCAAGAGATGAACATGTCATGCATGTGAACAAGGTACTTGATGTGTTAAAAAAAGAGCAGTTATTTTTAAAGATGTCGAAGTGTGAGTTTGGCAAGACTTCTTTAGTGCATTTGGGACACATAGTTGGAGGAGGTGAATTGAAGATATACCCTTCCAAAGTTGAGGTCATTATGAATTAGCCCAGGCCCAATACAGTTACAGAGGTAAGAAGATTTCTTTGGGAAGCACAATATTGGAGGAAATTCATTGCTAATTTTTCTTCCATTGCATCTCTGTTACATGCAATGAAAGTGTCAAGAAATTATTCTATTGGGGAGATATGCAGCAAAACTAATTTGATGATTTAAAACAAAAGATCAGTTTAGCACTGGTATTGGCCCTTATAGATCTTAGATATCCATTTGAGATCCAAATAGATGCAAGTGATTACGCCATGGGATCAATTCTCATGCAGCATGGTAAGCCTATTTCAATTCATCCTAAAATTTTTAATGGAGCCGTGACTAACTATCCCACCTATGAAAAAGAGTTATATGCATTGGTACAAAGTGTAAAGAAATGGAAGCACTAATTAATGGGGAAAGAGATGTTTATCCATACCGACCATCAGCCATTGAAGAAATTACAATCATAGTCAAAGTTGCAGCAATCAAGACATTTCAGATGGATGGGATTTCTACAACAGTTTCATTTGGTTATCAGGTATAAAAAGGGAATCTACAATAAAGTAGTTGATATGCTCTCTAGGTCTATTGTAATTCATCTATTATACTCAAGCACAATTCAGTTATGCATGAAAGTTACAATGAACAATATGCGTATGACAGTGATTTTCAAGATGTGTATGAAAGCTTGAGTCAAGGAAACCAAATTGAAGAGTTAGATTATCATGTGCATAACAGTTTGTTTTATCACTTAGGAAAGTTATGTATTCCACGGGGAGAAAGAAACAATATCAAAAGGAAGGTGCACACTTCATTGATTGCTGGACATTTCTGTGTAGGCAAGATGGTAGCAAATCTCCAAAGGTATTGTTATTGGCCACGCATGAATGATAGTGTATGCCATTTTATTAGAGGATGCTCTTTGTGTGCAATAAGTAAGCCTAGTAATAGGAAACTTGGATTGTACACTCCACTTCTGGCTCCTTCACATCCTTGGGAGAGTATCTCATTGGATTTTGTAGGAGGTCTTCCAATGTCAAGAAAAGCTCATAAATACTTGTATGTTGTGGTAGATAGTTGAGGAAAATATGTCTTTTGATGCCATGTAAAAAAAAAAATTACAACTAAACAAAAACTCATCTTTTCTTTCAAAATTTATGGGTTCATTTTGGTCTTCCTACTTCTATTGTAAGTGATCGAGATTCTTGGTTTGTTGGGAATTTTTGGTCAAAATTGTGGGACAGATGGACACAAAGTTGAAGAAGAGTACAACCTTTCATTCGCAAACGGATTGTCAGACCGAGGTGGTTAACAGGGCAATCATTCATCTTCTTAGAGTTTATTGTAGCAAAGTACATCCCAAGTTGTGGGATGAACAATTGCATTACATTCAACATGCATACAACATGGAAAATCATTCTTCCACAAACACATCACCATTTAAGGCATGTATTGGGTACTTGCCAAGATCACCTTTATACTTCATCTTTGAGAAATATGTCGCTACAGATGGTCATAGTGACTTAGATAAGGCAAGGAAGTTCATTGAGAAAATTCAGTTGGTACATCACACAGTGCAATAACAACTTGAAAAGAGTCAAAGCAACTACAAGGCAAGGCATGATAAACACCGTGTTGATCACAAATTCCAGGTTGGAGATGAAGTTTGGTTATATATCAGCAAAGAAATATTGCAAGGGGAAGGTAAAAAGGTTAAGCCAATCCATTATGGTACTTTTAAAATTCTGGAAAAGATTGGTAGCACTGCATTTAAGCTAGATTTGCCTCCTTATATGCAAATGTATTTTGTCGTTAATGTTGAGAATTTGAGATTTTTTGAGCCCCCTTTGATTGATGATCAAGGAGATCATGTTCAGCTGCCATCAATAGATGATTTCTCACCAGAATATCTTGATGAACTTCAACAAGATCTCATACTTGACAGAAGAACCATAACTTCAAGAAGAGGGAATGTCGAATACCTTAGAGTGAGACTCAAGGGAGAAAATAATTCCAAGGCAAAATGGATGGAGATTGAAAGGGTGATGGTGTTGTACCCTCACCTGCTGAACAATTGATCAGAGGCTTAGTATTTAGCTCAAAAATTAAAGTGCTTAGAAATGATCTAAACCAGAACGACCGTGTAGAGCTCATCGCCAAGATTTCGACACAATTTGTTTCGTCAAAACCCGATTTCAAATGGAGAAGTTATGACCTACTATCCATTTTCCCAAACAAGTAAAAAATTTCCAGAACTATGATAGGATGATGACATGGCAGCCCAGTAAGCACTCCAGGTATATTAAGGGAATATTCTCCAATTTTAGCACAATGACACTGTGAAAAGTGTCACAATCAGATTCGCTAGTGAAATTTGGAAGTGAAATTTATTTTACAACTATCCTAAGGTTGAAGGATATTTTTTTTAGGTTGGAATAGTCCAACCAAAGCTGGACACATGGTGCGGCCAGGGGCTGCCATGTGCCCCCTCTGGTCGACCCATCCAACCTTAGGACTGTTGAAATTTATGAATTAATTCACATTTTCAAAGTCGAGACATGTGCTATGTTCGAATGTATATTCATGTTATAAGATATGGTCCTAAGCTATGGTGGCAGAGATGTATTAATTGGGTTGAATACATTTTTATTATCCTAAGGTTTAAGCCTTATATCAGGTTGGCAGAGACTACATATGGCAGACAGACTATATATGGCAAATACATATTATTAAACTGGTGGAAATTTTATATAATCAAAGGTATGCAACTATGCTTTATATGGTGGAGCAAACTCGAGTTATGAATTATAACCAAGGTTAGAACCAAGGGTTGAAAAGTTGCATGGCGGATCAAAATATTGGTGCGGGGGTCAAGGTTGAACCCACGACTACCCCTGCGCTACGCATACATCTTACCACCGAAGCTCCTACAATGGTTCTTAACCATTATGGTCATGACTCATACTTATTGTTTAATGGTGCGGACGATGGGGTTCCAGAGGGGGCCAACCCCCTCCCATGTGACTTCAACCAATGACCACGGTGGAGGCCAAACAAACCAACGATAAGTTTAAAAACTAAAACCTGCTTATTAGCGCTAATCTACGAGATTAGTGTAATTAAAATTTCTTTGTATTAATCTAATATGCTTTTAAATAAACGGATAACTGCACAGTTAATGACTCGCTTATCCTTAATTAAGTTTACATTAACTGCTAGTTAATATCCAATTAAACTGGCAGTAAAGTTGGCGGCAGTGTAGGAATTTACAGGGTAAGTTCCGTAGTTCAAGAACCAAGGGTCACCACTCAAAAACAGATCACAAATCAGTACACCAGTATAATCACACGGTTAAAACCCTCAAAGAGGGAAATAGTCCACACCCTGAGCCAACGTGGCCATTTCAGGGAATTTATTAATACAAAAATAAAATTTACATATGTTTCTCTCATAAACGGTTACCGGACAAATGGCCCTCCATGCTCTTTAAATAGAGATCATGGACCAATCGGGTGTTAAGCCACGGATCAAGTGCCGTTAATACCGAGGTGAGAGATAACCGTCGGATCATTACAAATCGCGACTGTCGGATTATAAGTTACAAATGTACATGGTAAAAAAACACACTTTACCTAACTCTACACTAGACTAAGTTATTCTTAACTATTTCCTATGTGTCGGAATATCCTAACAAGAAACATATGTAACTTTTCTTTTTATATTAATAAATTTCCTGAAGTGGCCGCGTTGGCTCAGGGCGTGGACTGTTTCCCTCTTTGAGGGTTTTAACCACGTGATTATACTGGTGTACTGATTCGTGATCTGTTTGTGAGCGGTGACCTTTGGTTCTTGATCTACAGAAATTACCCTGTAAATTCCTATAGGCAACACCATTTTTGGTGGGTTTCTCCAAAAATATCAGGGTTAGCTGGATTCCTTCTAGATTTGGAGGAGAAATCGAAGGGAAAATTGTTTTTGCCATAACTGAGCCAATTTTCGACCAATTTTGGCTCAAGAAGAGTTGTTCTTGGTAGATTTTGATGTCTTGGAGCCATTGGAGCAGGTTTCAGAGGCAACAGGAGATTTTAAACATCATTTGTTTCACAATTGAAGTGAATACAAATGGCCATGCCGTGGAAGTTGGACCAAGGAGATGTAGCCCAGGAGGGGTGAACTACTTCATCAAAACAATGTGTTATTGATTCAATTGTCATGGTTTGATGTGTGTTTATATGGTGTTGTTCAACATTTAGTTTCCATGCTTTTATGTTTATGAATTCAACTTAATCTCCAAAATTTTACTTGTTTATCAATCATAAGCGCTTCCATAAACCCTTGTATAAGAAGAAAACATCAACACTTTTAATATAAATCTAAAAATGATATTATCACAGCAAAAATAATAATAAAATTCAGATCAAACAATGTGGAAGAAATGCAGAGAATGGATGTCTCCTACAACTGCAACAACAAAAGCTACACCCTCTATAAGAGAGCCTACACTGAGATCACAAGTTACTCAATGAAAAAAGGACACCTTTTTATTTTCATGAGGTATTTAAAAAATTATATTTATAATGATAATACAATTTTGTTACTAGTTTCATCATAGATAAATTCCTTAGAAGGACTGAATAGACATAAATTAGTTTCCAAGTAGTTAGAAGTTTTGTGACAGTAACCATTTTTATAACTTTCACCATTGTAATGTTCATTCAAAAGAAAATTTTGAGAACCATTGAGGGTTCTGAATTTTCGACATCAGAAAGAAACAACTCTTCTATGTAATGTATTTATCATCTTCTTGGATATTTAAATAAATATTTTTCATGGTGATTCCAAACAGATCTTTGAATATGACATGTTCTCTTATTTCTTTGTGAATCATTTAATGTTTTTCTTCTGTGGGAAAGAGTAATGAAGCTACTAGTTTTTAATGATATAATTTTACTGAATTCACAGTACCTGTAAATTGAAGTTAAGTAACCTTAATATGTGCTCCTCTTTTCTATATTTTCATTTCTTCGTCTTCCATATTTCCGCTAAATCTTGAAGAAAGAGATTGTGCAATAAGTAGCCTTTTGTTCCAAACTTTCAATCTTCTCTTTCATCACTTTACTACAACTTAGGATCATATTCATTTTCAGTGAGGCCACTTTGGGCGGTGTTCATATTCCAATAATATTTCATTATTATTACCTGTAAAAAATACTTTTGAATCATCATAATGGGACAACAAATAAAATTTGTTATCTTTCTGAATAGATTTCATAGGCAGTAATATCTATTCAGCCATAGGTTGTCTCTAAGGTTACCACATCAACCATTAACACTGTTACCGATGAAATAGGTAACCTGACCTCAAAATGGGAACTCTAGCCCAAAAAGTCTCAAAAAACATGAAAAAACACCCCAAAAACAAAAAGTGTGTCTTCCAGAATGCACTTGGTTTTTTTTGAAGGTCAAATTTCAACATTTTATAAAATTATGCTAAAAAAAAAATTGTTTGTTGAAAAAAGGATTGAAAAAACACCCTCAAAACAAAACCACTTGATGCTGGAATAACAAAAAAAAAATTGTATCATAATTTTGACACTTGTAACAATGGAATTAAAGACAACATATTAGGACATTTTTTAAAATCATAAATTTCTAACATTTTTGATAGATGATGTTAAAGATAAAAAAATACATGTCTGAAGGGCTTATCATTTCGAACAATTTTCATCCATGTTGTTAAACATAAAATATCTTGACTCTAAACAACCCCAAAATTGTAATTATTGTCAACCATAACATTAAAGATAAAATTTGGTAGTGCATAAAAACCTTAATGACAAGCTGTAAATCTAAAGTTTTTCAATCTTAAGTTTTCAACATACTTGAACAATGAAATTATGGAGAAATTATAAGACTTAAACAATTTTAAAAAATGAACAAGTAAATGAAAAAATGATCATTGAACAAAAACAAGTAAGAGTAATTTTAATTTTATAGGATAAAAACTTATCTTTTTTCAAATCTTAGCATAAGACAAATTTAAATGTAATTTCAACCAAAACCTAAAAATCAAGCATCAAAACAAAGTGTTCCCTTTCAATGACACATATAATTATTAAAAATTTTAAAAGTATCTTATATCAAATGGTAACAATACATAATATCATGGTAATATCACTGCATAATCTAAAAATTCAACATTAGTTTCTATTTTCTATTTTACTTATAATAAAAATATCAACATTGGTACATTGAATATAACATAAATTATTTTTGTAATTAATTGTTGCATTGTCGATATTCTAAAGAGATGAATTCTTCATAATTAAAACATATAATCCAACAAACATAGAAATGTCTCATAACTTCATGAAAAATGAGATGGAAGTCAAAATTTTTATTTCAAGTTACCATGCAAACATCAATTACATAAAAGTGTCTTAGATAGTTATTCAAAATCAACCAGAGGTTCTGGAACACCATCATAACCTACATCTTCAGATGAATGGCTTGATGCAGATGAAGATGATCCATATTCTTCTCTTTCATCAACTAGTGCTCCATCTAAGTCAACATGCATGCCCACCATTTCAGAGTTCAAAAGTCTTGTAGATCTACGTCTACATTCTGCAGAGTCCCATCTCAACAGTAATTGTTCTGGTAGCAATTTCTTCAAAATATTTATGGCCTGCAACTGAAGAGTTCCTCTCTTTGTCAAATTGAAGTCATACAAAAGTACGTCAACATCCTCCAATTTTAAGACATCTGTGCGGTGACGATTTATATTTGTGCCCTTTCTTTTTCTCTTTCTGCCAATTCTTTTTTCCACTACCATCTCTGGCTTGTACACACCATTGAAAGGGTGGGTACTTGTGGCATACCAATGTACATCAACAACTGTAATCTCTTCATTTTCATTAATGACCTTTATAACCTTGGAAATCCAGAATGGATAGCCAGGTGGATCTTCATCTGCTAACACTGCTATCATGCAACCCTCCTTAAGATCCTGCATTGAACCCCTGTAAAGGTCTTCCATGGCTTCACGTTGTGCATGTGATCTTCTAGAACCAATATAGATCTTTATTCTACCTGTGGGGAATTAATAATAGCTTGAGGCTGTTGTTGTTCAACATTGCGTGTTTCCTGATGTTCATGTTCATTTGGCATATTTTGTGACCAAAAAAAAGGAGTCTTCAAAAGCATATCCCCATTTATTGATCTTGAAATCATATCACTTTGATTACTGAAAAAAGAATCCCACCAAACTGAATCAGCACATCGAAGTACTCATATGTATCTCTAATACATCTTTTAATTTCCTCTAGACATTCAGAATAATTTATGTCTCTCTTCTGCCTTCGTGCATTATAGAGTTCAACAACTGACTGTAATAACAATATCTTTGATGAAAATATTGGACACTCTGGAATGAACTTCAAAAATGATAAACCTGATGATGGTCCCCATTCTTCAACAGTTGAATACTTCTTGCCCCATATAAGTGTTATCCCATCAATTTTTTTGATACGAAATTGATGCTGGAAGCTAATGTCGTTAAGTTGTTCAATGAATTTCTCCTCACCATGCGATCCAAAAATAAACCTTCGCATGTCAATAGTTTCTTCCAACACATGAAAAATAGGCTCTGGAATGTACGATTTCTTAATACATTCAATTAATGATGGCAGGCTCCCAACACCTTTCCTCCTCAATGTTACTGAAAAACGACTGAACATTTGATCGATATGATCATGAGTATGCCCAACAAGAAGGAAACCAACCTTTATCTTTTTAAAAATCCCCATATCAATGAGCATGTTTAGATACCCAAAAAGAACTTGATTTTTGTTCTCACGACTTGTGTTGTCTAATTGTAAATAAAAAACTTCAGGAAGAATCCCAGACCAATGAGTAACCACATCATGGATTATAGTTATGGTCAGATTTGCATCATTGTGAATATTTGGAGTTTTGAAGAAAACTCTTGGAAACATCTTCTCATTAAATACCATACAACCAACCAAGTGAAACTGAATGAAATTTCCCTCCTGTAATTTTTTTGGCGTGCGGACAAAATGTGGAAGAAGTGTTTTCTTTTGGTCCATACCATCAATTATCAATCCCAGATATTTATTTGGATGATCATAACACTTCTTTCAATGTTTATACAACTTTTTCCTTTCACTTTTTTGCTGATTGCGATGGTCTTGAAGTTCTTTGACAACGGAATCTGTACATAAAATAAAAGAAACATATGAAAAAATATATTTTCATAGTTGATAAGTATCAAATTTTAAAAAACAATGTTTTGAACACATTCCTCTTTTTGCCCCTTGACATTTATCTCTTTTTGCTTTAAGAGAAGCACATGTGCTGCAAATACCCATCCTTGTCTTCTTAGGAATACGAACATTGTTGAATTCAGTTTTCCATATCCTTGTAAAATAAGAATATGTAATAAAATTACCAATTCCTTCAACAGCTTCTGCATAATCTTTGTATAACATGAATATTTCTCGTCTCGAGAAATTATATGGAATATGTATTGTGTCTTTATTTGGCATACACTCTCCATGATTTGAAAAGAAGTCTTTCATCCATGTCTTAGTAGTATTTGCAAACGGCCGCACCTCCCGTTTATAACGTGCTTCTGAATAATATGTGGGATCCATTTCCAATCTATCCCGAATTCTTGACAAACGAAAATTACCAATTGAATGCAACATTTTGAACGCCTTTCTGCAAAGTAATACATTCCCAATATGATAATCATAACCTGCTAGTGTAGATTGCATGCAACCCACTAAATATGAATTTTGCATGCTTTTATTCATTGACATATATGTTTTCCTTTTCTCCAAAACAAAGTTGAAATCCATATTTTTCAAGCAATCCCTTCAACAACATTCACTTGAAATCAAATGAACGACAAAAATTCTTTTTGTGAGATATTTTGTCCTCACCCTTGTATAACTTGAATGCTTTGGATTGATATGAAAAGGTCTACTCCTACTCCTAGTTGCAATATTTTATTGCAACAACTTCATCATTCCATCATCCTTTGTAAAAGTAGTTTCATCACCATTAGGAGGAATATTATACCCACTATCATCATCCTCAACATAGTTAAGAAATTCATCAACATCATTGCCTGGAAAATTTTCTTTACCATCATCAGTTGAAGAAAAAATTTCACAAGAATCATCGGCACTTTTGTAACCCCGACTCAAAAGAAACTCTTCACCATCTTGACCCATGCTTTCAAATTCTTCCCTGGGAGGATTCAATTCTTCATCACCATGAGTGTCTTTGAAATGGCCACTTGGAGAAAATGCAATATTCAGATCTGTGCCTCTAAAATTATCATTTGCAAGAAACTCTTCATCCTCCCCTTCCTCAGTGGTGCTCTCATAATCCTTGGGATTAGGCATAAGTGGAAGCTTTGAATTTGTATTCACTATAATTTCTTCATCCTGCCCCTCCCCTTCCTCACTAAAGCTCTCATAATCCTTAGGATTAGGAATAAGTGAATGCCTTGAATCTATATTTATTGGAAATTATTCATCCCCCCCTTCATCAGTGGTTAAATTATAATCGTTATGATTAGGATGAAGTGAAAATTTTAGCTTTGGAAATTCATCCCCGTCTTCATCAGTGGTGCTGGCATAATCCTTAGGATTAGGACGAAGTGTATATTTTGACGCTGCAAATTCTTCATTCCCCTCTTCCTCAGTGGTGCTGACATAATCCTTAGGATTAGGACGAAGTGCATATTTTGACTTTGCAAATTCTTCATTCCCCTCTTCATCTGTGGTGCTGACATAATCCTTAAGATTAAGACGAAGTGGAAATTTTGACTCTGGAATTTTTTCGTCCCCCTCTTCATCAGTGGTGCTTGCATAATCCTTAGGATTAGGATGGAGTGGATATTTTGACGTTGTAAATTTTTCATTTCCCTCTTCATCAGTGGTGCTGGCATAATCCTTAGGATTGGGACAAAGTGGATATTTTGACTCTGAAACATTATCATTCCCCTCTTCATCAGTGGTGCTCGCATAATCCTTACGATTAGGACGAATTTTATATTTTGACTCTGGAAATTTTACATCCCCCTTTTCATCAGTGGTGCTGGCATACTCCTCAAGATTAGGACAGAGTAGATATTTTGACTCTGCTGATTCTTCATTCCCCTTTGTTAGCCAGCTATAAAATTTGTTATACCAAATGCTGGATAAAATTTTTTTGAGCCTTCAAGGAACAAATTTCATTGCTAAAAATTGTTGGCTCTTGAAGTCTCCTGAAGGCCTCATGCCTATCCTATGTCCCAAACTTTACTGCTGTTCCCATTTTTCACTTAGAAATCCTGTTGATTTCCAAGCCAGAATACTGTTGCAAGCACACTTTCCCCCCTTCCCTTCTTCCAAAACTGACCTCAGTTTCTATCCCTCCATCTCCCATGAAAAATCCCTCATTTACATAATTTTTCCCTTTCCCCTTCATCAAAACCCCTTGACAAGGTTGAAAACTCCTTTTTTCACCTTATCGGAACCCTCAGATTCTCTTGAAAACTATTGAAAATTCGTAAAAATCATATTTTTAATGTATTATAGACTTAAGCCATCGGGCTAAGTCTTTAGCCCCTCCTCTTAAAAACCTCGGTCACATTTTTCCCATATTCCCCACGACCCCGCAATCGGGCGCCAAGCCATTTTATAATTATTCCCGCCGAAGTTTAAAAAATTTGGTTATATATATAAAACCTCTGTTTATATTATTTTCCCGACGTTTTATTATTTTATTAAATTTTCCGCCGATACAAGTTTTAAATCGTTCCGCACCGTCGATCTGATCTGAAGATCGGACGGTGCGGAGTCTGTCTCCCGGTGGTCCCCACATTCCACTCACCCCGTCCAAAAACCGCGTGGTATCTATCGCACTGCCTTTGGGCGAAGGCGGTTTTTTCCCAAACGCCAGCGATTCCATACGCCGTTTGACGTGTGTCCTGGGCACTGTTCATAAAACCGCCATCCATTGCGCGTTATTGTTCGGACGTGGACGCCTAGCGATATTGTCGTGCGCCGTTCGATCTGGGGCGGGCCATCCAACGTCTATCGCTTGCCGAAGATGCCCGATAGTTAACCAGGCTACGACGCGCCATCCAGTTAATCTCCGCCATCGATCTGATCTGCAGATCGACGGTCCATATTCCATCGCCCTGATTCCGTCGCCCACTCAACGATTCTCCGTTTTTGACTTTCCCCATCGCTCTCGACCGTCGATCTCTGCGCGATCGACGGCTCTGATTTAATCTTTCTTCCGCCTTCTCCGATCAATCCTGACTGTTGGATGATGCCATCCAACGACCACGCCTCCTCCACATGCCTCCGAAACAGTAAACCTATATATGCAAGATTTTATAATAGTTTTTGTATTTTGCAGGGTTTCGACGTTTTCTCTGCCATAACTCAAAGAAGTTTCAGAGACAGAGGGTGGCGATCCTCTTGCCTCCGATTCACCAAAGAAAATCATCGCAAGGTTTGAATCCACATTTATCAATGATCTGCGAAGGCATTGATGCCATTCAACCCCTGCAGGGCCCTGCACATCAGCAGAAAACATAGCAAGTCTATCACAAATCACAGAGTATCAGTGACGGGGATCAAAGTAAACTAGAACAGAGGATTAAAGGACATATTTGTGGGGATTACGTCTAAGATGCTTATCAAAAGCCTAATCCCCAATCAAAACACAGTTTAAAGATAATTTGAAGTGTTTTACCGACGGGAAACCCTCCACCGCCACAAATTGAGGCAAATTGATCCCTCTAGCTACCACGGCACCACCTGTACCTCAAAGCATTCAATCAGAGGCTGAAGTTATTGATCAAATAAAAATATTCACCTCAACGCAGCCAGAGAGTTACTTCTGCAGGGAAGATTAATGAAAATAATATCTGCAAAGTAACCTCGACATCACACAGAGCCTCAAAGGTCAAAAAAAGCTCCCACAGAGCTTAAATATTTATGTAAAATCATTTAATACAGAGGATATGCATGTAAGTTTCTTCATTGAGCCCCTCAAAGGCCAAGAATCCATTAAGTCTGTATTAATTGTAATTGAGATCTTTTATCAGATCTCACCTCCTCATCCTTCTATATATACTTCTGCAGAAGATGAGTGAGGGGTTGGTTGTAGAACTTTGATATACACTTGAGCTTAAACTTCTGATTGTACATAGTATTCACTGGCTCTTTGAGCTCTGCTGGTGATAGATAGTGTTGTCGACAGATGTTGTCGCTCCTAGAGACAGCCTAGAGTTGACATAGACCAGTGCCTAGGACATCTTATCATAGCAAGGAGTGTATCATATAACTTGGGTGTCAATCCAAAACTCTCCTGCTATCTCTTGTAAAACAAGGAAATTGATTTAAATGGAACCAGAAATCACATAAACTGTCACAGGGAAAGCAATGTTGCAGAGGCACAATGCAAAGCTCCAATATCAAAGCATCAGACAGTTAAGAGACAATTTACTACAAAGAGGGCCAATTCAAGTAATATGCCATAGAAATCAAATATCAGAAAGTGAATGCGGTGAAAGAAAAGTTAAGAAGATACTAGTCAACATTGGGCTGATACCCAGATACACAACAGAACCATATATGGGCTTATCAATTTAAGAATCCATACATGACAATGGCGTTTTAAAAGCACCCTCCCAAAGAAAATAATATAGAAGAAAGATGGTTGAGATGAATATGGAACAGTATATCATGCATGAGCCATATTTAAAGCGCTTGACTGATTTAAGTATGGGCATCAACTAAGATGAATCCTTACCAAACCAGTGAGCCACTCGCATTCCAAAACATGATACAAGAAATTGGATGAAATGAAATGTTATATTAAACACATAAGAGAAAGTTACATACTGTGAAATACCAAAGACCAGAATCCTGATTACAGATAGAACTCCTCCTCACTAAGACCCTACGGGCTCTGAGCCTTCACACAGAAACTTTACAAGATGTATACAAAAAACGCCTTTCACTGCACAATTTTATGATAAAAATCTGGAACCCCTTTACAATGTATTTTTTCTGGAGTTTTATAGGAGAGATTGAAAACTCTAGAGAATGAGGTAGGTGATGCGCATTTAATTTACTTAATTCAAACAAAATGGCGGAAACATTCGCGCCCCTACTGCTCAATTAATATGCTGTGCTATGGGTACTCTGAGGCCGGCTCTTTGAAGTAAATGCTGTAGGTGCAAATTTCTCCAGGGATAAGACATGAAGAATAAAATATGTAACATTTTGTACTTTCCTGAGAGAAAAATATATTGAAGTTAAACCTAGAGGATATGATTTTATGCACTTGTACTCTTTGCCTTCTGAATGCTGGATTGTGATCTGAAACCTTCAGCACCGGACGTTGCATTCCTTGTTCTCTGACTGATACTCTTTGCTGCATCATTAATAACTCCATCCGCGGAAAATCTGTGTTTTAAATTGCTCTAAAGGGTTTAGAAGACTCTTACCATGGCTTCTTTAATGAAAGCCATATCACGGCAACTACCCGGGGCTTTTCTTTATAAACTCTACCTCTACAAACTGATTTTCTGGTACATCTTCGATTTCTGCAATGTAGGCGGTGATTAATTATGATCTCCCGTCGCTGCAACCTGCACATCCCACAACCACGTTAAGAAAACCGGACACAGGGATGATGGCGTGGCGGATCCATGGATATGGTGGTGTAGACTTGTCGAAATGGTGAGATGAGACGGGGTGGTGGAAAACAGAGAGAAATAGCGGAGGAATGAAGGGTGGAAATAAAAATACAGTGGGACGACGATAAATGAACGAGGCGGAGACACATAACATAAACACTGAAATATAACATGTAAGCAGAGTATATGAATGGTGGAGGTGAGCACAAATGACACGTGGGCGTACGAAAGGCTAAGCGGAAGGGACGACGTGGAGGCGGGCTTGGTCAATCAGCGTGATGTGTAAATAATTCTGGGCCATACGATCAAAAATGAAATCAACGGTCGAAACTTAATCAGAGGGCGATGGAATGGCGGGCCCGGAGTGCCGTATACTTAAATTAAAACTCGTGCAGCTTCAGAAAACAACCGCCATTGGATGTAGGCTTATAGATCCAACGGTTAACGTAAATTTCGCTGTGCGTCTTGGATCGAACGTTAACGCGCGAAATAGGGCGGTATTGAGGCCGTACTCAGGGACACTTGGCAAGTGCTGAATGGAATCGCTGTGATTTGAGAAAAACCGCCAGTCCTTCAAAAGTGGTGTGGGGAAAACAGGTCAGTTTTTTCAATAAGTGTAGGCGCGGGGACCACCGGGCAGGGATAAGCTGCGGACCGTCGATTTATGGTTTGATCGGACGGCCCAGAACTAGTCCGACATACATCCAATAAGCGCCTTTCGGCTTGATGCATGGTTACGGTCTTTGGTCAGGCGGAATAGAAAATCAGAGGGGTTAGGGCCAGAAGGGCTAAACCGTGAGTACTCTTGGGCGCGAGCTTTCAGACCTGCACAGTGTAATTTGGAGGCACAGAACGATAACGATAGGTGGAAAATGAGTTCCTTAGGCCACGGTAGGGAATTCGAAAGGTTCGAGAGGGACGAATGGCCAAGAATTTAATGGGGGGGGGGGGGCTGATATGATCAACATTGGCTCCACCTGGGGACGACACATTCATCCCTGGACGTGTCGAGAAATGCGCAGACCTTTAGATACTCTTTTAGATGTCTCTGCTATTTAGTTCCCCTGCATTTTACTCTGTAACATGTCAGCTCGCACCTTATTTATTCAAGAACAAAAGGAAACTAGTATACAATATAATACATCAGGTGTTCTCAGCCTGAATCAAAACTGGAAGTAGGGCTTAAGGAATTGGCCATTTACAGGGGAGTCAAGCAGATCACCCTGTAAGTTCTCCAACAGAAAAATATTATTGCCTCTTTGTTCCACAATCTTGAAAGGGCCAAACCAAAGGGGATCGAATTTACCATGTTTTCCTTTTTCAGCCCTCCGGATATCCCACCTGAGCACCAGATCACCAGTCTGCAATTTCCTGTCTTTTGCATGCTGATCAAAGATGTTTTTAATTCTCTCCTGATATTCTGTTAATCTCTGATTTACTTGACCTCGTGTTTCATCCAATTCTATCAATTGATTGATTCTCCTGACCATATCATCAGGTTCCTCCTGACTTTCTTGCATAAAACGTGCCACTGGTAAAGCCAGCTGCATAGGGAACACTGCTGCTCGTCCGTATACCAATTCATAGGGATATTTCCCAGTTGCTCTCTTGCTGGTTATTCTATTTGCCCAGAGAGAAAATTTCAACTGGGAATCCCAATTCTTTTGATTCTCATTGATTGTTTTCTTCAAGGCCCGCACCAGAGTTTTATTAGAAGACTCTGCCAAGCCATTCCCCTGTGGATAGTAGGCTGTAGAATGATTCAATGTAATATTATATTGCTGGCAGAAATTTACAAATTTTGCAGACTTGAAGGCCTATGCGTTATCAGTCACTATTCTAGCAGGACAGCCAAACCTAGCTATGATGTTTTCCTCCATGAATTTGATTATCACAGTATCTGTAGCATTCCTTGCAGGTATGGCTTCCACCCATTTTGTAAAGTAATCTGTGGCTGTCAATAGCCATTTATGTTGGCCACTTGAAGGGGATGTATTTCACCTATAAAATCAATTCCCCACTGCTGAAATGGTTCATTTACATGAACCAGAATCAAAGGCAGAGCTGCTAACTTTTGCCTTTCAGCAAATTTCTGACATTTATCACATGCTCTAACCCAAGTGAAGACATCTCCAAATAACCTGGGCCAATAAAATCCTGCCTTCAGTATTTTATGAGCAGTGGCTCTCCAGCTGTAATGTCCTCCACAGATTCTTTCATGAAACTCTATCATTATATTTTCCACTTCATTTTTTGTGAGGCATAATAGTAGTATGCCTGAAGGATCTCTCCAATATAATTGGCCATTGGCAACTATATAATTTTGTGACTTCAATATTAATGCCCTGTATTTCGATTTATCACAGCTGAGAGGACAACTGAGTGTCAGAAGATATTCTACTATTTCTTTATACCATGGACTAGTAAGATATTTTATATGTGCTTTCTGAGTGGCTACCTCCAGTCCTTGCTGTTCTTTGTCATTCTCAGACTCTCCATTTGCTATCATAGACAAATTTATGCCCAGAGCCTGGTAGTTCGATTCTGATAAGATCTTTGCTATCCCCTTTCCTTTTACTAGCTTAGTAGGGCGAATATCCATATCATACTCTTGTATTTTTGCAATCCATCTCCCTCTTTTTCCCTCACTGTCTCCCTGAACAAGGATATCCTTTACAGCTGTAGTAGGTACAAATGCGGTGATATGAGATTGCAAAATATATATGCGAAAAGCTTTGAGGGATTTCACCAGGGCATAGGCCTGCTTTTCCAATATATTATATTTCAATTCTGCATCATGAAGCACCTGACTGAAAAAGGCAATAGGCTGCTCATATCCTTCTTCGTTTTTCTGTAATAACACTCCGGCTACTATATGTGGTGAAGCAAATGAAAAAATCATAAATGGTTTTGTATAATCAGGTCCAGCCAACACAGGGGCTTCAGCAAATGCGGCTTTAATTCTAGCAAAGGCCTCCCGTGATTCTTGTGACCATTTCACCTCATTATTCTTCTTTAGCATATCTGTTATATGCCTAACTATCTCAGCATAGTTAAGGATAAACCTTCTCAGAAAGTTGATGCAGCCAAGAAAAACCTTTATTTCTTTCTTATTCCTGGGGAGAGGAATACCATTTATGACTTCAACTCTTTTAGGGTCTATTTTCACACCATCTTTAGTCACAATATGCCCTAAAAGCTTGCCTTCCTCTAATGCAAACAAAGACTTTTTCGGATTGAGGGAAAGACCGTACCTCCTGCATTTCTCAAAGGTTCTGCGTAGATGTTCAATATGCTCAGCATCGTTTTTTGAAAACACTTTAATATCGTCAAGGTACACTACCAAAAATTTATCTTGCTCACCAACAAAAGCAATATCCATAGCCCATTGGAAGGTGGCTCCTGCATTAATTAGCCCAAAAGGCATCCTGGCATACATGAATGTTCCCCACGGTGTGGTGAAAGCAGTTTTCTTCTGGTCTTCTGGAAACACAACCACCTGGTTATAACCAGAGAATCCATCCATCATTGACATCCTGGAAGCTCCAACCACTTTCTGCAGGATATGATCCATCTTGGGCAGTGGATAATTGTCCTTTAAGGATGCTCTATTTAAATTTCTGAAATCCACACATAGCCTTATTTCTCCATTCTTCTTTTGAACAGGGACCAGATTTTCCACCCATTCAGAGTACCTCAATGACACAATTATTTTGGCCTTTAGCAGCTTCTTGATTTCTTTCTCAATCGAAGGAAGCAGCAGAGGATTTATTTGTCTGAGCTTCTGCTTATAAGGTCTTGCATCTTCCCTCAAAGGAATTTTGTGCTGCATTATGTTGACATCAAAAGTTTTCAGGTCCTGATAGGACCATGCAAATACATCTTTATAAGATTGAAATAATTTCAGGTATTTTTCTTTATGCTCCTCTGGGACCTTCTTGGATAGCTTCACAATTTTGGGATCAGCATTAGTACCCAGATTCAGATCTTCCACTTGATATTCCTCTACCACTTTACTAGGTTGCAATGGGACATCATTCTTATCAAATAGCCTTTCTAGAGGCACCAGCCCTCTAGGGATAACATTTCCTTTCAGCTGCAACATTTTACTTCCTGCCATTTTCTCTTCCCACTTATTTTTTGAAATATCTTCAGCCTCCTCTTCTTCACACTCATCAATCTCCATATTAGAGAATTCTCCTACTGTTTCTAGGAATCTCTTCATCTGTTCTTCATATTCAAATACCTGCCAATGCTTGATATTATCTGGGATTGATGGTCTATATCGTACCTCAATTTCATACCTCAAGAGAGGGTTCTGAGGGGGATGAAAAGTACTAGCATCCACAGCAAGAGAATCTGCCATTCTATTCTGCTCCCGGGGCATGAACTGGATGTTAAATGCTGAGAATAAGTTCTCCACCATGTCCCATACTTCATTTCTATATGCTCTCAATCGAGGATGCTTATTTTGGCATTGATTTCTGATCTGTCTGACCACCAGCTCAGAATCTCCCAGAGCTTTTAAACTTTGTATACCCATGCTCTTGGCTGTCTGCAGTCCTAGCAACAGTGCTTCATATTCAGCTACATTATTAGTAGCTTCATACTCCAATTTGAAAGATAGTGGGATCCATTTGCCTGTAGGAGAAATTAATAATACTCCAGCTCCGTTTCCTTCTCTTGAATTTGCTCCATCAAAATGCAATGTCCAGATTCCTGCTTCATGGTTCAATGAAGGCTGCTCAGTCTTGATTTGACGAAAGGAAGGTTCATGAGCATAATTTTGATCTTCTTCCAACATCAAACATGAGAAATCTCCTTCCTTGCTGTAGACTGGTGAATTCTCTGAGCTGTCGGCCTTAGTCACCATCTTGACAAATCTAGTTTCTCTGTATAACCTCCTCTCTTGGCCACCAAAAATTGGAATAGTGGCATATGTTAGGTCTAATTTAAGTGACCCACCGATTTTTGTTCCCCAGGACCTTGAAAACAACATGCCAAAGTGAGCTGGGATGTCAGCCACTACAATGTCCATTACTACACTTTTTGCTGGAATTTGGGCCAAATTGACCACTAAATCTTTAATCATCCCCAAGCATTTAACTCTTTTGGAATCAAATGAATAGAGGTCTTTATATGGACGTGTGATCTGTAAACCTAGTTGTTCCATGATAGACAGAGGCATAAGATTATGGGAAGCCCCAGAATCTAACATGCAGTTGTGTAACAACAGGTCATGAATCACTAGAGACACATAGAAAGGAGGAGTAGAAGGATCTATCTCCTCGACATGAGGGCCAAACACTACCATGGGTCTTTCCTCTTGGAGATTTATACTGTCAGGAATAGTTGGTATTTCAGGAGGAAACATGAAAGAAGTAACTTGAGATTGATATGCAGGTTGTTTCAATAGTTCAGTCAAGGGGACTAGGATTTTGATTTTCTCAAGCTCTTTTTGCAGGCTAAAAGCAGGAGGGGACTTTTCTATTACGACTTCTTTTGACTCTTTATTTTTAGCTGAATGTTTAACTTCTTTTGATACAGACTCAACATTAGGAGGAGTAACTACTTTTGAGGAAGAAGGAGTTTGATCATTAGACTGCAGAGGTTTGTTTAGAGGACTCTTACTTTTGTCTGTGACTTTCTTCATTGTTGACTCCTTTTGAGCGGATACTTCCTTATGAAGTGGCTCCTCTTCTTGATCTTGAGTCCGAGTCCTCTTCCTTGAAGATCTGAGATCATATTTTCTGTTAAAATGTGCTTGCATGAAATCATTAAACTGTTTGCAATAGTGATCAATTTCTGCATCTTCTGTGTCTTTGATCTCTTCTTCTTCTTCTTGCAATGGATATTCTATTTCATCATTGTTTGAGAAGGAAAGATTTGCATCTTGCAGCTCATAGGCAACATCTTCAGCAGAGTCATCTGCTAGACCTTCCAGGTACAATGGGTGTGGTACTTGGTCCTGTTGCTCCTTTGCTTCCCTTGGCAATATTTGCAGGGGTGGCTTTCTATACTGAGGATTGTAACCCCTGTTTGGAGCGTTTTGGAAGTTCTTGGAAGCTGAGTTCTTGGTCTCCAATTCAAGCTTGATCAGTTTATTAGAGAGATTCTTAATCATTTTACTCATTTCTTCAATTTTATCTGAATCCTTATCCTGATTAGAAGTAGATACTTCCTCTTTGCCTCTTCTTCTGATATCTTGTTCAGATTTTCCTCTTAATTTTCCAGTGGAAGCAAAATTTTCTTCCAACTCAAGAGCATCTGACTGAGCATCATCTAGGGTGGCAGGCTTTCTTTCCCTGAGAGAGAAACCAAAGTCTGGGTCAAAGGCTGCTATGAAAACAACTTTGGCAGCATTCTGATGAGGCTTCATATCTACAGGGAGGTTTAGATATAACTTATTAAATCTCTTGATAAATTCTGACACCCCTTCATTATGTTTCTTCTTGAGTGTATTGAAATCAGTAAGACACTGTCCATGATCTTTCATTTCTCCCCATTTTCTGAGAAAAGTATTTTCCATATCATCCCAGGTGGTTACGGAATGGTTTCCTAATGTTTTGAACCATTTTCTGGCTTCACCGTCCAGGGATTGCACAAACAGTCTTAAGACCACATCTAGATGTTCAACATTAAAGTTCTCTGCAAAAGAGCAGAAAGTCTCAAGATGTTTTTGAGCATCAATTTCATTTTCCCCAGTGAATCTGGGCAATATCTTTAAATAATCTTGGGGCATATCATTTAACACTTGGGGTAGTGCCAGGGGAGCATATTTATTCAATAAAAAGGCTGGAACATTTGCCATTGGAGGAGGTGGGGTTTGTGCAACAATCTGATGTACAAATGGAGGAAGAGGAGGAGGCGGGAGTGGAGTATGGATAACAATAGGAATATACTGCACCGCAGGCTGAGGTGTAGATGAGAATAGTTCACGGTTAAAAACAGCTACTTCTGTGACCTCCTTGACCTCCTCGGCCTCAGGAGTAGGGTAAAGATTATCTTTAATTCTGGCACTGCCCCTGGGTGGAATATCTGAGTAGTATTCAAGGTTTTCTTCAGTGGAGTTGGGATTTACTACTTGAACTTCTTGAGAAGAAGAAGATGGATATTCTTTTGCAGAATATTCAGGGATTTCAACACGGACTGATTTATTCTCTTTCCAAACTCTTCTATGAATAATCTTTTCTGGGTCAGACACGGAAGGTGTCTTTGGCTGAGATGTATCTGACCTCAAATGCGGCTTACGAGGAGCCAAGACTACAAATAGATTTATCAAATAAAAAACAATGTGGAGTCGCCAAGGTGAGAGATATACAACTCTTCAACTCTCTGTGCTCACCTGATTAGAGAGTGAATATGATTTGTCGAGGCCTAGGGAAACTGATATTCTTAAATTCGTCCTCGGCAACGGCGCCAGAAAGATGTTGTCGACAGATGTTGTCGCTCCTAGAGACAGCCTAGAGTTGCCATAGAACAGTGCCTAGGACATCTTATCATAGCAAGGAGTGCATCATATAACTTGGGTTTCAATCCAAAACTCTCCTGCTATCTCTTGTAAAACAAGGAAGTTGATTGAAATGGAACCAAAAATCACAGAAACTGTCACAGGGAAAGCAATGTTGCAGAGGCACAATGCAAAGCTCCAATATCAAAGCATCAGATAGTTAAGAGACAATTTACTGCAAA
This sequence comes from Pinus albicaulis, assembly GCA_034641835.2. NCBI lineage: Eukaryota > Viridiplantae > Streptophyta > Pinopsida > Pinales > Pinaceae > Pinus > Pinus albicaulis. Next base: position 119,167,632 of record CM076583.1, on the reverse strand, counting down.
GAGGGCCGATTCAAGTAATATGCCACAGAAATCAAATATCAGAAAGTGAATGCGGTGAAAGAAAAGTTAAGAAGATACTAGTCAACATTGGGCTGATACCCAGATACACAACAGAACCATATATGGGCTTATCAATTTAAGAATCCATACATGACAATGGTGTTTTAAAAGCACCCTCCCAAAGCAACTAATATAGAAGAAAGATGGTTGAGATGAATATGGAACAGTATATCATGCATGAGCCATATTTAAAGCGCTTGACTGATTTAAGTATGGGCATCAAATAAGATGAATCCTTACCAAACCAGTGAGCCACTCGCATTACAAAACATGATACAAGAAAGTGGATGAAATGAAATGTTATATTAAACACATAAGAGAAAGTTACATACTGTGAAATACCAAAGACCAGAATCCTCATTACAGATAGAACTCCTCCTCACTGAGACCCTACGGGCTCTGAGCCTTCACACAAAAACTTTACAAGATGTATACAAAAAACGCCTTTCACTGCAAAATTTTCTGATAAAAATCTGGAACCCCTTTACAATGTCTTTTTTCTGGAGTTTTATAGGAGAGACTGAAAACTCTAGAGAATGAGGTAGGTGATGCGCATTTAATTTGCTTAATTCAAACAAAATGGAGGAAAACATTCACGCCCCACGTTCAATTAATATGTCAGTAGGCCGGGGTACTCCGAGGCCGGCTCTCCGGGGGCGTCGTAGGTGAAAATTTCTCCGTGGGATAAGACATGAAGAATAAAATATGTAAACACTCGTACTTTCCGAGAGAAAATATATTGAAGAAAAACCTGAGGATAAGGATTTTAAAATTTGTACTCTTTGCCTTCTGAATGCTGGATTGTGATCTGAAACCTTCAGCACCGGACGTTGCATTCCTTGTTCTCTGACTGATACTCTTTGCTGCATCATTAATAACTCCATCCGCGGAAAATCTGTGTTTTAAATTTCTCTGAAGGGTTTAGAAGACTCTTACCATGGCTTCTTTAATGAAAGCCATATCACGGCAACTACCCGGGGCTTTTCTTTATAAACTCTACCTCTGCAAACTGATATTCTGGTACATCTTCGATTTCTGCAATGTAGGCGGTGATTAATTATGATCTCCCGTCGCTGCAACCTGCACATCCCACAACCACGTTAAGAAAACCGGACACAGGGATGATGGCGTGGCGGATCCATGGATATGGTGTGGTAGACTTGTTGAAATGGTGAGATGAGACGGGGTGGTGGAAAACAGAGAGAAATAGCGGAGGAATGAAGGGTGGAAATAAAAATACAGTGGGACGACGATAAATGAATGAGGCGGAGACACATAACATAAAAACTGAAATATAACACGTAAGTGGAGTATATGAATGGTGGAGGCGAACGCAAATGACACATGGGCATACGAAAGGCTAAGCGGAAGGGACGACGTGGAGGCGGGCTTGGTCAATCAGCGAGATGTGTAAATAATTCTGGGCCATACGATCAAAAATGAAATCAATGGTCGAAACTTAATCAGAGGGCGATGGAATGGCGTGCCCGGAGTGCCGTATACTTAAATTAAAACTTGTGTAGCTTCAGAAAAAAACCGCCGTTGGATGTAGGCTTATAGATCCTACGGTTAACGTAAATTTCACTGTGCGTCCTGGATCAAATGTTAACGCGTGAAATAGGGCAGTATTGAGGCCGTACTCGGGGACACTTGGCAAGTGCTGAATGGAATCGCTGCGATTTGAGAAAAACCGCCAGTCCTTCAAAAGTGGTGCAGGGAAAACAGGCCGGTTTTTGCAATAAGTGCAGGCGCGGGGACCACCGGGCATGGATAAGCTGCGGACTGTCGATTTATGGTTTGATCGGACGGCCCAGAACTAGTCCGACATACATCCAATAAGCGCCTTTCGGCTTGATGCATGGTTACGGTATTTGGTCAGGCGGACTAGAAAATCAGAGGGGTTAGGGCCAGAAGGGCTAAACCGTGAATACTCTTGGGCGTGAGCTTTCAGACCTGTACAGTGTAATTTGGAGGCACAGAACGGTAACAATAGGCGGAAAACGAGTTCCTTAGGCCACGGTAGGGAATTCGAAAGGTTCGAGAGGGACGAATGGCCAAGACTTTAATGGGGGGGGCTGATATGATCAACAGATAGGTTAGGCTGAGATGTGTAGATGGTTGCTAACCTAAAGCACTGGACTTAAAGCTGTAACTGGTTTGGAGCATCAATACAAGATGATTTATGGGATCCTGGTCTATGTTGACGGTGATGTTTCTCTAATTGTAACTTGTTATTTTGTTTCTGTTTTCACTGTGTTTCATATTCTCTTATAAAGAACAACATGCATAGAGTTAGGACCTACTGTACATCAGTAACCTTCTCTGACTGAAAATATTTATCTGAATGTTTTCTTCCAATCTGTGTTATTTAAGAATGATTTAATTCAGTTCGAGCATAGGAATGTTGGCGTTCCCTCATCTTATTGTCTTAGCTAAATGTTATTCTTAAATGTTATTTTCAGTATATGTTTTGTGAAGATGAACTGAGGAATATATGGTGAGCCCTGGTACCATTTTTGTCCCCACTACTATCTGGATATTTCCCTTGGAATGTGTTAAAAGCTGGCTAGTTTAAAAGTACTTACCAGATCTTAGGCCATTCTGTGTTATCTTTGTGTTTGTCTTGAAAGTAACTAAGTAAAGCAGAGCTAGGAGAGGATTTGTGGTGAGCCCGACCTGCTAGTTTCTACTCCAAAGGTTTCCTTCAAGTTTCCCTCTGTTTTAAAGTGTTTTCTATTGAAAGTGTATCAAAGGCTGGCTAGTTTGAAAGTACTTACTAGATCCTAGTTTACTTTTAAGTTTTTCTTGAGTCCATGTCAAAGGCTGAGTAGTTTTAAAGTACTTATCAGATCCTGGGCTGCTCTTGTTCTGCATCTGTTTATTTCTCCTTCTTATTGTATCATTTCATTCCATAAATCAAACTTCAAAGAGATCCTTAGACATAGATGACTTGCCCCATAGACCACTCTTGCCTCTTGCTGTTTCAATTAAATCCTATTATGACTCCATAACCCAATGGACTAAAACCTGCAATTGTCTATCTTTTTGGTCGAAGCTTACTCCGATTGCTTGCAACTTCTCACCTTCGAAACTTTTTGCATTCAAGACTTTCCACCTCAAACAGTAATCATGCTCAACCACCCAAAAAACAAACAAACCTTTGGCATTCATAACTAGCCTAATATCATAACCCCAAACTTCAAAGACAAATCCATCTTTGTACATATTGGAGATATCCCTCTCCGGATTCAGGAGGGCTAGATCCTAGAATCCCAAAGTTGGTTGAAACGATGTTGCTTCTGCAGTTTTAGTCTTACCAATCTGCTAAAATTACAGATTCCTAACATTTCTGGCGACTCCGGTGGGGACTGAACCCAAAATCATATTTTATTTTTATAAAACCTTGTGAGTTAAAAGCAGCCTTTTCAAGCACTACCAAAGAGTGGTAATCATGGTAAAACTTGTTTGAATCAGTGACAAGCTAGGTAAAACCTAGGATTCTCTTAAGACTTTATCTAACCTTGAAAGATTAGCTGGCTTAGCCATAAGAGTAAACTTTCTTTGTCTCATAACCATAGCTAAGTTTTGAAACAAAGTTAGGATATTCTTAAAAACCATACAATTGAAAAATAACTTAGAAATACCTAAAAATTATTTCGGATTGGTATCCAATAAACATGGTGGTGGACCATAAAACCTTTTACCTCCTTAGGAGCTAAAAACTTCCACTTGGCGACTCCAAAATCCTTATCAGACCTTAAGACTCCACTGGGAAGAACTCTCATCTTTATAACATCATTCAAATCAGTTAGAGGACTGTAGGATTAGGATTTGTGTAAACAGATTAGTTAACCTCTCAAAAACTGTCATACCTGGTTGAACTTTTCTTGTTTATTTGGGTCTAAAAGCACAACATAGTGGCTCCTAGAAAGATTCATACTAGAGCTTATCCTGACCTTAATCCACCTGAAGTAGTTGATAACCCAGAAGGTATCCTTAGGAAGTCTCCTAAGATCAAACTATCAACTGTTTTCAGATCACCCTTGAGAGCTAAATCGGTTCCTGAAAATCTTGTAGCTCCACAAGAAATACATGGTGGTGGACCATTAAACTTTTTACCTCCTTAGGAGCTAAAAAATTCCACCTGGCGACTCCACACTCTGAAACTCCCAAAAGACCAAATGACTTTACTAGTAGAAGACCCTGAACTGATTGACCAGACACAGTGACTTCTTTCTTGATTTATAAACATGATTCCAAGAATACAACGAAGATATGCCCCAATGAGTAGAGATCATATCCCTGGGTTTCCACATAAGATGCCCCAGGTGAATTGGGATGAACCTGCCTGTTTTTCAAGGTGAAAAGTTTGATGACCCTTTATTACATCTTATCAAATTTCACATACATGTATGGAGGTTTAAAGTTGAATGGCATGAAGACTGCCTAATGAAAATGTTCATGTTAACATTAGAAGGAAAAGCTAGGGATTGGTATGAATGCTTAAGATCTAGTAGTTTGTTTTCTTTAAGAGACCTTGAATATGTGTTCCATGAGAACTATAAAGAAAACACTACATCATTATCAATGGGTGCAATATATTATGATCCATCACAAAACATCACCCAACATATTATAGATAATGAGGAATCTTTGGAAGAGATGCATCCTGAAGATCTTTTAACAACCATTCATGAGTTTAATATCCTATTGAAAAATTTTAAGAACATAGATGAATCAGTTGAGGAAGAGATGATCCTAGAAATAATGGACGTTCCTCAAGACATCATTGAAAACTCAAATATTGATTCATCATCCCTTATAACTGAGGTTCAAGAAGACATCCAGCCTCAAAATCAGTCTTCACAAGAGACAGAGAACTGCTATACTCCTGTTCAAAGGAACATAGAAACATCCTCCCCTTTGACAGAGAAAGAGATAGATCAGAATATTTATAAACAGTCAGTCTCTGAAAATTTTTACAAAACAAACCCTCTTGCCCATTCACATAGAGAACTTTGTTGTACAGATTTAGAAAGTTCTTTTGTAGATCAGAATGAAGAAGGACCTGCTGATAACCCAGTATGTTTGATTGGTAGTATTACTTATATTCGTGATTCTCCTAACTTTGATCTATCTAGTGATGATGCTTCCCAAACATAATTTAATTTTCCAGGATCATCATTAGTAGATTTATGGGAGGAAGATCAGTTCCTTCAAAGAAGTAATGAGCCAGTGCAGACTATTTATGATACTGATGATGAAAGTTTTCAAAGTCTAGAAGTGAGTGAGATTCATTGGATCTTTGCTCTATTTCATTTCAGATCATCAGTAATAGTTTCCATGTGATTGGGAATCAACATATTTTTAGCTCAAAGGATGAGGAGGAAAGAAACGAAGAAATTTTTGGGCAAGTGGAAATCAAGGAGTTTTCTCTTGAAAAAGAGGAAGCAATTAAACATACCCTTGCTCAAGAATATAACAACCTCCTCATAGAGTACAGTCCACTAAACCAGAGCATACCAGGGCTACAAGAGGACAACACTGCCAAATATGATGAGTCCTCTAGTTCAGATGATGATGCTTCCAAACAACTTTCTGAAGATATGCTCCTCAAAGCTGAAGTCTTGGAAGCAGACAATCTACCAGACACAGAGGACCAAAAAGAAGAGAATATTCATCTTTTATTTGTTGATCCTATGGAAGAGTATGTGGAAATCCCAACTGGCTAAAATTATCAAGCAACGATCCTTTGCACGAGCCAGAGACATGAAAAGCCGTCACCTTCTGTGATAGCCTTGATATTGAAGGTTAATCTTCAATATGTTCTATGGATACCTCTGACAAGCAGCCAGAGTTTCTACTTCTTCTTGACATTACTCAGCTGGCTGCATTGGCATTTTTGTATCATATGATAAATTAAATACTCCATGTTTAGAATAGGTTAGATAGGAATGTCAATAAAGCTCAGTTCTGAGCATATAGTTAGTTGTTGTTTTCTGCTTTGAAGAAAAATAAAAGTTGTAAAAATAAAAAATACAAAAACAATGAAAAGAAAGAAAAGAGGGCAAATTGTGAAAACAAGAAAGGTATAGCCCCATACCAAAAAAGAGAAACAAATTCTGAAAGTGTGCAAGCTTAAATGCCACTCCTACAAAACACACTTCTAGTTTGTCAAACAACCTAGTCTTGACTAATTAGTTTTAAATTTTCTGCTGATAGGATAATGAAATCAATTTGCCAAACTGTCTAATCTTGGCTTAGCAGTAGATAGTTTAGGATAGAAATTAAAGGTTCAAACATGATCAAAATCCGAACCTAAGTTTCCAAGCAAGAAATGACTCAAATCTGTTTTATTTTTTGAGTCAAAAAAGATGTAAATCTGGTTCTAATTAGCTCAAAATCTGAACCAGAGAAAAAGGAAGAAACATCTCAAACAAAGGTCAAAACAGAGCTGTGAAAAGAGAAGGCCATGATGAGAAACTTTCAGATCTTAAGCCTTCCATTTTGATTTAATTTTCTGCAAAATAAATGTCTATGTGTAGCTTGCTTTTATGCCATAGATCACAGCAAGTCAAACAGCTTAATCTTGACTTGACTGTTTTTCAATTTCTGTTTTATAAATTAGAGAATAAAAAATCTGTTGGATAGTTTAATCCCAATAGATAGTAGAATAGGTAGAGAAGCATCTGAACTCAACTGTTTAATCTGAGTTCAAGGAGAAATAAGGAGTAGAATTAGATTAGTTTTATGCTTTCAAAAGAATAAAATGTTGTAAAAGAGTTTGCCAATCCAAGTGCACTCTAATGAAGAAAAAATGCTAGATCAGTAGGATTGGGTAGGTAGAAAGCTTGTATTGATGAAGATCCATTGTTTTTATGACTGTTAACATGTTTTCAAAACAAAGAAGATCATCCACAGAAAGAAAGGCAGCCCAATGGATGAAGCAACTGATCAGCCTCCCAGAGAACATAAATGGATCAGGCACAGGTCAGTCTCCTAGAGAATGCAGGTCTGAAGCTCTTTATGCCTTCAAGAAGGCACCATCCCCAAGTGGAGCCACTGTTAGCCAACTATAAAATTTGTTATACCAAATGCTGGCTAAAAAAATTTTGAGCCTTCAAGGAACAAATTTTATTGCTAAAAATTGTTGGCTTTTGAAGTCTCCTGAAGGCCTCATGCCTATCCTATGTCCCAAACTTCACTGCTGTTCCCATTTTTCACTTATAAATCCTGTTGATTTCCAAGCCAGAATACTGTTGCAAGCACATTTTTCCCCCTTCCCTTCTTCCAAAACTGACCTCAGTTTCTATCCCTCCATCTCCCATGAAAAATCCCTCATTTACATAATTTTTCCCTTTCCCCTTCATCAAAACCCCTTGACAAGGTTGAAAACTCCTTTTTTCGCCTTATCGAAACCCTCAGATTCTCTTGAAAACCATTGAAAATTCATAAAAATCATATTTTTAATGTATTATAGACTTAAGCCCTCGAGCTAAGTCTTTAGCCCCTCCTATTAAAAACCCCGGTCACATTTTTCCCATATGTCCCACAGCCCCGCAATCGGGCGCCAAGCCATTTTATAATTATTCCCGCCGAAGTTTAAAAAATTTGGTTATATATATAAAACCTCTGTTTATATTATTTTCCCGACGTTTTATTATTTTATTAAATTTTCCACCGGTACAAGTTTTAAATCGTTCCGCACCATCGATCTGATCTGAAGATCGGACAGTGCAGAGTTCGTCTCCCGGTGGTCCCCACATTCCACTCACCCCGTCCAAAAACCGCGTGGTATCTATCGCACCACCTTTGGGCGAAGGCAGTTTTTTCCCAAACACCAGCGATTCCATATGCCATTTGACGCGTGTCCTGGGCATTGTTCATAAAACCGCCATCCATCGCGCGTTATTGTTCGGACGTGGACGCCCAGCGATATTGTCGTGCACCGTCCGATCTGGGGTGGGGCATCCAATGGCTATCACTCGCCGAAGATGCCCGATAGTTAATCGGGCTAGGGTGCGCCATCCAATTAATCTCCATTGTCGATCTGATCTGCAGATCGATGGTCCATATTCCATTTCCCTGATTCCGTCGCCCACTCAACGATTCTCCGTTTTTGACTTTCCCCCTCGCTCTCGACCGTCGATCTCTGCGCGATCGACGGCTCTGATTTAATCTTTCTTCCGCCTTCTCCGATCAATCCTGACCATTGGATGATGCCATCCAACGGCCATGCCTCCTCCACATGCCTCCGCAGCAGTAAACCTATATATGCAGGATTTTATAATAGTTTTTTTATTTTGCAGGGTTTCGACGTTTTCTCCGCCATAACTCAAAGATGTTTCAGAGACAGAGGGTGACGATCCTCTTGCCTCCGATTCACCAAAGAAAATCATCACAGGGTTTGAATCCACATTTATCAATGATCTGCGAAGGCATTGATGCCATTAAACCCCTGCATGGCCCTGCACATCAGCAAAAAACACAGCAAGTCAATCACAAATCTCAGAGTATCAGTGACAGGGATCAAAGTAAACCAGAACAGAGGATTAAAGGACAGATTTGTGGGGATTACATCTAAGATGCTTATCAAAAGCGTAATCCCCAATCAAAACACAGTTTAAAGAGAATTTGAAGTGTTTTACCGACGGGAAACCCTCCACCGCCACAAATTGAGGCAAATTGATCCCTCTAGCTACCATGGTGCCACCTGTACCTCAAGGCATTCAATCAGAGGCCGAAGTTATTGATAAAATAAAAATATTCGCCTCAACGCAACCAGAGAGTTACTTCTGTAGGGAAGATTAATGCAAATAATATCTGCAAAGTAACCCCGACATCACACAGAGCCTCAAAGGTCAACAAAAGCTCCCACAGAGCTTAAATCTTTATGTAAAATCATTTAATACAGAGGATATGCATGTAAGTTTCTTCATTGAGCCCCTCAAAGGCCAAGAAGCCATTAAGTATGTATTAATTGTAATTGAGATCTTTTATCAGATCTCACCTCCTCATCCTTCTATATATACTTCTGCAGAAGATGAGTGAGGGGTTGGTTGTAGAATTTTGATATACACTTGAGCTTAAACTTCTGATTGTACATAGTATTCACTGGCTCTTGGAGCTCTTCTGGTGATAGATAGGTTAGGCTGAGATGTGTAGATGGTTGCTAACCTAAAGCACTGGACTTAAAGCTGTAACTGGTTTGGAGCATCAATACAAGATGATTTATGGGATCCTGGTCTATGTTGACGGTGATGTTTCTCTAATTGTAACTTGTTATTTTGTTTATGTTTTCACTGTGTTTCATATTCTCTTATAAAGAACAACATGCATAGAGTTAGGACCTACTGTACATCAGTAACCTTCTCTGACTGAAAATCTTTATCTGAACGTTTTCTTCCAATCTATGTTATTTAGGAATGATTTAATTCAGTTCGAGCATAGGAATTTTGGCGTTCCCTCGTATTATTGTCTTAGCTGAATGTTATTCTTAAATGTTATTTTCAGTATATGTTTTGTGAAGATGAACTGAGGAAGATATGGTGAGCCCTGGACCCAGTTTTGTCCCCACTACTGTCTAGATATTTCCCTTGGAATGTGTTAAAAGCTGGCTAGTTTAAAAGTACTTACCAGATCTTAGGCCATTTTGTGTTATCTTTGTGTTTGTCTTGAAAGTAACTAAGTAAAGCAGAGCTAGGAGATGATTTGTGGTAAGCCCGGCCTGCGAGTTTTTAATCCAAAGGTTGCCTTCAAGTTTCCCTCTGTTTTAAAGTGTTTTCTATTGAAAGTGTATCAAAGGCTGGCTAGTTTGAAAGTACTTACCAGATCCTAGTTTACTTTTATGTTTTTCTTGAGTCCATGTCAAAGGCTGAGTAGTTTTAAAGTACTTATCAGATCCCGGGCTGCTCTTGTTCTGCATCTGTTTATTTCTCCTTCTTATTGTATAATTTCATTCCATAAATCAAACTTCAAAGAGATCCTTAGACATAGATGACTTGCCCCATAGACCACTCTTGCCTCTTGCTATTTCAATTAAATCCTATTATGACTCCATAGCCCAATGGACTAAAACTTGCAATTGTTTATCTTTTTGGTCGAAGCTTACTCTGATTGCTTGCAACTTCTCACCTTCGAAACTTTTTGCATTCAGGACTTTCCACCTCAAACAGTAATCATGCTCAACCACCCAAAAAACAAACAAACCCTTGGCCTTCATAACTAGCCTAATATCATAACCCAAAACTTCAAAGACAAATCCATCTTTGTACATATTGGAGAGATCCCTCTCCGGATTCAGGAGGGCTAGATCCTAGAATCCCAAAGTTGGTTGAAATGATGTTGCTTCTGCAGTTTTAGTCTTACCAATCTGCTAAAATTACAGATTCCTAACACCCTCTTCATTTGTTGTTCTCGCATAATCCTTAGGATTAAGTTGAAGTGGATATTCTTCATCTCCCTCTTCATCAATGGTGTCCTCATAATCCTTGGGATTAGGACGAAGTGAGACTTTTGACTCTGGAAATTCTTCATCATGCCCTTCATCATTGTTGCTTTCATAATCCTTAGGATTAAGAGTAAGTGGTATAACTAGCGCTCGATTTACATAAATTTCATTTTGCTGTGCCTCATCAATTTTGTTCTCATCATCTTTAGGATTACGACCAGGTCGATTTTTTGACTCTCTATTCATGGTGAACTAACTCCCGTTATATTCATCACTCTGAATAAAGTTGTTGTGTGACGAAGATGTTGATGTTGTACAAAGAAAAACTTCGCTATCAGAAGAAACCATGGCTTTCAACAAGAATAGGTTGAATGATACAAATTCCTCTCCCACTTACAATATATAGCTTAAAGATTGAAAATTTCCCTCCAAATTTTCCCTCCAAAAAAATTCGCGAAAAAATTTCCCTCCAAAATTTCCACCCAAAAAATTTCGCGAAAAAATTTCCCTCTAAAATTTTCATTTCAAATATTTGGTACAAATATTAGTCAAAAAATGTATTTAACATTTTTTTAATAAACTGTTTGTGTTGAAATATTTTACCGATATTTATATTCAAAATATCCACAAAATATTTCTATCATGGATGCCTTCCAAACTAAAATAATGTTTTTATTTCAATGATTTAACATTGACTAGATGTAAGTATTAACTATAATCTTACTATAATATCTACATGTAAATATTTTAAATTTTAAATTTTAAACTTACGTTATATTCATCTAAAATATATTTCAAAATTTATTAATAAACTGTTGGTCTTCAAATATTTCACCATACTTTCTATTCAAAATATCCACAAAATATTCATTTCATGCATGTTTTCGAAACTAAAATAATTTTCTTATTTGAATGGTTTAAGATTGACTACATGTAAATATTTACAAAAATAACAACATGTAAATATTAACTATTTAAACTATAATATTAACTATAATTAACTACATGTAAATATTTTAGATTTTAAAATTTAATCCCATGATTTTAAACATTGAGTACATGTAAATATTAACTATGATAACTAAATGCAAATATTAACTATTTTATCTATATATTAACTATAATTAACTACATGTAAGTATTTCATATTTTAATTTTTAATCTGAGATTATATTTGAATTATTCAACATTCAGTACATATAAATATTAAATAAAATATTAACTATGATAACTACATGCAAATATTAAGTATTTTAACTATAGTATGAACTATAATAAACTAAATGTAAATATTTTAAATTTGAAATTTTAATTCCACATTTGTTAAACAGTAAACCAATCAGACAATATTTGCTATATAATAAGAATGATTGTTTCTATTCATCACATCACATCAAGTTTTCTGGTATTTGTTAGAGAAAATTTCTGGAGGTGTTGCGTTGGCATTGGTAACTTCGTGGAGGCATTGCATTGGCATTGGAGGCGTTGTGTTGCTATTGGTAATTTTGTGGAGGTGTTGCATTGGCATTGGTAACTTCATGAAGGCATTGCATTGGCATTGGAGGTGTTGTGTTACCATTCGTAATTTTGTGGAGGCGTTGTGTTGGCATTGGTGACATCAGTTTTTTGCATTTCAAAGGTTAGTTTTCCTTCTATTCTGTCAATTTAAAGACGATTTTGGGGAAAATCTGTTTTTCTATAGTTTTTTGTGTCCAAAAACTATTTTTTTAAGGTTTTTAGGTTCAAAAACCATAATTTTTTTAATATTTTTTTAGTGAAGAAAATGCAAAAAGAACTAATTTTTTTAGGGTTTTAAGGACAAAAATTTAGAATTTTTTTCTTTTTCTTTTTTAAGACTTATAGATTCATCTAGACAGAAAAATCCATAAAACGACCATGCACATAAAAAAAATAGTAATATTATAACATTCTTTATTTGTTTTTTTTTATCATAAATATATCAGTAGTTTCATTATTTAAAATGTTTTTTTTTTTTGGTTTTTATTTGAGAATTTTTTGATTTTATATTCTATTTTATTTTTATTTTTAATTTTAAATCTTAATTTTATTTTTTTAATTTTAAATCTTCAATCTCTTTTTTTCTTTATTGTTTTGTTATATATCATATATTTTTTAATTTTTTAAATTGTATTGTTATATAGTTTTTTTTTTTTTAAATTTATTGTATTGTTATATTAAAACACATGTTTTTTTTTTAATTTATTATATTGTATTGTTTTTTCTTTTAATTATATGATGTTTAAAAACAAAACATAATTGTTATTTAAATTTTTTTTTTTTAATATATTTGTTATATTTTGATATTTTTAACAAATTTTTTTTTATTAAATAATGTTTTAATAATTATTTATTAATTATATTATATATTAAAAAAAAAAAAAAAACAAAATTAAAAAAAAAAAATTAAAAAAAAATTAAAAAAATAAAAATTAAAAAAAAAAAAAAAAAAATGCATGGGGCCTGCCGTAGACCGCACCTGCGGGGCACCGGAGGCCGGCCGTGCGGCGCCACGGGGGCTGCCCAGTCGGCCTCAGGGCCCCTGCTGGGTGGGAGGCCGATTCTGGGAATCGACCTCCCACCTAGCCGGGGGCCTGAGGCCGGCTGGGCAGCCCCCGTGGCGCCGCCCGACCGGCCTCCGGCGCCCCGCGGACGCGGTCTACGGCAAGCAACATGGTTTTTTTAAAATTTTTTTTTTTAATAATATATATATTATAAATATTGTTTTTAATTTTTAATTTTTTATTTTAATAAAACAATTTTTAAATTTTGTTTTTTTGTTTTTTTTAAAATTTGTTTTAATGAAACAATTAAAAATTAATAAAAACATTGTTATATTAAAAATAATAAAAAAATTGTTATATAATATAATAAAAACATTGTTATATAATAATTGTTAAAAATATAACAAATAAAAAAAAAAAAAATTATTAAATAACAATTATGTTTTGTTTTTAAACATTATATAATTAAAGAAAAAAACAATACAATATAATAAATAAATAAAAAAAACATTTGTTTTAATATAACAATACAATAAATTAAAAAAAAAAGATGTATAACAATACAATTAAAAAAATAAAAATAAAATAAAATATTATAACATTTGTTTTTAACATTTAAATATTTAAATTTCTTTTTAATTTTTTTTTTTTTTAAATTTAAGTATTAAAACAACATTATAAAAAATTTATAGAAATTTGTAATTTTCAAATATATTAAAAGATTATATAAATTTATAAACTTTTATATTATTTTTTTATAATTTTAAGTTTATAATTTTTTATTTAATTGCTATATAAAGTAAAATAATTATTTATTTATTTTATTTTGTTTATTTTTATTCAATTGCTATGTAATGTAAAATTAAATTTTTTAAATATATTAAAATATTATAAGTTTTTTTAATAAAATCATTATCTTAAAAAAATAAAATTTAATTTTAACATTTGTTATAAATAGTTAGTAATTTTTTTGTTTTTTGTTTTAAATATTAAACAAAAACTAAAGTTTGAAAATAATAGTTTATTTTTTAAAAATTGTTTTAAACAATTTAAACACATTTTTAAATTTTTTATAAAATGTATTCAAAACATATTATATAGATATATATACATATGATTTATAATATTTTGTTTTTAAATGAAAAATTTTATAGTTAATTTTACTGCTTTAATTTCAAGCTATTTAGTTTTAGAAATAAATTTTGTTTATTAAATTTATTTTATCCGCATTATTTTTCCATTAACTTATATATATATATATATATATATATATATATATAATCATGAAAATGGCATCAAAAAAGATTTCTGTGAATGTTTCTGCACCTAGGGTAGCAACTCCTAAATCTACAAATGTAGCTCGACACACTATGGATACAACTCCCAAATCTAAAGTTGCAGTTGGACGCACTATGGACACTGTTGGACGCAATAAGGACATTGTTGCACACACTAATAAAATTCAAGCAAGTGGGGCACCAGGTTCATTAAAGCTTATTTCTGATTGGAAGAACGCCGAGGAAATAGATAAAACTGATTTCTCATGGTATCTTGAAGATAGGGAAACAGAGGTTGATATACACATATATCTAATTTGTGGTATGATTGACTTAAATGAGCTATATGATGTGATGGGCAGAGTACGAGACATATGTATGGTCCCGAATACAAACACTATTTATGTTCTTGCAAGGAAGGCTCAGAAACGTGAGAAGGTTAGATATCGTCTATCAATTGTCAAGTATGACACAGATGAAATATCTTCAAAATTTTCTGAAGAAATATCAAGCAACATTGCAAATAACATTGTAAGTATGCTTATTTTTATTTCCTCTATGCATTATTGTAAGGATGATTCAATTTTTTTTAGATTATTGATCATTGACATGTTTTATTTTGTTTCATAGGATTTTGTTCCGAGTCTTTAAAACATGTTTGAAGGTATTTATATGTTGGTGCCAAATGTTATGGATGTGATCAACACTTTCCACAAAGACAAAGCAGAGGAAAGGAGATTGAAGCAAAGAGCAATAACTCGTGACACTGCAATAGTAAAAAGAGGGGATCAACCAAGAGTCACTAAGGTGGGTCAATCTAGTAAACTTAAACATGTTTCTTTTGAAGGTGTCGAACATGAAACAGAAAATTATGATAGAATTAGTGAGGAGGAGATTAGAACTGTTGTGAAAAAGGAGAAAATAGATCAGACACCAAAAAGAAAAATTGCCAAAGATGTCTCTCTTTTACCTCATGAAGGAGAGCTTGTTTATAAAAAAACTGATATGTTATCCAATAGGACTAGGAAATCAAATATTGGTGAACCTATAAAGGTCGTGAGCAGCAGTGAAGAACAAGCTGAAAGCTCTCACGGAAGCAGAGAAATCATAACACCAGGTGCTAAGTTAGAGGATGGCATTATTAAAACAAAACAAAATGCTATTAGACAAGAGTTGAGGAAGAATAAATTAATTCTTGGTGGCCAAACATTTGAGCTTAATGTTAACCAATTTTATAGCCCAGATGAAGGACAATCTCAATATCAAATTAGAAAGGCCCATCACCTACATGTACATAATCTAAAAACATTGTTCAGGTTCAATCCATATGCGCATGTGGTGGACTATGTGGTTCTTGTCGATTCACGTCAGGTTCCCAACAAACAATAATTTGACAAGACAAAATGTTTTGATTATAAATATTATGTAATTGGAGGGAACCATTCGATAGAGGCTAAGAGACAATTGATTGTAGAATATCCCAATAACTATCTTTCAGACAGTGAAATGCATCATTTACGCTGGCTTAACAAAAATAGAATCAAAGTTATTGGCATGGGATCATAATGCAGATAATGAGTACATAATGAAAATGACTTTCATCCAAAGGGTCAGATTTATTCATAATGAATTCATAGAAAAATGTGGTGGGGATAAGACACAAGTTAGTGTAGCATTTCGAAAGGAATGTTTAATGGAAACAGGTTATCAAATTGATGGAAAAAAACAAAATATGGAAAATTGAATACAAATTTCTTCAGAGGCACAGATAACATTTTTCAGTTGGCATTTAGAACTGGGGAGGTATGGGATTTGATTGATGAGATTTTTGATCAGTGGAAGAATATTTCCATAAAAAATCATAAGGTTAGAAACAGTAAACCCATAATATGTACCAACAGTAAGGCGGGTCTTGAAATGAAGCAGCTTCCAGAGGATATGACTATCACACCTCGGAGAACAATGCAAGGTGTGAAGGATGATAAATTAGTCAAATCAGTATTAGTCCGTGTGAAGTCGGGTGAATTATCAATGGAAGAAATGTGTGCAGAATTTCAAAAGTAAGTTTCTTGAATTATTTCTTATTTTTCTTTCATTATAATTTTCTTTTAAATAAAACTAATGATGTTGGTAGAATTTGTTATACATGTCAGTATATTAACACTTTTAACTTGATTTATTCAGTCAGAAATTTTTTATGAAAATACAAGAACACATGGTTAAATGTTGAATGAAGACAGTTGGGATGATGTTGTACGCAACTACCCAGAAGCAAGTTCTACATCAACACTAAAAGAGTTTTATATTGCATTCAATAAGGTATGTTGATTTATAAATTCATTTTATTCATATTTAAACTATTTTTATTTTATTACTTATACATATCTATATATATATTTTTATGTCATTAAAGATGTCGAAGAAGGATGGAAATGGAGTACCAGATACTTTCCAAAGCTTTATTGAAAAAATTAAGATGGAGAACATGAGAAGGAAGCGTCTTATGAATGTTGAACTAGATCCTACTCTTAATCATTACATTTGGAATGGGCTCGACAGTGTCCAATATCAAATAATACAAGGTGACTGTGAAGACATTGCATCACTAATACTTAAAAGGGAATATGGCCTAGTTATTGCAGATATTCCTCATGGTTTCAATTTCCCAGACATTGAATATGATAGAGAACCATATACTTATCAAGCTTTTAATAAAGTGGTTACGGGTTTTCAAGAAGTGACAACATCACCACTTTGGCGATTTGTGACATTTCATTCAGACACACAGTTTCCAATTTTATTAACAAGCTTCAAGGGTAAAGCAAACTCAAGGATGCAACTTACATGGTAAGACTTTGAAATTGTATGTTTGATTACTCCTAAATTTTTTTATTCATGTAAAATTTAATTGAACTTTTACTATGTTATGTTATAGGCAAAAGTCAAATATTGTTTCTTCCGAAGATCAGCCTATTATAAATGATTGTGAGTTCATCCATGTTGAATGTTGGACAAAAGACGATAGCTATAAGCATATTATTATGAATCGAGTAGATGGGAAGAGTCATAGTCAAGTATTGGTTTGAAAACTAACATATGAGGATAAAGATGCAAAAGGAGATATAGTTAACATTTATCAAAAACCACAAGTATTGATTAACTATCTTATAGATCTATGCTCAACTGGAGGAGAATGGGTTTTGGATTTATTCTCAGGTTCATGTAAGTTTTATTATACAAATTTAAATTTAAATATTGTCTTTTTTACTTTTTATGTCTCCATACTAATTTTCTTACTTATTTTTTTGTGCTTGATGATTAGGTACAACACTAGCATGTTGCCTACTAAAATAAAGAAATTGCATTGCCATTGAGAAAGACCCAATTCAATGCAAATTTATTCAACAAATAATTAATGCTCTTAAATTCCTTCCAGATGCGAAGCAAGAAGTTGGTTTGAGGAAAGGAGATTTTAATGAATCACGTGTGGCAAAAAAATCAAAGGAACCTAAACCACCATTATATGGAATGATTGGAAAGGGACACTTTGGAAGATTTGCTGACATGAAAGATCCATTAGAAGACGACAATGATCAAAATGAAGAAGAAAATGCTGTGGAAGAAGCCATCAATGCTGTTTTAGATGATGTTGAAGATGTATTAGTTGATATTGTTGATGATGTTTAAGTTATGCTTGCAAACAAAGCTTATTTTTTAGAACTATTAATCAGTTTTACTTGTAATGTTTAGACTTTGATATTTTATGAGAACAACCCTTATCTTTTGCAAAAAACATGTGATTGCTATTATTTTTTGACACAAAATTCAATAAAAATGTTATTTTCTTAAGTTTTTTTTGTTAAGATTCTCCCAAAAAATTAGTTTATTTAACTTGTTTTTTCCAACAAAAAGTCTGTAAAAGTGTATTTTTTTCATTGTATTTATATTGAAAAATTGTATTTTTTTGTCATATGGTTCAAAATATTGGTTTTTTAGCGACAATTATTTGATGTGCATTGAAAAATTATTTAACAATACATAAACATGTAGAAAATATAAACTTTAGAATATTGACCCTTTTTCCATCTTTTATCTATGTGAAAAAGTGAAGATATTATTACAAGTTTTTATTTAAATTTTTTTATTTTTATTTTATTTTTAAAACACAAGTACATAAATGCACTTAAAAATAAACATCTCATGGGAGAAGAAGACATTAGAAAATCTACAGTGTCAAAATCAATCCTATAAAAAAACGTTGGTGATGATACACCATCACTATTCAAAATCGACATAAAAAACATCACATAAAAAAAAAAAAAATTAATTAAAAAAAAAACAAAATGAAAAAAAATTGAAGTGCCAAAAACATGCTCAAATTTGTTTTTCTTGATTCTGCATCGCCACTTTTTCAAAATTAGGTGTTTTTCTTGATACTTCAAAAAGTAGGTAACAATGAGGTTACCTATTTCATCGGTAACAGTGTTCATTCCACGTTTTGACCTATGATTCATCCAAGTTTCATCCATTTATGGGCGCTTTGGGTACCTGAAAACTTCAAAATTTCCTACCACATGTCCACCTCCCAATGGGTTGTTTCTGACGTCACCTTTTCCTAATGAAATTTTTCCATCTATCTGGTTAGAGGAGAGATAAAAGGGCTCATAGAAACTTTGTTGTGCGAGTGACTTATTTGTAAATGGTTCAATCCGGGTGTCTTCAAAAATTGATTTAACAAAACGTTACAGGGTCCCGAGATTCTGGGATTTAAGCCTCTGATTTTTGTTACGTGGTTTCATCAATTGGAAGCCCCAACTTCGACAGGTGACCAATCCTTGGTCCCTAGTCCACAAAGTTTTTTAAATTTATTTTCTAATGAGTTACAAGATTCTGGGGTCACAGGGTCTCTAGGATTTTTACTTTTATGTGCCCAACTTTGGCTGCCCATACGTTTTGATCTAGGAGGCCATTTGCAGACTTATTTATACCATTAGAAATCTCTTCAAGATTATTTTTTTACTGAGTGGGTATGATGTGGCATTTAAAATAATCCATTTCTATGAAAATGGCTCCATTTTTTTCTATTCTTTGCACCTTTTTCCCATTTCTATATGAAGAATAAAAGGAAAGAAGAGGATGGTACAACACAACCTATCTGCAACACTCGATGCTCATGATATCTCTGGTCTAAAAGACTATAGGTGAGGAACATAGGATAGAACATGATATAGGTGTCCATACTGAGCATAAATGAGCTCAAATGGTTGAGCTTTACTAATAACATATTATTTTATTTGTGGGAATGTGGAAGCCACATCATTTGAGATATATGACGTAAGAGATCTAAAAAATAAGTCAAGGAGGAGGTCCTCTTCTATGTGCACCTTTCATAGGCTAAAAATTATTTTCCATTCATGGACATGGTTTGAGATATGTAGAGAAACATTTTTTGGAAATGGGTGAGTAGCTCTAATCCAAAATCATGATGTATTGGGAACTAGAAGAATGTGAGAAATCTCCTAGCTAGAGAGTCAAAGGTTCCATGGGAAGCAGAGGCCTCGCCTATGTATAAATTTGTTGTAGGCCTAGTGAGAGTGTGTTGAAAAATTCATATGTGTATAGAGTCATCTGTGATTGTGTTGGAGGAGCACCGAAGATGACAAGTCATTATGTGGGTTCCTAAATATTCCCCTTGTTTCCCTTCAAATTGTGGTATATCTGAGCGTAACATTTTTGGCATAGTGGGCCATTTGTAACTATGTAAAATGGGGTCATTTTTTAAGTTTCTTAGATATGGAAGATTTAAGGAAGCTAAAAATGGGATTTGGTGTTTTTCCACATCGTAAAACGATTTTTACATTAGGGGAATTTTGAAATATAAAATGGGCCTCCTAAGAAAATTATAAAATAATAGTGGAAATAATTAGATTACATCATCAAATCTTAGAGGGAAAAAATAAAAAACTACTTTTTCAACTCGTATTTTCAACTTATCTCCCTATGGGTTTACTCAAATTTTGAGTGGGAGCACTCATTGGATGCATCATTTGATTCCTCATCCAAGGAGTACCCATGTGAATACTTTCGATGGACCATGCTACACGAAAAATGAGAAATACATGTTCATGCATTTCTCATTTTTCGTGTAGCAGAGTCTATCGAAAGTATGCAAAATGAGTACTCCTTGGATGAGGAATTAAATTTTTCATCTAGTGATTACTCTTGCTCATAATTTGAGTAAAACCTCAGGGAGATAAGTTGAAAATACAAGTTGAAAAAGTAGTTTTATTATTTTATTATTTTTTAATCCTTTTAGCTTTTTACCCCAAAGATGGTGAATCATCCCCCATGGTTGACATCATCATCTTGAATCTTATTGGTTCTTATAAAGTTTATTTTGGTTATACATTTTTCTTAGGAGACCCATTTTAGACCTCAAAATTTCTCTAATGACTGCGACGTGTATAGGATTTCCCTAGGGGAGTGTGAGATGGGCTACCTAAGGGGGTAGCACATGGAATCCCCCGAGAGGTGGTGTGTGGACTAACCTAAGGTGTAGCATTAGAATCCCCTAAGGGGTAGTGAAAGGATTTATTTGAGGGGGAGGGGTCCCAATAAAAGTGGCAACAATAAAGGATGAACCACTAATAGTGGGTGCTCCCATAAGTCTGCGACAAGCGACTGAGTTCACACTTCATGGCCATATAACCCTGTCACACCACCACATCACCCTTATCACATCACCATGCCACCTCTGCCACATCATTATATACACATCACTGCAACATTAAATCTCGTCTTTTCCCTCACATTTTTCTCGTTTTCTCCATAAAGTCTGATTTCATTCATATTGTCAGCTTCAGTTTCCAGTTTTTGTAGCACGTCTCCATTTTTTTATCCTTCTTGAATTCAAATTTCCAACGTCATCTATCCTTATCCAGGTATTTATATGCCACAATTTTCCATTAAAATCTTTAAAATGTCTAATAAATTTTCTCTATCAGGTTCTACAACCCACATTCCTCTCATGGACACTAAGAGGGATGTTTTTCATCCCATTTGATCATTAAACTTAATGGAGTTTCGCCAACATAGTCTAGCCAACCAAAAATAGTCCCCTATGTATACTGTAGTCATAAGGTAAGGCCTATTTTCTGCCATAATTCGCCACACTTATGTTTTCCCTTATTTTATCTACTCTTTGGATCCTTCTTTATATCCCCAAAAGTGTTTTGTATTGAATTATTTAGGTGAAAATATCTTCCAAGTATCTGCTCTTCTAATTCAACAAGCTTTATTATTTCCATCCTTAAATATTTCCTGTTCATTTTTAGAGGAAACCCTTCTATATTTCTTTCATAATTTTTTCAGGGAAAGATTATGCCCAATGACCTTCTTTCTAATGCCAACAAGATATCATTTACCTATAGAATCAACTCAATTTTCTCTTGAAACCTTTGTTGAATATGTGAGACCAGTTTTAAAAAAAATTTCTAGGGATATACAAAGGGAAGATACTATTGTCATTGACTGAGCTATTTTGGGGTCTTCAATTTAATTTTACATCCTGAAACCGTTCTTGACATACTAGCCTATTCGAAGATATTGGTCAATTCTCAGTTGTCAAACCTAATTCTTACTGGATGCTTCAGATTCCCATCATTAGTAACGTATTTGTTCCTTTATGTACATGTTGAGAGTTTCATGCATTTGGGTTTAAATATAATGAATTTACATAAAAGAAAGAAATCAATAGTGGACTAGACAGACACCCTGAGGAGTCATTCCAATTATGAAGGATTTACATATTTCACTACTTCTTTTATGGCATTTGTCTATTCTATCATAAATAGTTTTTCTCCACCATGCATTTTTCCAAAATCCCAATCCCTTCTGCAACTTAGTAAATATGTCAAATAAGGTGATTGGTTTGAATTTGAAGATGATGTTGAGATCAGGTTGTATGGAGTAGAGGTTTCCCTGTATAGGCTTACTACATTTTTACCCATGAGACTCTTTGATCTGGAATTAATTAGAAAAAGCTTGAATGTTGACCATATTCATATTTTACCAGCAAAGAATGGGAATTTATTCAAATTTCCCAAAATTGTTGGGCCTTTCATTGTTAATAATAGACAGGCCATGGAAAAAGTGGAGAAAATCCTGAAAGACATGCAATTGAAATAGGGAGAGAAATGGTCTTATGATATTCTTCATATTATTTCCAAAGGGAGAGTTAAGATTCTTATGATCCTTACACACATGAACCCTGACTAGATATTGAAAAATTGGCTAATGGTAGCAAGACAAGAGCACAAGAGGGAATAGAGATTGAAATTCCACATCATACATAAAAGGGCTTGAAGAGAGGAAGTGGAGAAATAATTGATCTGGAGGGTGATACTAATGAAAGCTCTAAAAATATAAGGTTTTTTGAAAAGGAATAGAACCTCCTCCGCTGCAATTGGTTTTCAACTGAAATTGGGAGAACTAACTTGTATGCCTTTTTGCTTTGTTCCTGAAGAAACTTATCAAAGTTTTGTTAGTGTCCTAAAGGAACTGTATATTAAAATTGAAGAAATAAATAAGAATATAAAATGAAGTGTCTTAACTTAGCTTGAAACATAATCCATTTTAGAATATCACACCAGATTGTTGTCCTCCATGGATATTGAAAGAAATCAACTAAAATTATATTTTTCTCATCTTTCTACTCTAATTTTTTCATCATCAACATGTTTTAAGACAACTAATTTAATTTTGGAAGCAAGATAAATTCCATTTCCGAAAAAAATCAATTTTTACAGGAAAACTGGGGGATTTATTTATAGTGATCTAAGTAAAACATCTCTGCTTTAATTAAGGCGGAATATTTATTAGGAAAATTTATAAATTAGTTTAAGTTGGAGAAAGAAAATTCCAGAGCTTTACTCACTTAGAATGAGAAGTTAAATAATATAATTGTCAAAACCAGTGTTAATCCTGAAGATAGAATTATTGTACAAAAACTCTTGTAAGGGGCGGAGATTGAAATCTAAGTACTAAGGAATTGACATTCTGGTGCTGGGTATAGGAAACAATTCAATTCCTTGGCTAACTTACAATGAATAGAATTATGGGTGCTACCTGAATCAATCAACACTATTATTGTTTTCTTCTTGATATGTCCTTCTATCTTGAGAGTTTGAGGAGTGGTAATTCTTGCCAATGCATTACACGATATGGTCGGACTCATTTCTTCCTCTTCTAGGGCTAGTTCCTGGTGTATATCCTCTTCTTTTGAAGATTCTTGTTCATTTATTCTTTCTCTTCACAATCTATGTAAAAGGATTTCTTCTCAAAGACACTTATGACCTTTAGTGTATTTGCTATCACAACTATAGAAAAAGCCCTTTTGCTCTTTTTCTTCTAATTGTTGTGGTGTCAACCTTGTAGGTTTTGGAAATCTAGGAGTAGCAACACTTCCATCTTTATAGAAGTGAGTGGTAGGCTTCCTTGTCGCCATAATTTTACATTCAATTTTTCTTGCCCACTCCGAATGCCTTCTCCAATGAATCAGGTTCCAAAACGCGAACTTCATGTTGGATGTTATCCTTTAAAGTACCTATGAAGAGATCAATCATGTGTTCCTCTGGAATATCAGTTACCCTTATATTCAATTTTTGAAGTCCTCAATGTGCTCCCCCATTAAACCCTTTTGTTTGAGATTTATCAATTGGCTAAAGAAGGTGTTGCTCTTTGTATCCTCATAATGTGCTATCATTTCCTCTGTAAAAATTGACCAAGTGACAATTTTTTTACTGGAGCAAAGCCATCGATACCATACAAATGTATTTTGTTCTAAATGTAAAGTTGCAATGCGTACCTTTTGTGTGTTTTGCACATTATTGAGATCAAAATATTGCTCCATATGTAGTATCCATGTTATAGGATCCTTTCCATCAAACTTCCTCATATCCATTTTTGGAATATGGTGGTTCTTCCTTCCAACATTAGATTTTATGAAATGACGATTAACATTTATTTTGTTCTCATCATGAGTTCCTCTACTATCTTTTCACCATTAGGAAACATTTATTGTATCAACTTTGTCAAACCTTCCATGTCTGCTTTTAGATCATTCTTCATGTATTCCATCTTAGATTCCATACCATCTTCCATGCCATCCATCTTTGCTTCCATGCCATTCTTCAAAACTTCCATGTCATTTTTTGTTGCTCTTTGCGAGAGCAAAATTTGTTGCACTTTCTCTTGTAATTTTGATATCTCATGTTGCCATTCTTCGTCTTCATGAGTCATAGTAGAGCCTTATAAAGGCTTAATGGGTGTTGAATTATTTTTAGGGGCCATTTGAGAATCCAATACTGATATCTATTCTACAATATGCCCTTGGTATCAATTCAACTTGATTCTCCAAACAAGACTTATGCAATTCGGAAAAAAATGCACACCTTTTACTTGATTTTGAGGAGCTCGATATGGAAATTGACTTATCTCTATACTTGAATATCCTCAATATCTGAAATTCAGCCCTGTAGTAGTCCTCTTAAGCTTATTTCAAATGCCATATGTTTGACTTGATTTGGATTCTTCAAGGCAAAGTTATGTCCAATCTCCGACAATGACCTAATTATGGACTGGTTCAGTAGAGCGAACTTGTATGACTTGCCACGTGTCACTATTTGCTCCTTTGGCTCTGAAATTTATAGAAAAGAAACTAAAGTCCATGTACTTCGAGTCATGTTTTACAGAATTCCAATTCGATGCTAAGAGAGAGAGTTATGAAGATTTTCCCATGATCACCTCTTTGATATGTTCAAATTCGGGAGCTTGACAAAGACCTAACTTCCACAGATCATATCTCCAAAACTATTATGAACCAAGCTATGAAATTTTGCGACGATGTTCCTCAGGATTTTGGATTCACTCTCTAAAAATTTCATCTTCTGAACCTTAGTAGAAAAAAACATTATAGCGAAATTTCCGCAATGACCTTTTTAAGTGAAATTTAGGAGCCTGCAAAAAGCCCTAACTTCAATAGATAATATCTCTGACAATATTGCGAACCAAGCTCTGAAATTTTGCAATGATGTTCCTAAGGATTTCAGCTTTGCACTCTAAAAATTTTAGCTTTTGAACCTTCGTATAAATTTTTTTATAGCGAACATGCCACGATGACCTGTTTGGAGCAGAAAAACCCTAGAATCCAAACCTCTGATACCAAATGTTGTGAAACCAGCTCCAAAAATAGAAGAAAAGAGATATCAACACCTTAGAAATAACCCACTTCGAGGGGGGAACCTCCAATACATTACATGAATGAAAAATTCTTGGATGATACAAATTACAAAACCTCCTTTCTATATATAGGAGTCCATGGGGCCACAATGTAATCCTAGCTGACCTAAAAATAATAATTTAAGGGAACAATAATAAAAATATGGGGGTTACAGGGGTACAATAATAACAATAAGGGGGTTACACTAACAACAATAAGGGACTATACTATTAATTTAGGGACCTAACAATGGTCAGCTCAAACTTCACCCCAGCTAGGTGTACTTGGTGGTTATGAAGGTTTAGGGAAAAGAGCTTGGTCAACTGAGGGTGACTCTGGATATTTTGTACTTTTTCATAGAACTCATAGCATCCTAATTCTTGAAAATAGGAAACTATAGTAGGAGAGGTCAACAGTTCTTTAATGCTTATAGGTTCAAACCTATTTGGCTTCCCACCCTTCATCTGCTGCCCTTTAGGCCTTTGGTTTGTCTCACCACAATCAACATTCTCTTCTTCAGGCATTTTTTCCTTCACCCCTGCCTCAAGATATTTAAAAAGAATTGACACTGCTTATGGAATAACGTGAAAATGGTGGATGAGATGGTGAGGTTGCAATGAGATCAAGGCTCAGCAGTGTGGAGACCAGGTACTTTCTTTAGGATTTCAATTCCTTCTCTAAATGCAAGCTTCAATTTTATTTATAATCCTACCTTTAGAAAAATAGGAATATGTGGGAGAAGCTTAAATACCTCTCAAAATGTCTCCACAACTGAAAAAATGGGCTTAAAACACATTGTCGGCAAGTCGGGCGCTTCCTGCATGAATGGTCGGGCAGCTCCTGAATGGACAGGAGCGCAGCATGGGCGCCTCCTGCACGCATTGTCGGGCGGTCCTGAACTTGTTTGGGTCACCTCCTTCATGCAGTTGTGTGCCTCCTGGGTGGACCTGAACGTGTTTGGGTCACCTCCTGCACGCAGCTGTGTGCCTCTTGGGCGGCCCTGAACGTGTTTGGGTCACCTCTTGCATGCAGTTGTGTGTGCTCGGGCGGTCTTGAACATGCTGTCGTACAGTTGCTGAATGGACAGGAGCATAGCACGGGTGGAGTCTGCACATTATCAGTCAGGCGGAGGCTACACGTTACAACCGGGCAGAGTTTGCACGGTGACCCTTCTATGGTGACCCTTCGGGGATTTGTATGGGTAGCCTTGCACATGAGCGCAGCATGATTTCTCAGGTGCGCAATGCCCAGAAAATCTTCCTGAAGTCTCTGTCAGGATTTTTTGAGAAACTTGAAAACCCTCACTCCTTTGCAAATAACCAAATGGTGAATGGGAGATGTTTGCTTGAGTTGTTTTTATACCTCTTGAAAAATTAAAGATAAAACCCACTTCACTAAGGTTTATTTTTTTTTCTCCCCTTTGCTAATGTGCTCTTTTTCCTTTTGTAGGTAGTGTCATAGAAGCAATGTTTTTTGGTCTTCTCATTTCTTTTGGAGTTGGCACTTTTTGAAAAACCCTTGGCAAACTGGTGATTTTTCTTGGTTTTTTCCATTTTAACATATTGAAACTATGCTTCTCTGCTTGACTACTTGATGGATGTTGACCCTTTTTGATAGTTTTGTGTCCTTCATACTGATATCTTTTTTCAACTTTAGAGGGCTTCTCTCAAAGTCCTCTGAAAACCTTTTATCCCTATGATGGAGTTTTATGACCCTTTGTTGCAGTGAAATAATGTTGTCTTCAACAAACCCTAGAAATTATTTCCTAATATCATATTCTAATCTATGTCTGTAGTCAACCAAGGAGGCTTTTCATTCTGACTTCTTGTTTATTGAATTCTTTGGTTGGTGCACAATTGTGCTCATGTGCCACTGTCTTCAGGACCTTATTCATGGGATATTTTATGGGAAGTACTTCACAACAATTTTTCATGAGATCATGATCCTCTTTGTGAACTTAAGCTTGTTGTATCTCTTTACTTGCTGTGGATGCCATTATGAGTTTTAGGCCTCTTACTTTGCATCTGTTCTGCTGATAACTATAATAGAGCATTCCTGCATAAATACTTTATCATAGGTAGACTGTTCTTTTGCAGGCTCTAATGCTTGATCAAGGAGATACCTTTGGAGGTCCTTAATGTTTTTGGACAATGATAAGTTCACCCTTGTTTTTTCTTGACTTTTCCTTTGAATATCTGTATAAATAATGAATTTAGAACCATGACAATGCATAACCTAAGAGACCTTATATGACTTATTGGGATGTTCTTTGGAATAGGTCTTTGACTGAAAGGCTTGAATCAGGGTTTGGAGGTGAAGACAAGGTTTTGACACACTTTTATGCATTGCCATCCTAGACAACTAAAAACTTTGATTTATCTAAAGATCTTATAAAGGCAGTTTAAAATCACCATTGCTTGAGGCACTTGGTGAGTAGAGGAAAACGTTTGGGTTACTTGGAAAACCAAGGTGTGAAAATAGAGGGCTTAGGAAAATAGAGACAAAATGTTATAGGCAGAGGTGGAAAACATAGTGAGAGTGAGGTACATCAGTCCATGATTTGGTCTTCGGGGAGTGATAGGATGGGCATGCCCTGACCGAGTAGTAGGAGAGCGAAAAAATGGTCTTAAGGATAATGAAGGCAGTGATATTTCTAGAACTCACATGATTCTTGAATTTTGTTTCTAGAAATCCAGGACAAAGCATTTAGTCATCTAAACATGTAAAAATTACTGATGACTAACACAAAAAAGAGTTTGATAGGTACTGTTCAGAGCATGGAATTCACAGAGAGAAGAAAGTTCCAAGAACACCACAAGAAAATGGTGTGACAAAAAGGATGAACAAAAAAATCATGGAGCGTGCAAGGTGCATGAGGTTGCATGCAGGATTGCCTTTAAAATTTTGGGCAGATGCTATAGATAATTCTGTTTATCTGATAAACAGAGGGCCTTCAAGTTCCTTGGATGGCGGTATTCCAGAGGAAGCATGGACAGGAAAAAAGGTAAACTACTCTTTTTTAAAGCCTTTTGGTTGTGAGGCCTTTGTCCATATTAATAAAGAAAACATAACAAAGCTTGAGGAAAAATCAAATAAATGTACCTTTATTGGATATGGGGTTAATGATTTTGGTTATCACTTATATGATTTTGAAAATCACAAAATCATTAGGAGCAGAGATGTAATATTTAATGAAAAGGTCTTGTACAAGAATCAGTTGCAGGAAAAGAAATATGAAAAAAAAAGAATACACAGTTCTTGATGAGATCACAAAAAAATTAAAGGTGTCTGAAAATAACAATAATCAACAGCCACAACAAAAACAACCACCACAATAGCAACATGCACCTCAAACACCTGAAAGTGGTGTCATCAGATCTACCATGATAAGTAGACCCCCTAAACGATACTCTCCTTCATTATATTATTTATTGTTGACTGATTCTGGTGAACCCGAAATTTATGAAGAATCAATGTAGGTTGAAACTAGGAAGAAGTGGGAGCTAGCCATGGAAGAAGAGATGGACTCCTTAATACATAATCAAACTTGGGACTTAGTCAAGTTGCCTGCAGGTAAAACAAAATTGCAGAATAAATGGGTTTACAGGCTGAAGGAAGAAGATGTAGGAAAACAGAGGTACAAAGCTAAACTTGTGGTGAAGGGGTTTGCATAGAAGAAAGGCATTGATTTTGATGAGATATTTTCTCCTATTGTTAAGATGACTTCAATTAGAACTATTTTAATTCTTGTAGCAGCAGAAGATTTGCATCTTGAATAGTTAGATGTAAAGACAACATTTCTCCATGGAGATTTGGGGGAAGTGAACTATATGCAACAACCAGAAGGGTATGAGGTCAAAGGGAAGGAAAAATTAGTATGCAGGCTAAAGAAGAGCTACTATGGCTTAAAACAAGCTCCAAGGCAGTGGTATCTAAAATTTGAAAAGTTTATGTCTGAACAAGGTTATACTAGATGTCACTCTGATCATTGTGTTTATCTGAAAAAGAAAAATGATGGAAGCTATATTATATTTTTATTGTATGTATATGGCATGCTTGTTGCAGGTTCTAACATGTAAGAAATAAATGTGCTCAAAAGAAAATTGGCAAATTCATTTGCAATGAAGGATTTGGGAGCTGCAAAACAAATCCTTAGTATGAAAATAACTAGAGACAAGAAAAATTGCAAATTAACACTGTCTCAGAATGAGTACATACAAAAGGTGTTGAAAAGATTTAATATGCAGAATGCAAAACCAATTAGTACACTGTTTGCTAGCCATTTCAAAATTATTAAGGAGATGTGCCCCAAGACCCAAGAAGAAATGGATTATATGTCTAAAATTCCATATGCATCAGTAGTTGGAAGCTTAATGTATGCAATGGTCTGCACAAGGCTTGATATTGAACATGCAGTGGGAGTTGTAAGCAGGTACATGAACAATCTAGGAAAAGAACATTGGATGGTAGTGAAATGGATTCTGAGATATTTGAGAGGTACCACAAATCAAGCATTGTGCTTTGGTGGTTCAAAAATTTCTCTACAGGGATATGTTGATGCATATATGGCAGGTGATAGAGATAACAAGAGGAGCACTATAAAATATGTATTTACTGTAAGTGGAACAACTATCAGTTGGGTTTCAAAAATCCAAAGCGTTGTTGTACTTTCAACAACAGAAGCATAGTATGTTGCTGCTACAGAGGCTAGTAAAGAAATGATTTGGTTACAAAGGTTTATGGATGAATTGGGTAAGAAGCATGATATGGGCATGTTATACAATGATAGCCGAAGTGCCATTCATCTTGAAAATAACTAAAAATTTAATTCCTGGACTAAACACATACAGCTCAAGTACCATTTCATACGGTCAGTATTGGAAGATGGACAATTGAAGCTGGAAAAGATACACACTAGCCATAATCGTGCAGATATACTAACAAAATTTGTAACCAGGGAGAAACTGAGATTTTTCTCAGTTTCAATTGGTATTCAAGTATGATGATGAAGATGAGAAACAAAGAGGTCCAAAGTGGAGTCATTTTCCAACAAATGAAGCAGCGGTGGAGTTGCTACAATCAGTCTCCAAGTGGGAGATTGTTGAGTGTGGAGCTTGATTATCTTGTTTATTTTGTATCACAGCGTTGGACCCCTGTACCTTAATGGGGCGGAAACGCTGCCCATAATTGTACGCTGCCTGGGGGGTCCAGGGGGCGGTTGCGAGTTTATGGAGCCCCCCCTTGGTGGAGGGTTTCAGGGGCAGCGCCCCCAAAGCTATGTAAAATTGCCTTGTAAAAGTATAGTAATTTCTAGTCAATCTGGGCCGTTCATTAGGCAGATGATGTGACAGTAGAAGTTATGTTTAGTTTATGCTTTTTTCCCTAGAAGGCAACCCCTCGCTTGTATGAGGGTATTGTATTGCGGCTGTGTATTGTATGTGTATTCTCAGAGTGAGAAACAGATAGGGAGAATAAGAGAGAGAACAAAGGATATTACAACGGATCTGTTGTAGGTTGTGTCTCTTCATTTTGCTGGATAATAGAAACAGAGTACTGGTTGTTCGGGGTGGACGTAGCCCAAACTAAGTGAACCACGTATATCTATGTCTCTCTAGTTTTATGTGTTTCTTGTGTTTGTGTTTCGCATATATTTTATTTGTTCAATTGCTCTGTAATATATAATTTTCTAACACTCCAAGGTGACAAAAATTATTTTTATTTATAATTGTCCTTGAATTTTTTATGTGCAGAAAGTGATTGGGACAAAAAGAGGTCATTAGGTCTTCTTCATTTTTATGAATCCAACTATGTATTTATACAATTTCCACGTCACCATGAGGTCCTCCATGTCATATTATGTCACCAAGTGATTCATCATAGTGTTGTAATGTAGTCATGTCATAGTGCAATGATATGACATAGGCAACTTCATCATTAGGAAAGTTCTAAGATAGTAAGATAGTCTTCCAACCATCAAATGAGATCTTCCATGTCATCATCACGTGTAGTTGTCCATATGTCATCAAATATTAAGGTTTAGATCATCAAGTGCATGCAACATTGGATCAATTACTTCTTAGGGCTTCCTTCATTAGTAGTTTGACTTCTCCGTGACTTGACATCTAGATTCTAGATCATAAAGTGCATGCAACATTAGATCAAGTACTTCTTATGGATTCCTTCATTAGTGGTTTGACTCCTTCGTGACTTGAAATCTTCATTGACATCTTCAATGATGGTATCAACCAAGAGTCATGGCATCAACATATAGAACCAGACATCTCAAAAATATTAACATCTTAGCTAATGCCATATTGACATCAATGACACCATGATTAACAATGCGAAGATAAAATTTCTTCATGTGAATGAGGAAGAGGAGATATACATGAAGAAACCTTAAGGCTTTGCGGTGAAGGGTAAGAAAGAATTGGTATGCAGGTTAAAAAAGTCTCTCTATGGGTTAAAACAATCACCAAGGATGTGGTATCAGAAATTAGATACCTATATACGGGGACTTGGCTTCACCAAAAGCAAAGAGGACCACTGTGTGTATTTTAAATTAATTGGTGACCGTGTTATTTATTTGGTCTTCTATGTGGGTGATATGTTTCTGGTTGGAAATGAAAAAGAAATTATCTAGGATTTGAAGACCGAATTGTTCTCCAAATTCGACGAATGATATTGGTGCTACAAAATATATTTTACGCATGGAAATTAAGAGAGATCGAGCAAAGAGGAAGCTCTGGTTAAACCAGAGGAAGTATGTTTCTATAATATTGCAGAGGTTCAATATGCAGGATAGTAAACCCGTGAAGGTTTCTATTCCTATAGGTGTAAAGCTATTTGTTTAACAGTGTCCCAAGGCACAAGAAGAAGAGGAGGATATGTCCCATGTTCCATATGAAAGTGTAGTGGGTAGGCTGATGTATTCAATGGTCTATACTAGACCAGACATTGCACATGCACTGGGAGTATTGAGCAAGTTTATGTCAAAACTAAGGAAGGAGCGTTAGACAAGAATGAAGTGGGTTTTTCGATATTTGTGTGTCACTAGTGATTATGGTTTGTGCTACCAGGGAAGACCATGATTGGACATAGTTTTGGACATTCGTGGTTTTGTTGATGTAGACCGGGTTGGAGATTCAGACCAATGAAGATCTACAAGTGGGTATGTGTTTAGACCATTTGGAGGTGTAGTTAGTTGGATGAGTAAAAGACAGTCTGTAGTGGCTCTTTCAAATACATAGGCTGAATACATGACATCCACTCATGCAAGCAAGGAAGTAGTTAGGTTACATATATTGTGTTCAAGTATGCGGTTGGTGCAGCGAGCCATAAGGATAGAATGTGATAGCCAAAGTGAAATTTTCTTGGCTAAAAACCCTGATTATCATTCAAATACAAATCACATTGATGTTCAGTATCACTTTGTGAGAGATGTGGTTGAGGATAAAAAGTCATTGCTCATAAAGGTGGACACTTTGAAGAATGTTCCAGGTGCATGGACGAAGTCTATGAGCACTGAGAAGTTCTCTTGGTGTAGAGAAACAATGGGAATTGTAGGGTTGGACCAATGACTAAGCTCTCTTGTGGCCCCTTGTGGAAAGAAAACAACAAGTGGGAGAATGTTGATTTGTGTTATATTCTTCCTGCCTATGGTTTTGTGCATGGGTTTTAACATAGTTTTGGGGCATGTTGGTTTTCTGCCCTTGGTATTTATAGATCCGGTCAAGGAAAGTACGATTATGTTCCAATCCATGGTTAATGGATTGGGTTTTATAAATGTTTCGGCATGTATATATATGTCTTGTAACACTAAAAGGAATATAATGAAAAATCAAGTTGGTAGTCTCGATTTGGGATCCAGAGGGAAAATATTTGTGTATATATGTTTTATGTTTTATGCTCTCGCTATTATTTAGTTTCTATTTTTTAAGAATTCGTTTGCAGATAATTTCTGTACATGTTTAAAACATACAAACCATGCACGAAAACCATGCACAAAACATCCATGGACCCCAAAAAATGTATTCCAAGGGCAGTCGTGGAAATAATATAACACGTACCCAACAACCACAACCTTCTCTTATGAAATTCATATTGGTTTTATGTGTGTTTATCTACTTCTAGCTAATAATTTATTTTATCTCCTCCATCCTTCATAGTGGTATCAAAGTCAAATTTTTTAAAATATTTGAGCATATTAGGGTTTTCGGGGAAAACTACCACCAATTTGAGGAAAGTTGCAATCATATTTATTTTAAAAACCTATTCAACACCATTTCTTAGGATTGAGAGAAGGTAAATATTGAGCCCTAACCAACACAAAAAATCCCTTTGATGTTGAGGATCTGACGCAAAAAATGCTCACTGAGGAGATTCCGAACTCAACAACTCAAAACTCACACCACATAAATCTGAAATCTATGATCTGATATTTGTTTTATTATGGAAAAATTGACACACAATTATACAAGTTAGGTTATGATTAGTGTCAGAAAAAAACATGTACATGTGTATTAATTCCCACTAGAAGCATTAGGAAACCAAAAAATCAAAGGTTCTATAAATGTCCATTTAAAAAATCAAACTGCATGAGTGCATCAAAGTATGTTTTATGGAACGCATGGTTGTTTATTTGTTAGATGTTCAGATCCACCAAAGTGACATCTCAACATCCTATGGATCACATTTGTTATGAAAATAGATCTAAAATCACTCGAAAAGATAGATCAATGACTTGAAAATTAGCCTCTTTAAGGGGGAAACCTCCTTTATGTGGAGTACTAAAAAGGTATGCTTTTGATGATTATTTCAGTGGCTTTTTAGTAGAATTTGTAAACCTTTTTGCATCATGAATTTGGAAAATAATAAGGAATTATAACAAAACATGTGAGAATTGATATGCAAGACTTAACATTGATAATGGGTCTTTGTGTCTGGAAAAGGAAAAGCGAGTTGCGTTCTAAAGGAAAGGACAAAGTCGAGATATTTCTTTGTCTCCCTCACGAATGAATGTTGAGATATGACAAGCTAATGAGAACAAAGCAAATGGGCCAGGAAGGAGGAGAAGACACCAGCTCAGTAGCAAAAGAAAGAAAGAGCGAAGGATTAACAGTTGTGAATATAGGATCTTTGATCTGAGGATGTTATTCCCCCCACTTGGACATCTCCGCCGTCACCTTTATATAAAGGGACAGCACTGTTAGCTTGGGATATAGACCTTTTATGTAATTTTCTGTTAAACATCAGCTCTGATTATTAAGTCTCGTTGAGAACTGGTTCATTGTACTTTTGTCCGATGCATTAATATAAGCTTGGTGATTCTCTCATTTCTGCGTCTGGATTAACTTAAGGCGGTGTACCCTTGGAGGCTAAGGGCCCGGCCCCGGAGGACACTTGCTTCTGTATCACTACGATTTGATCTCCGCGTGGTTTGTTTATCGTTGTTATTTGGTAATCTGATATGCTTTATAAGTTTATATTACATGCTCTGTTAAGATTAAATCATTGAGGTTTTTACAGATAGAATCGTGTATTGACTCTGCATTATGTTATTGATCTTTTCAGAGTTAATTGCATGTTATTAGTCTTAACCGAATATTCTTACTGTTCTGTCACAGAGCGTTTGTGCTGAACATTCATATCATATATTCATATGAAGTTGTGTTCTTCATGATTGTTGGATTTAGAGATAATGCTGTTCTATTTGGAAGCACAGTCGTATCCCTATTAATTAAGATTACTATTTCAGTGTGTTGTGTGCATATATGATTTACTAGAGTTGTTCCATAATTTGTCAATAGTTAATGCTGTTCCATTAGTGTGTTCTGCTTAATTTGCCTTAAAAGTGAAAGATTGATTGATTGAAAAGAGTGCATTTGGGTTAATAGAGTAAGACTCTCGATACTTAGTTGTTCGATTAAGACTCTCGATACTTAGTTGTTCGATTGCTGTTCCATTTTAGAATTACTGTTCCATTCCAGATTTGTTGTTCAATTCTTTATTTGCTGTTCCATTTTCCTATCTGTAGTTCCATTTACTCGCATTTGTTGTTTTGGTGTGAGAGACGATCTAAGGCTGTAGTGAGCTTTGGCATTCACTGTCTAGCTCCCAGACCAGTGGTATATGCTCTAATTTCCTTTCCATCAGTTTCCAAAGGGATGGGTTATCGCTGCCAAACCCTTGACTGATAAGCTGCCTAGTTTTCTGAATGTGTGATTTATTCTTTTGAATTAACTTAGTTATAGACAAGCATCCGTTTACTCTTGTATTTTTAAACACTGTACTACTAGCATTACTCTGAAAAGTGATAGCCTCAGACTGAGACACTCTTTGGAATAACAAAACGCTCCCGGATTGACATATTAATGTGAGGTAATTAGAGGTGAAAGAGACCCTTTTTATAGCTCTACATTTTGGCGCTGTTGCCGGGGAAAGAGTGTAGCCATTTGTCTTTTTCAGAGTAGTGTACAAACCTGCTAGGGAAGAGTTGGATCTTAAAAGCGGAAGGTAAGAACCTACGTGCAGAGCATGTAAAAACCCTGCTCCACTGTCCGCTTTCCTAACAGATTTGTTTTTGCTTTGTTTGAATAGAATTTGGTAGTTCATTTGAGTGCATGACTAAGCAGAAAAGACCAGAAAAAAATATCAAACCCCCATCCAAGCCTGAAAAAGCTAAGGGGCCGGTGACCCTTGGCCGAACGACCTTCATAGATGAAATCTATAAGAAAACAGAATCTCAACCATCAGTAGGCCCCAGGAAAAACATTTCTAAACAGCCTACTAGTTCCCTTCAGGCCACAGGATCACCATCTGTAGCCTTTGCTGAGGTGCATAGTCAAACTGAAGAGAAGGACTTTCAAGAAATCGAAAATTCTACTTCAGAACTATTGCAGGAAGGGAATTCCAGCAACTTTTGTGAAGGAGAAGGAGAAACAGGGGAAACCAAGGAACCAAAATCTCCTATTGGAACAAATCAGCCATTAGATAGCCCAGATAAGGGGAGTGCTGCGAAAATCATTGTTGAAGGAATCCAATCTCCTCAGACATCTAGTATTCTCATTATTCCAGATAAGGGAAGTGCTATTAAAACTATCCCTGTCAAAACCATTCCCTCTCAACCTAGGAATACCCTCCTAGATATCCCAGAAGGTTATTGGCATATTTTCGATCCCATGGCTCAGAACCAGCCAAATGCTCAAACCTCTACATTACAATATCCTATAGTGGATTCTGCAGCAAATGCACCCATGAAAGCTATCCCTCTTCAGCATATCCCTACATTTCACGGTCTCACATCGGAAGATCCGGATGCATTTTTATTCGAATTCGATGTGTTATGCAGGGGGTATGATTACACCACCGATCCCCAAAAATTGAAATTATTCCCCTCTACATTAAAAGGGGCTGCTTTAAGATGGTTTATGGGACTAGGTGGCGGGGTTATCAACAATTGGGATCAAATGAAAGAATCCTTCTTAAAAAAATATCAGGATTATTGTAGGTCTAGAGAATTAAAAGAAGAAATATTCCAAATGACAGCCAGACCGAATGAAACATTGGAGGAGTATGTGGAACGTTTTCAGTACAATCTACAAAGATCTCCTTATGCATCGCTACCTTTACCTGATAATGTGTTAAAAACTGCATTCATAAGGGGCATGAAGGAACAATGGATTGAAACATTAAACATCATGGGAAAAGGGGATATTTATCAAGAGAATTTTGCTGACATCATTGATTTATGTATCAGGAGTTCGAGAGGTAGCACAAGAATAAAACCGACAGAATATGATCGGTTTGCAAGGGATAACAAAGTATCAACAGAAGGAGTAACACGTGCAGAAATTGGAAATTTATTAGAAAATTTCAAAACTGATATTCTGGGGACACTAACTACACAACTTGATATTGTGCAGGCTAAACAGAAGCAGATGGAGGCAGAACAGAATTTGGCGATCTTCTACCCACGATGCAGAAAAAAACATAGCCACAAGGAATGTCCACTGGATAAAGTCCAAACATGCGCCGTCTGTACAAAAGATCACCTTACGGAGAGCTGCCCCTCACTTCCTGGATTGAAAGCGGTATATAAGGAAGCAGAAGAAGAACCAGAATCGGTGAACTTGATCAACCAGCGTCGCCAGTGGCAGCCGAGACAACCTGGTATGTTTTCGGACTCAACCTCTTTTTTTCAACCCCCACAGTATAATGCTCAACAATATGGTATGTGGCAAAATCAATCTCAACCCCCATTTTCAAACTGGTCACCACAATCGTTTCCTTCTTCAAATCCATGGCTGAATCAAACAAGCCAATCTGGTTGGCCGAATTTTCCTTACACTCCACCATATTGGAAAAATGGCCCATATCCTTCACAATGGACTCCCCTACTTCACAAAGTTCACCCTGGCAGACAAGCTGGCAAAGACCGATGTACCAGCCAGCTCGAACTATTCCGCTCCCTCAACCTACTCTGCCAGCCTTACAACAAAATCCCCAGTCTAACCTGAGACCGCAACTCCCAGCCCAACCCGATCCCAATCCAAATAACAGACAGGTCCAATCTATTCAAATCATAGAATCACCAGAAATAGGACCCGACCTGAGGGAGTGCAATGATCTTCAGTTAAGATCTGGACGTATAATTGAAACTGAGGGAGATAAAACAGTTCATATTGAAGATCAGTTACCAAGAGAACATCAGTTGCAACGAGAGGATGTAAATAAGCAGCAGACTCATAACCAAGCAACCACATCCTCTCCTCCATTCCCAGAACGATTAGTCATACCTCGACCCATACAATATCTGACTTTGACATTCTGGGAGAATTACAAAATCTATACATAAAAATCCCATTCCTCCAAGCCATTCAAGACATTCCTATATACGCAAAAACTATCAAAGAGTTGTGCATAAAGAAACCAAGGAGGAATATAACAAATAATCCAAGAGTCCAAGTAGTCGGTACTTTATCTGACCTATTATCTGGGAGAGAAACACCCATTAAATATGAAGACCCAGGGAATCCAATTATAACTATTCAAATTTATGGTCAGAACCTGTCTAATGCCTTAGTTGATCTAGGAGCTGCAATTAATATTTTAACAACCACTACTTGCCAAAAGCTCGGCATTACATCAGCAGAACCCACCTCTACTTTGTTAGAATTGGCTGACCGATCTGTGGTTAGACCAGAGGGTATTCTACAGGATGTCATGGTCTCTGTTGATTCCTAGGAGTATCCAACCGATTTCCTGATAATTAATCCGAAAACCCGACTTGATGGACACCCGCTAATTTTAGGTAGACCTTGGCTTGCCACTGCTGATGCCTACATTGGCTGCCGGCAGGGAAATATGACCATAACCAGAGGACAGAATAGCAAAAATTTGGTTCTATATCCTCCAGCACAGCCAAGTGTCACAATGATCAGAACTAATAAGCACCCTGTATCATACCTTACTGATAACATCAGATCTCCATTAACTATACAAGAGGCACTTGATTTTAAAGACCAAATAGAAGATGATGCCATTAATAATTTCATTAGTCAAACTGAATCTCGCACACAGTGTCACATGATAGAAGCAGCATTTGATAATGAATTAGAGGAAGATCCTCTGAAAGATACGCATGACCAAACGATACCTGTTACTTCTGTTGCAAATAGTAAAACTGTGGAAATTGGACCGGGAAAAACCTTAAACATCAATGCTAATCTCACACCTGAACTAGAAACTAAGCTCATCCATCTGTTAACGAAATATCAAGAAGCATTTGCATGGGATTACCCTGATATGAAAGGAATCGATCCCCAGTTATGTACACACCACATTTATATAGAAAAAGATGCCAGACCTATTCGTCAGCCGCAAAGGAGACTTAATCCTCATCTAAAGGATGTGGTAAAAGCTGAACTTCAGAAACTTTTAGATGTCAATTTTATCTATCCTATTTCTGATAGTAAATGGGTCTCTCCGCTTGTGGTGGTACCAAAAAAAAATGGAAAATGGAGAATCTGTGTGGATTATAGGGAACTAAATAAGGCAACACAGAAAGATCATTTTCCTCTCCCATTCATAGACCAAGTATTAGATACTTTAGCAGGAAAGAAATTCTT
Source organism: Pinus albicaulis (assembly GCA_034641835.2). NCBI lineage: Eukaryota > Viridiplantae > Streptophyta > Pinopsida > Pinales > Pinaceae > Pinus > Pinus albicaulis. Next base: position 119,127,916 of record CM076583.1, on the reverse strand, counting down.
TTCTTTCCTGGATGGCTTCAGTGGATACAATCAGATTCAGATTTCCCCTGAAGACCAGGATAAAACTACTTTTACTTGTCCTTGGGGAACATTTGCTTATCGAGTTCTACCTTTTGGCCTATGTAATGCTCCTGCCACATTTCAAAGGGCTATCCTTAGCATTTTTGCAGATTTAATAAATGATGGACTTGAAGTTTACATGGATGACTTTACACCATATGGAGATGATTTTGATCCAGCTCTAGACACCCTAGAAAAAGTCCTACAACGCTGCATTGTTACCAAGCTTTGCTTAAGCCACGAAAAATGTTTCATGATGATGACTGAAGGACTTATCCTAGGATATTATGTTTCAGCAGCCGACATTCAGGTAGACCCGGCCAAAATCCAAATACTTTTGCTCATTCCCACTCCTACTACTCAAACAAAGGTACATAGCTTTCTTGGATTTTCTGGTTATTATAGACGATTTATAGAACATTATTCGCACATTGCTGCTCCTTTATATGCACTAACTGGTAACGTTGATTTTCTTTGGACAGAAAAATGTGACCGTGCTTTCGAGGATTTAAAGAAGCTCGTATCCATAGCCCCAGTCCTTCGAGGACCAAACTGGGACCTACCGTTCCAGATATCATCTGATGCCTCAGATACAGCTATTGGCGCAGTCCTTGGGCAGGAAGAGGATAAAAAACCATATGCTATCTATTACATCAGCAAAAATTTATCCCCTGCTGAATTAAATTATACTGTTACTGAAAAAGAATTCCTAGCTGTAATACATGCTGTCAATAAGTTTAGACATTATATTACAGGCTATCCTGTTATCTTGTATACATACCATTCTACCATAAAATATTTAGCAAATAAGCCTGTCACAAATGCCAGAGTAACTAGATGGTTGATTTTATTGCAGGAATTCGATATCACAATCAAGGATCGGCCTGGCAAAGAAAACCATGTAGCCGATTTTCTTTCGAGAATACCAAAACCAATCGATGCAGCAGCAGTTGAAGATCAATTTCCAGATGAGCACCTGTTTGTTGTTGCCGTTCAAACACCCTGGTATGCTGATGTTGCCAACTACCTCGCAATAGGTAAACTACCAAAACATTTAACCCCTAATGAGCGCAAGCAGATTGTTCAGAAGAGTGCTCAATTCTCGTGGATTGGGGGATATTTGTTTCACACAGGGGCAGACATGCATATCAGGTGATGTGTTCGAGAAGATGAAATCTTTGACATCCTAAAAGCCTGTCACGATGGACCGTGTGGTGGACACTTCGCTGAGCGTAGAACTGGACACAAAGTATTGCAGACTGGATATTACTGGCCTACGATTTTCAAAGATGCAAAGAAATTTGTCCAAGCCTGTGACAGCTGCCAGCGAGCAGGACGACCTGGTCAAGCTGATGAGATGCCTCTGAAACCACAGTTAGTCATCGAACCATTCGAGCGATGGGCTCTTGATTTCATTGGACCCATCAACCCCTCGTCAAATCAGAAAACATATATCTTGGTGGCAACAGAATATGTCACCAAATGGGTTGAGGCGGAAGCATTGCCAAGAGCCACAGAGGACTCTGTCATACAGTTCCTCTTCCATCTATTTGTACGTTATGGCCTTCCCAGGGAAATAATTACAGATGGAGGACCACAATTTGCTGGGCATAAATTAGCTGCAACACTCAACAATTATCACGTCCAACATAAAATCACTACTCCATATCACCCACAGGCGAATGGGCAGGTAGAAAGTAGCAATAAGATAATAGAATCAATCCTAACGAAAACCATTGCGTCACATAGGCGTGATTGGGCTACCCGACTACCTGAAGCACTCTGGGCCTATAGAACCACATGTAGGAGCACCACCGGTTACTCACCTTATCAATTAGTGTTTGGAAAACGACCCATTTTTCCCATAGAATTCGAAATCCAAACATTACGGACAACACAGGAAGTTGGCCTAGATCTAAGCGAGGCACAAATCAATCGACTACAGCAGATCAATGAATTGGACGAAATTAGGCTCTCTGCACTACAAAATACAGCATTGATTCAACAGCAGCGAGCTAAATGGCATGATGCGCTCATCAAAAAAAAAGTCTTCCACGAGGGAGACTGGGCTCTGTTATACGACTCTCGGTTTCAGGACTTCCCTGGGAAACTTCAGACTCGATGGTTGGGACCATACGAAATCCAGAAGGTGCATGACAACGGAACCCTTACTCTAATTACCATTGACGGTTCTAGATATGCATTCAAAGTAAATGGCCACCGAGTTCGTCTCTATCGCAAACCACTCACTCGGGAATCCTTCTGCCAGCAGCTATGCCGAGACACTGATATGGAGATTTTAGGAGAGGAAGAGAAATCTTCCTCACCTGTAATTCATTAAGGAATTCATTTCTTTTTACAATTTTTACATAAGTTCTTGTCTTTGAGTCGTTCTTGTACATATGTTTGAATTAAATGTTTTCTTGTCATTTTTTGCTGTTCTTTTTCTTTCTCAAAGTTTCGATTTTTGCCGTTCTAAAAAAATGGCATTTGCGTGTTTTTTATGCTGTTGGCTTTGCTTATTTTACTGTTCCTTTTCTAAAGGAACAGCATTCTGGATCTCTGCTGTTCCTTTTCCAAAGGAACGACATTTTTACGTCTTTTGTTGTTCCTTTTCCAAAGGAACAACATTTTTGGTTACCACTGTTCCTTTTTTTTCAAAGAAACAACATTCTTTTGTTGCTGTTGTTCCTTTTTCAAAGGAACGACATTTTGAGTGTTTTTATAGTATTTTTATTTTTGCTGTTCCTTTTTCAAAGGAACGACATTTGCATTTTTGCAGTCTATCGTCTTTCGTTGTTTCTTTTTCAAAAGGAACACCACTAGCATACTTTTGCTCTCCTTGTGAAACAGCTTATTCCTTTTGCTGATCTAAATTGAGGATGCTTCTTGCCCGTCTTCTTCCAAGTCTTTAAGATACAACTATGTACTTGTGCAATGAATATAAAATCACAACATACCGAAATCCGCAAACCATAAATCGCTATATTTATAAGGCTCTGCATTAGTAAGAGGCCAAAAGGAAGGACATACTTATTTCTTATCTTTTGTTGTCATTGTTTTACTAATTTTGCCCTGATTGGTTATCTTTATCATGTTGATCCCTTTAACCCTCTTTGATTATTATTTAGGAATAAGAGCAAAGGGCTTATATCTTCCTATTGAGATGATAAGACTTCTTCCACCATTCCTACTCTTAAGGAGTGTTGAACCACCCTTTGTGTATAAATAAGGAAAAGTACTCTATGAAAAAGAAAAAATATCTGAACATGATATGTGAGATGCCAAATGCAGGATAGGGGGTCTCATCAAGAGTCAGCCTACCATGATCATGAGGATGGAAGTGAAGTGGCATTCCCATTATGGCCACAACACCAGGGATATGGTCCAAAAGGTATATCAAATAAACGAACCTTGGAACAGGAGGCCTCATCACGAGCCGGCCTGCCCACGTTTCGCTCCTTCCTCGTGAATGGCATTATGGTTAACTGGTCACCAAGCCAGCATAATGGTCTACATTTTGACATGAAAACATTCCTAAGTATACACACAGGATCATGGTTCCAAGGGTGAAAAAACAACTCTGCCAAGGTTATGGACACCTGTCGGCAGCAGAGCACTGTTAATGGTATTGAAGTCACCTTGGTTACACCAATGGGTAAGATACTAATACTCTTTTGTTTCTTATATCCTAGGAACTAATCATATATTATTTCTCGATTTATACATCGCATGAACATTTATCATCACCAATCATGGCAAAGGAAGTGACCATGACCACTTGAGATTTGGCAAGTACGATGGATGTCCTACCCTCCAGGCTCATATCATAACACAGCAGCCTCTTACGTAATATGCGATTAACTCTCCGCCTCGATTTCGGTAATTCGTGGTCCTTCTAAACATGGCATAATTCCATATGTTGTTCCTTTCTGACTCGGTTGCAGATCGGGTGCTGCTCCTTTATTTGCCGGCTGGGACAGCCTATCACATTGCGGGGGGGGGAGGTTAACCTCATTATTCCCTGAATTACGTGTCAGCTCACTATTCGGGAAAGATAGTGTACGACGGTATGGCATGGCTTAACGGCATGGCATTTCTATTTTTACACAAGTTGCTGTTCATAATCCATTTATGTTGCATTGTTGCATACTCTGTGTTTTTTTTCTCGAAATCTTGCGATTATCACCCTCTCTGTGTTTCAAACAGCACAAGTAGTTGCTGTTCCATTGAGAATCCACAGTGAAACCATGGGAGGAAGGGCAATTCGAAGCGAACCTCAGAAGTTGACAATCTCCGCTGCTGCCCGGGAGATCCTGGAAAGAGCAGGATGGTTGAATTATCTCAGTCGCTTGCAGGAGTCTAATGAAACAATAGCGATGGAATTTTTGCAGAACCTGCAGGATGATCACTCCACAGTAAGGGGGAAGCGGATAGCGGTCACCGACGATATAATTGCAGAAGTTTCAGGACTACCAGCCACCGGACCAGTATGGACATTAAAGAAGGAAAGATTACAGAAGATCATGGAAATTTTCCAGGACGAAGGTCAGAGCTTGACAATTAAGGGGAAGGGAGTTCTGCCAGCAACCCTAGGAGAACCCTGGACGGAATTAGCAAGAACAGTGCAGAGCTACATCACCTGCGAGGGGAGGAAAGACGTGGTAAGACCACGACATCTTAAACTCTTAGCTGTTTTAAAGCAGAAATGCTCTGTAAATCTACCTACACTTCTGAATTCATTACTGCATGATGCTGCACGAAGCATAAAAAAGGCACAACATGTAGAGTCAGTCGTCAGTCACCATGGGTTAATACGATTAGTAGTTAGTCATAGTCTCACCCAGCAGCAGAGCAGCTGGGAAGAGCTGATTGTAATGATTAAGGGGGGATTGACAACACCATCCCCAAAACGTAAACATTCTACAAGCACACCAGAACGTCCGGCAAAACACAGAGAATTAGTAAAACAAAAACATGTTGCTAGTGCATCAGAACGACCAGAGATACACCAGGAATCGGCAAAGCGCAAGCATGCCATCGATCCACCCGAACAGCCAGAGAAGCCCAGAAAATCAGCCCGGTTAGCTCGGATGCGAGGAAGGCTAGAGAAGCCCAGAAAATGAGCCCGGTTACCTAGGATGCGAGGAAGGATAGAAAAGCCCAGAAAATCAGCCCGATTAGCTCGGATGCGAGGAAGGCTGGAAAAGCTCCAGGAAGGCACCAGCCAACCAGTGGTAATTGAGGACGAGCAATCCGAAGAGGAAAATGAGGAAGCAGCCGAGCATTCGGAAACAGAAATAGAAGCAGAAGCTGAACAGGAGGAGGAAATGGGACAGCAGGGAGGTAGCCCACTACAAGACCCAGTGGGAGAAGATGAATTGGCCACAGTCTTGGCCAATATGGGTAAGTATGGCCAACCTTCTAGTCCAGTAGACCTCCACGAAAAACCCCAAGAAGAAAACACATCTGAAAAATCACATGCAGTAGAGGCAGAAAAAGGAAATCTGCCTGTTCATGATGAAGAGGAGATAAGAGATACTGAACGGGAACAATCTGTTCCCAAGACACCAGAGGAAATTCCGGAGGGAGTAGGAGCAGAAAAAGCAGTTTCCCAGGAAGAGACAGAACCAGTCAAGGTTCCTACCCCAGAACAGCCAGAGCAGAACAGCGAGGAAGCACCCCAAGAGAAAGATCCAGAAACTAGTCATGGTCCAAACCGCAGCAGACAGCCTGCTGTTCCTTCTAATGAAACGCTGGAAATTAAGAAATTGCGAATGGAACGGTAGAAATTATTGAATACAATAACCCAGCTCAGATAGCAAATTAGAATTCTGAAAGCAAACCAGAGGGTAAGAAGGACCGGAGGGAAGAAAAAGAGGGCCAACAATCGCCCTGCTGTTCAAAACCCTACTGAAAATCCTGCTGCCGTTCCAAATGATGTTGAGGAACAGCAACAGACTGATATTCGCGTTAAAATAGAAAGGGATGATATAAGGACCAGTGAAAAGAAAATCCAGACAGAGGCACCACCCTCAGGGGTAATAAGGGTTCTGAAATCCAAACAGCATAATAAGAAAGTTCAGGTAAAACTCCCGGCCTCCACTGACCTATGGAAAAAGATCCGAAGACAAAAACCTTGCATAAGATGATGAAGCAAGCCCAGCAAGAAGCTGAACAACTTAGAGAGCAAACGGTCCCCCGAGAAAAATATGAAGAGTTACAGCAGCAGCTAAGGGACGTCAATCAATCCAAAAGCCAGGCCTTTGAAGGGTGGCGAAAGGAACAAGAGGAAGTTGCACAGGTAACCCGTAGACTAGATACTGTTATCAAGCAGATGAATACCTTGTGTTCTTTATACAATGACGTTTTAGCATGTAGGGCTCCTGCTAGAAACTATGCTCTGTTTTTATTAGAACGATATTTACAATTAAAAATAAAAGCTGTTAAAGCAGGCGCCCCTATACAAATCAACACTGTCAATGACTTTATAGACTGCTGTAAACATTATGGAGTGAAGGTCCAGAGATTGCTGTGTGAACTTTATTTGCATGACCTTGTGCTAGATCAGGAGACTGAGTTGAACCTTGGCCCTTTTGTTGGAGACATCCAATTACAAGCATTCATTTCATTCGGGGTTAATCAGATTAAGTGGCTCAAAGCCTATGATACTTTCCAAAGTCAGGAAAATGGCCTAGATTTATGGGTAAGGGCTGAGCCTAGGAACCCAGTGCAGTTGTGGAAAGCTCATAGAAACCTCATAAGGACTCCGGGTGTCATTGAAACATTAGGACCCATGCATGAGGCACTCATTCGACAGAGTTTAGAATATTTTCTTTCCATCAAAGACCTCGCCATTGATGCAGCCAAATTTTGGTACCGAATCTCTAATCCAAACATCCAGCTCCGGGAACCATTTAAGTATGAGAATTTTGAATTAGCTGCCAACCGTTTGAACCTCTATGGCGAGAGCATTTTGAAAGCAGGGCCATCCTGGTTAGGATATAGATTTCGCACTCCAATTATTTGGCACCCTGCACCCGGATACCAGGCCCTGTATGAGATGCCTGAGGGGCAAACAGGTCAGTTCTTTGACTATCTAATCACTCATCATGGATATAGGCCTCCGCATGAGATTCCTTCTCCAGCATATTCTCTCACTGCCTTGCATGTCAACTACAATGTTTTCATGAGGACATGAAACAAGGTAAGCAGGGGGGTGTGTGGAGTACTAAAAAGGTATGCTTTTGATGATTATTTCAGTGGTTTTTTAGTAGAATTTGTAAACCTTTTTGCATCATGAATTTGGAAAATAATAAGGAATTATAACAAAACATGTGAGAATTGATATGCAAGACTTAACCGCTGATAATGGTTATTTTCTGTGCAGGAAAAGGAGAAAACGAGGAGTTGCCGTTCCAAAGGAAAGGACAAAGTCGAGATAACTGCTGTCCCTTTGAAGGAGAACCTAATGCAAACAAAGCTAAGCAGATCAAAGCAAATCGGCCTGGAAAAGGAGGAGAAGACACCAGCTCGGCACAAAAGAAAAGAAAAGACGAAGGATTAACAGTTTGGCGAATCCCTCAGGATCTTTGATCCAGAGGGATCGCTGCTTTATTTATCTTGTTACTTGGACATCTCCGCCGTCACCTTTATATAAAGGGACAACACTGTTAGCTTGATAGATAGACTTTTTATGTAATTTTCTGTTAAACATCAGCTCTGATTATTGAGTCTCGTTGAGAACTGGTTCATTGTACTTTTGTCCGATGCATTAATATAAGCTTGGTGATTCTCTAATTTCTGCGTCTGGATTAACTTAAGGCGGTGTACCCTTGGAGGCTAAGGGCCCGGCCCCGGAGGACACTTGCTTCTGTATCACTACGATTTGATTTCTGCGTGGTTTGTTTATCGTTGTTATTTGGTAATCTGATATGCTTTATAAGTTGATATTACATGCTCTGTTAAGATTAAATCATTGAGGTTTTTACAGATAGAATCGTGTATTGACTCCGCATCAAGTTATTAATCCTTTCAGAGTTAATTGCATGTTATTAGTCTTAACCGAATATTCTTATTGTTCTGTTACAGAGCTTTTATATTGAACATTCATGTCATAGATTCGTTTGAAGTAGTGTTCTTCATGATTATTGGATTCAGAGATAATGTTGTTCTATTTGGGAGCACAGTCGTATCCCTGTTAATTAAGATTACTATTTCAGCGTGTTGTGTGCGTATATGATTTACTAGAGCTGTTCCATAATTTATTAATAGTTATTGTTGTTCCATTAGTGTGTTTTGCTTGATTTGCCTTAAAAGTGAAAGATTGATTGATTGCGAAGAGTGCATTTGGGTTAATAGAGTAAGACTCTCGAGACTTAGTTGTTCGATTGCTGTTCCATTTTAGAATTACTGTTCCATTCCAGATTTGCTGTTCAATTCTTTATTTGTTGTTCCATTTTGCTATCTGTAGTTCCATTTACTCGCATTTGTTGTTTTGGTGTGAGAGACGATCTAAGGCTGTAGTGAGCCTCGGCATTTACTGTCTAGCTCCCAGACCCGTGGTCTATGCTCTAATTTCCTTTCCATCAGTTTCCAAAGGGATGGGTTATCGCTGCCGAACCCTTGACTGATAAGCTGCCGAGATTTCTGAATGTGTGATTTATTCTTTTGAAGTAATTTATTTACAGACAAGCATCTGTTTACTCTTGTATTTCTTAAACACTATACTACTAGCATTACTCTGACAAGTGATAGCCTCAGACTGAGACACTCTTTGGAATAACAAAACGCTCCCGGATTGACATATTAATGTGAGGTAATTAGAGGTGAAAGAGACCCTTTTTATAGCTCTACACTTTACATAACATAAATGAGCAATTCTTGGATGATACAAATGATGAGAACTCCATGGTATATATAGGAGTCTAAGGGGTCATAAAATAATCAAATATTACATAAAAAATAATGTAAGGGAACATCAATAACAATAGTGGGCTTCTATGGGGCACACCAATAACATATGGGGGATACATGGCCACAAGAATAACAATAAGGGGGCTATACTAAAAATGATAATAATGGGAATACACTAACATTATAGGGACCTAAAATGAATCTATCCTTCAAAAAATTGTTTTCCTCAACGCTTGAGTAGTTTTGGATGTGTTTGTATAAAATTCTCATCCTCCCATGTGGAATCTTCAACGGGTAAGTTCTTCCACTTAATGAGATACTCTAAAATTTATTGATTTTGTAGTTGTTAGGTTATTTTTTACATGAATGATTTAGGTTCCATTATTATTTTTCATTCCTTGTCAAGTTTTGGAAATATTGTTTGAACTGGGAGCTTGTCGCCGATAACCTTCTTTAAGCATGAAAAATGGAAAACTGGGTGTACTCGAGTAGATGTAGGTGGCTCCAATTTGTATGCCATGGTACTGATATTTTTCAACACATTATAGGACCATATTAATTGGGTGATAATTTATTATCATTCTTAGCTTGCTTGAGGGACATTAGTTTGTATGGTTGTAGCTGTAAAAATACCTAGTTGCCTACGTCAAAACTTCTTTCACTACAATGTTGATCTTCCTGTTGTTTCATTCGATTATTTGCTAAAGTGAGGTTATCCTTTAAGAGTTATATAGCTTTTTGTTGACGCTCAAAGTGACCTTCGACTGCTTGAAACTTAGAATTTTCTCTTAAATATGATGTGATGAACAATGGATGATATCGATAAAGTGGCACAAATTGGGTCGTTTTTGTTACAATATGGAAGGAAGTGTTGGAAATACTACATTCCATGAAGCAATGACGCCCTTACCTAAAGGGTAGACACTTAAAGGTAAAAAAAATCATGATTGTATTAAATACTTTTTGGAACAAATATTATCTTCAAAAGAGAAACAAAAATGGGTAACTAAGATGTTGGGTTATAACTTTGAAATAATATATAGAAAAGGGAAGAAGAGTGATGTTACAAATGAACACTCAAGAAGGGATGAATATGTGTAAGCATTTCCCTGATACCAAATTTTATGCAACCATATCACAAAAGAGAAGAAATAATATATCAACGACTTGAAAATTAGCCTCTTCGAGGGGGAAACCTCATTTACATCACATAAATGAAAAATTCTTGGATGATACAAATGACAAGACCTCCTTGGTATATATAGGAGTCTAAAGGGTCACAATATAATCAAAGCCTACATGAAATTAATAATGTAAGGGCACAAGAATAACAATAATGGTCTTTTATGGGGCACAACAATCACAATATGGGGGCTACATGGGCACAAAAATAATAATAAGGGGGATACATTAACAATAAGAACAAGAGGACTACAATATTATTATAGGGACCTAACAACATCACATTGAATGGGCCAAAATTCTCTAATAGGTCAATATCAGTTTCCCATTTTCGAGCCTCTCTAGCGTTAATTGGGAAGTTATGGAGCCTCTAAAGGACTCTTGATGTTTCCTACCAATACCCTATCTCATTAATAGGCTAAGAAGGATCCATGAGCTGATTTGAATCTATAAATACAATGAGAATGATATATAAAAACAAGAATAAGCAAGAGAAAAGTTATGCTGCCAAAAATTGCTTGAGGAATTAACATCTCCTTGATTACATAATTCCCCATTTGAGAGTTTTCCATAGCTTCTTTTAGAGAGAGGTTCTTTGCAATAGGATTGGAGAAAGGAAATTGGATTTTCTAGATTTAGAGAGAACCATTTCTCACCATATATCTTTACTAGTGTCTTGAAACTTATCTATTGTATCTCTAGCAATAATTAATAAATATGATTTATTTCCATTCTATTGTGTTTAGTTTGTTTTCTTATGTTTTTCATTGTTTAAATGTGTATAATATGCTTTATTTTCCCATTTCTTACACTAATTTTTTGTTTTATGTATAAATTCTAATAATTTTGATTGTGGAACTCCTTATAGGTGACAACCAAACTACAAATAAATAATGAACTTGGGACACCATTGCTATAAATTCACGACTACAATAATGACGAATCCACAATCTTTTTTCTAATCTTGTTTGTTATTTGCATGCTTCTTTCTCTATTAATTACGTTTTTATTCACTATGGTAATAATATTTTTAGTTTGTAGTCCATCCTTAAGCCTTACTACAATGTACTTAATCTCTGTTTATTTTCTTAGGTTGCCCCCACGGGTATCAAACAATCAAATGCATCACCACTTGCATTACTATGTAGCTAGAACTCATGTGGATTATAGAGAGACAACTTTTTCTTGTAATTTTATTTCTTACTGAGTTGAAAGTAACCTTTAATGACCTAGCTTCACTCCTACCTTTTTTGGAAATATAATAAATCTTATTTAACACAATGTTTTTTTTTTTTTAAATCATAATGTAAAAGATCCATATTACTAATTGGTAATTATAAAGTTAAGGACTTTCCTTCTAATACCTTGCTTGAATAGTTTTAAAAGTATAACCATCATATATGTTGAATTTAACTTCCTAAATAATTTTTATTTTATGTAAAGATATAATTTGATTTATCAAAAAATTACACTTGTATAATGTGTCTATACTTCATCCTCTTATCTTCCTCTTATCTTGTAAGAAATGACTATGATTTTATGTATGTTTTCTTTCTTCACCCTTAGTTCAAGGCTGAGATTTAACTTGTATTTTCAAAGCCACCCCCTGTATGTTTTCTTTCTTTATAGTATAACATGGTTTACGATGGGTTATAATCAAACCACTTACATTGTTTAAAAATATTGTATTTAATGCAAGTCAACACTTACCAATATACATTAACCATAGCAAAGTCACAATATGAAAATATATTATTTCTAGGTTTGATATTATATGTTATAAACCTCGTTCGCTAGTTCCATGTGGTATACTTATTTAAGTATTATCTACGGATATTCATTCACCTCCACGTTTTGACTTGGTGTGTTGACACGGTAATAGTTCTAAATCCTAAGATCAATGATTGATATATAACCTTGGTAGATCAATGTTTACAGTGGTTAGGGTTTATTTTGGGTTATAATGACAACCCTTTGGCCGTCATTCTCGCTAGTTCATTCATAAATTGATTTTTAGACATAGCTCTACAAGTTTTGAGACTAGATTTGTTCAATCCATTAACAATCGATTTCTTTTACTTTGTGAATGATTCCAAGCCACAATCTTTCGGTTCAAGCGTACCCATAATTTGTCCTTTGTCAAAGAAGGTTACTTCAAAGGTAAACTTTCTTGTTTACACACGGTTATCCACTTGAAGTTTGGCCATAATATCATTTTTAGTTTTCTCAACCCCTTTGATTGAACAATATTGTTGACTCATCTTTTGTTTGAATTTCGGGAAATAATTTAGCTCTGAAATATTTGTACTATGGCTAAAAATTCACCTAGAATATTCACCAAATGAGTATTCTCCATGTATTATGAGTTTAAGGTACTTTTGAAGTTGGAATTCACTATTTTAACCTGCTCATGCATATATACCACAACTTACATCTCTTCCACATGCATATCTACCTCGAATTGTAAGTTGCAATTCTTCTACCTCGAATTTTAAGTTGCAATTCTTTCTATGGTTCATTTGTTTATATATATTTTTCCAATTCCTAGAAGAATCTCTTTTTATTTGAGTCGATTTACATATGTAAATTAATTCCACCTTTTTTTTGTTTATGTGTCATTTTATGGAGTATGAGTTTATTCCCCGTCATAGCTTGGTAGTCCTTGGATGAAATCCTACCCCTGTCTGAATTAATAGTGAGAATATAAAATGGGTTAATTTTTAATCTGTGTCTTTATAATTGTTATAGTTGTTACGACATGATTTTGTTTTTCTTATGCTCACCTCTCTGATGGAATGTTTGAATTTGGTTTCATTGTCCTTAGATTTTTTGTATTTTCTTTTCTATTTAACCATACATTTGAACATATTGGTAGAAACAATGGAAACTAGGACATTACTGAGAGGGGGAATGGATTAGTAGTGTGGTCAGTTATACAATTTTCACAAATTACAATTTCCAATCAATTAAACAAGTATTCATGGATCAACAACACAATCATGTAAGACATAACATCATCAATAAAATGAGCAACATATACACAAGACACATATCTTCCTTTTGTTATAAGCTTCAACTTGATTACGTCATGGCCCCACAAGCTACCACTAGTAGGTTTATTATTTGCTACTAAAAGGAACTTCAATCCCTGCTCATTTGTCAACTACCACTAAAAGGGGCTGCTACCTCTACTTGTTTACCAGTACCCATTGGAATGGACACTTATCACTGCTCGCTTACCAATACTCACTGGAAGGGACTACTGCCCCTGCTCGTTTATCAGTCTCTTATGAAATGGACCCTTGCCCCCAAATATTCACTAACACCCACTAGAAGGAGTTTATACCCCTGATGTGCAAGCTACCACTTGCCTGCCCTACTGATTTATCTTTCGTATAATTTCAAACTTAGATCAATAAGCCTATTACCTCATAAATCTATACAATTTTTCTTACTAGAACTACTCACGAAAGACACCTTAAACACCTTAAGAAATCTATGGTTGCTGAGAAGATCACCATCACCTTCAAAAATTTATGATTGTTGAACCACTGACACCAACAACTCTACATCATACAATATGTTGCTCTCTCATGCAATACCCAAACACCATTCTTATGCTTTCACAATTCTATTACTCGATCTCTGTTGCAAACACCAATTCCTACAACTCATCCAATCTGCTACTCGAATTCGGATTTTATATAATTTTGCATTGCTTTTTTTTTTTTTTAAATTTCAATGTTAATATCTTTCTCTTCAAATATATTACATGGATTAATAGTTTTTTTACTTTGTACTATTCATATTAGTCCTCTGACTGTGTTTAATCTTGATTTATTGTTTTGAGCTCAGTTTCTTAGTTATATTGCTGTTTTTTTGCTTATTTTAGTTAATCTAGAGCTTTCACTAATTTTAGCAGAGCTTCTATATTTTCACTTGCTATTTAAATTGGCTTAACTTCCAAAATTGTCCCTTAACATGTAGTTCCACCAACCTTCTATTAAATCAAGTTTTCAACTCATTCATGTCATTGTCGCCAAACCATGCTGCCATGCACAACACTTTTCTATAGGAAAAAAAGATATTTGTGGCCCTTCTTAATTTTAAAATAAAAAACATTGTTAAAACTTCCAATTATTATGAATTTGGCCTTTAGGCCCATTGTTGCTAGAACCTTCCTACTTTCCTACCATAAGACTAGGTCTCTGCGACCACTAACTTAGGGCTATTGGGCGCTTAGCCATTTTCTGTCCATGTGGACACATTTCCTTTGTTAATGGCTCTTATGTTGTTGTTACCTCTTCTACGTGAAGCGACCAACCATAAGCCCAAAGGCCAACCCTTAGTCATTCCATGACCTTGGTCTCATTTCTACACGAAAAAAACTAAGCACAGTCTAGGTTCTTATCCCAACACCTCCCAAGAGCTTGTATGGATCTATTCTCTGTGACCTTGGTTTCTACATGTGGCATAGGGCCATCTGTGGGTTCTTATCCCGTAGCCCCCAACATCCTGACACTATCACTTACGCACACCATAGTTCACCCTATTGTAGCTCCTAGAGACAACCAATGGGTTGAAGAGAGACCAGTTCCTGAGACATATTGGTGAGTGCTTGTTGGATTTTATAGATTTTTCACTTAAACTCATTATTTAATTAGATTTTAATTCAGAATTGGTTTAAAATATTGTTTAAGAAGAGAAATAAAAATTTCTCTACAGAATAATACTCATAGAAGTATTACGGTCCAGTTCTGGTGGAAAACATTACATGCACATATAGTTTATCTATAATTGTAGTATTTGGAGAGAACAATTGTTAAAGGAAGAACTCCAACACACTAGGCTTAAACTAATAATCCAGTGCATCGAAATTCAACATGAAATGGATGAGAGAAAACATTTAAATGTTTTTCTAAAATACATGGAGCGCATATTAAGGACAATATTTCTCATTCAACCATAGGCACCTTATATCAACATTAGACAGAGATGAATATATGAATCATAAAGAAGATATCTAACAGTTTTTATTACATGTAATCTGAGAATAATAGTGAAGAGATAGTGGACAGACACAAAATAAAATGCATACTAAGTCATATAAGTCGGAATCGCCAAAATATTTCTTTAATATTCAAGAGGGCATACATCTACAATTTGTAGAGCTTCCCTCTTAAACAAAAATTCATAACCCTTGGTTCTCTGTCATAAAATATTTTTATAGGGCCTCAGCAAGAGAACCCTTTACAAAATATTCTTTCTTTATTTGGCAGTGAATCCTCACAGCAAAAATATCAGCGTGGTTAGTGACAAAACTATACTAGCCAGATTCTAACTAACTGACATTGTTTCTTCTAAAATAAAATATATTTTAGTTTTTAAGATTTTGTGGCTATCATTTGAATAATAATGATCTGGATTATCCATGGTGTTACAAGAAATTTGTCGACATTTCGAATCCCAAAATATTTACATAAAATATAAAATCAGGGTGTCATGATCGACACGATTAGGAATATCCTTAGTCACGATAAACATGTTCTGGAGGAAGCATAGTTGGGTCGATGTTCTGAAGTAATAGAGGGTTAATGAATTGTTTAGACATATTCCATAGCGCTGAAGCTGGTAAAGGAGCATGGGAGAACCATTGATATAAAATATTGAGATTCGTGATCCCTGTGTAATTCAACCTAGGTCAGAACAGGATATTCACCAACCCTAACAGCTAAAAATATTTTTCTCAAGTAATTCACCACTGTCTTATCCTTCAGAGTGGAATTTTTCTAATAAGAGAAATCCACCTTGCTCTTGGCCTCTGTTATGCTCCTATACCAATAGGTGTCATATATCATGATTGACTTGATGGGCTATGTAATATGTTCATACCTTTCCTTGTTGCAAAGGTTTTCCATACTGTCAAAAAAATAAAAAAAATTTAAAAAATGTAAAGAGGGTATACCCTAAAAGAAAAATCAAAGGGTAAAAAGAATAAAAAATGGCAAAAAAAAGTAAAAGAAAATGAACCCCACCGAAAGAAAGGCCGAGGAAAGTGTGCAAGTCTAAATGCCACTACTTTTTTCTCTTATGTAATAAACAAATTGTGTGCAACTTGTAACTTATGCCACAATTGGTGAACAATCAAACAACTTAAGCTTGGCTAGTTCATTTTTCAATTTTATGTTTTAGAGATAGAGAATAAAATCTGACCAAACTGTTTAATCTTGGCAGATAAGTAGATAGGTAGAGTAAATAAAAGGAGCTCAACAGCTTAATCTGAGCCCTTGGATGTAATAAGGTTAGACTTAGATATATTTCTATATGTAAAAGAAAAGAAAGTGTGATAAGGGTTTGCCAGTCTAAGTGCACCCTAATAAAGAAGAAAAAATGCTAGGTTAAAGTAGGTAGGGTAGGCAGATGATGTTGCAGAATTACATGTGATGGATAATGACTCTAAATGTGTTAATATTTACTTTCATCACAAGTGCAAGGCAAACATTATATTGGAATAATTTCAAGCGAAACAAGGTCAAATGATTAACTTCCCTTCTCATTTTTCCCTAAATTTTTTTGCTAATTTCCCCTAAGTACTAAGGCATTTGAAAATTAGAGGGGCTCAAGGCATTTCCTTGACTTTTGGAGGGACCGGACCCTCGGCCCAATAATTTAAAAAGCCTAAGTACTTAAAACCATCCATAAGCCATTCATTTTACTTCTATAATTCTTTTCCTAAGTAAAATCCTATTTTACTTAGGAAAATTATGCAATATTCCTGTTGAAGACCTGAAAATCGGGTCTACAACAAGGGGGATACCCACCAAGTCTGGACCTTGGTTGGCAGCTCCTTTTCCGTTTGGTATAGTGGGTCCGAATGGGGATAATGGGACCAGTTTCCCAATATGTGTGTGTGTGTTGAGAATTGATACATCCTTTCTAAAAGTTCCTAAGTGAAATGATTTTATTCTAACTCTAATATAATAACATGAAATTGTATTCTATTTAAACAGAAATATCTAATTCTAAACTAACTCGGGATGTAATCTTTCCGTTATACGATCTAAAATGATTTCAAATAACAATTGGTAATAAAGATAATTCAACTATTATAAGAAAAGAATTCAATAAAGATAAACCACTTCGTATAAAAAGTTAGATGAAACAGTTGTGAAAAAGATATCGCATAATAAGCTACTCATATATTAAGCATAAATAAATAACTATCACCGTACAAAAGTGCCAAATGATAACTCAAGCATTCAAGCATCAATATATAAACAACTGAACATAAATATCACTTTAACACAAAGGCAGAAATAGTTAAGAGATAAAAGTACCATTTATAACTAGTTCTACTCATGAGCTTCAAGCAATAATGACTTATCTCTTCTTAATCCAACATCCACTAAGACTACAAAAGTGAAACATGAGTAGTAGATATTAAACACAGATATCAATAAATCTTGTTCCATTCATTCATCAAAACCTCCTCGGAGGGTGCAAAAGTGCATGTTCTGAGGACAAGTTTTTGACAAATTTCCGGACCCCTCTCTAAATGCATGAGAAGGGTTTAAATACTACTAACTAAATCTGAAAATAATTTATTACAAAAATGTAGGATATGGTTTAAATGACCGTCCTCTTTTTAGGCAAAAATAAAGCAAAATTAATACTAAATCTAAAATTAAAACTAACAACTAACTACTTGTGAATCTGTTCTTTGAAATTTCAAGCGTTCAACATTTGTTTGAGAAGAGTAGGCTGGCCGACTTCTAACTTTAACTGTCCTGTGAAAACGGAAGCAGAAAGAGCTGGCACCATCTTCTCGGCAGAATTGATGATACATTTGAGAGTCATGCACTAGCTGTGTGGTTTTACCAAACATGCCCAGTAATAATCTCAATTCAACTTAGTTAACCTTTTAATTGATTTTTACTTTTCTTGAGCTTTCTGTCTCTATTCTGTCTGCAGTTGCTGTGCTTTCGGTAGATACCCTGGAGTGGTTTCTGAGATCAGATTTTCCTTGTGAAAATTTTCATTTATGCAATCAATAATATTGTTTGCTGCTGTGACTTCTTCTTCTGCTGCTTGCTCTGCTTTCCTGATTTGTGCATCCCAATTGTTAAAGAGCATTTCTTTCTGATTATTATTGATTATTGGTACACCTGCTATTTTCCCCTCCTATGTCTCTTTCCAAGCCAAATAGTCAGTAACTCTTTTATCAGTTAAATCATAATCTTGTCGTAAGTCTATGACATGATTAGTGATTTTATTACTTTCTTCACAATAAGAGTTCCACTGTAATATTATTTGGCATAATATTTCCTATTGCTGCAGTAGTTGATCATTTAAGGAAATGGACTCTGTGATAAATTCTGTAAGCTTGGGATCATCCTTGTGCATCTCTTGCATAACCTGTAGCTGTTTTTCTTTTTCAGCCAAACTGTTCTGGTACCCTATCTACATTTGTTGGAAGTCCCGCTGTAATTTTTCAAGCTGTTTCTGTGCTTCGTTTTTGGTGTTGGCTTGTTGCAGCTGTTGTTGCAAGACTTGTACTTGATCCTAATTCTCATTTAGTAATTTTCGTACCTCAGATGCTTTATCAATGGCTGCAGACGCATATGCTCCTATGATCTGAGATAATTTAGTGAGATTTTCAGTTGGATCAGTGGTAGGAACTTGCCATAGGATATCTAATTGTTCTGCATCACGAAAGAGCAAATTTTCTAATTTCCTTTTATTCCTTTGTCTTCTTACCACTGCAATGTGTGTTGTGGACTATAAAATACATCAAGAGGAGGAATTTCTTCTATTTTGAGCATAAGTTCAGAGGATGGGGTAATGGGAATATGTTCCATATTTATTAATGTCTGGCTTTCGAAAAAGCCTACAGAGCATAGCAGCAGCAAAGCAATACGGGGAAGTGAGAGAAACAGTACTATACATACCATGTTTATCCTTTTTTAGTGGTTCGTCTCTCCTTGACCAGTCCTTGATGCATTCTGCCAGGTTTTCATTTTCTTTAGCAAAATTTTCCATGAACTGTTTGTTATAAGTTGCCTGTGGCTCCGGTAAATGATACATGAGTCTCAAATCTTGTGTAGTGAATGAACCAATGAGTTCTTGACCCTGAGTCTTAAATTGTCTGTTTGTAATATCAGTGCTATCCAGTACCCATTTAACCATGTCCGTGTATGGAAGAATTCTAGGCCTCGCCGCTATTCGGTGCAAGAATGAGCAAGCTAGCTCTGTAATAGATGCCTCAGAAGACCCATGTGAGCCTGTAGCAGCTGTAACATCCATTACTCTGGGGTTCTCTTCCTCAAGTAGATTGTACATGCCCTCCCAAGTAGTAATACCAACATCTTTGTTACAGGCGGTGTCTATATACAAGGGCGTCATTTATTTGTCTTCAGAACTCGGAACCTTGTCTTTCTTTCCCATAATATCTTGAATACTGCTTTGTATAGTTCTCTATTCTTCGTTCCTGCAGTTTACGAATGAAGTGAGAATAATGATAGGAAAAAGGTGACGGGAAATCTTTAAATGCTAAAGACGTATAAAATATATCACCTTACGTGAAATAGCTCTTCGATCAAAATGAAACCAT
This sequence comes from Pinus albicaulis, assembly GCA_034641835.2. NCBI lineage: Eukaryota > Viridiplantae > Streptophyta > Pinopsida > Pinales > Pinaceae > Pinus > Pinus albicaulis. The sequence continues at coordinate 119,108,148 of CM076583.1, read as the reverse complement.
ATTTCATTAATGAGTGACAACCAATTCATTGATTAAAATTTAAAGCGCATAACCAAGTCTCGATTTATGGAAAAACTTTTCGTACAATGAGCCCTAGAGATCTGCGATAAGGCAATCTTCTATTTGCTTCGCAATATCGCAGATCGCAATATCGTGAAATTGTAATATCCCAATACCACAATATCGCAGAATCGCTGGATCACAATATCGCAAAATTGTAGAGCGTAGCAAATGACAAATCTTCGTTAATGTGTTTTTCTGCGAAATGCAATTTGCGATATGTGCCATCGCATATCGGCGGTTTGAGGTTTTTCAACGTAACATATGACATTTGAAGCATGTGATGCGATGAATGTTCTTTTAGTGCGTAGTTTCGCATCACAATATCGCAATCTTTAGAATTCCGCTCATAAGGAGATATTCATTATATTTTTGCGATGTGATATTTCTTAAAGAATGATTTTATTCTATCCTATCATAAAACTTAAGCTTTTTTAGATATTTTTCAAGGGATATTCTCCTAAGTCTATGATAGTAAGTTTTATTGAAAAAGGAAATACAAGCACTAATCGATTTCTTAAATTTCTGACTAAGGGTACCCACTTATTTAGTATATGTGATAATATTAAATAAGAAGGGGGGTTGTTGCCGGCCACAACAATTAGCGATTCACTCGGAAGAACCAGTTATCTCTGCTTTTCTTTTGAATTTTATAAACTTTCAAAATAGAAAATTTTCCAGAAAATCAAACTTTATTATAGAAAGACAAAGTACATTATGCTTTTATCTATCAATGATATTTCGTTTCTTCTATATTCAACTTTGACTATTTACTTCCTCAAGCTAGTCCTTGTATATACATCAGTCACTACTTGGTTTATAAATATAAAAACAAAGAATTCTCTGTAAATCAGTTTTAAATATGCTCATTTGTCGTAGGTAGAGCCTCTGCTGCTAGCAGGCGTTTATAGCCTCGATAGGGTTACATGTTACCCAGCAATGATCCTGTATCCTACTTAGAGAAATATACAATTTTCAAAGAGAAATTCATATCCACACATATTGCTTTCATTTTCTTTTTATCCTTAAAGAACAATGTCTTGGTTTGGTAGCCAATTTATGACAGTGCCATTCACTTGATTTATAACTTTGCTAAACAAGCTGGCTCGTGATGAGACCCCTTGTCTTTTGATTACAACAATCTTGAGTCATTGCCCTGTTGTGGTATGCAGTATTGGCAAAGTCAGCAAGCTATAATATCTATGATCATGATAAGTCGGCTCGTGATGATACCTCTTACTCTTTAAGTTAAAGTGTATCATTGGATTATTCTTTTAACGTTATAATTTCCTAGGTGGGGAGGAAGTCATTGTTTCCTTAAGATAGTCTCTGGACGACAATGGTAGAGTTTTTGGAAAGAAATTTTCTACAGAGAATCTTCATTTTGTTATTGATACCTTTCATTAGACTGATATAAAACAATTTCCCACTAAAGGTTGCTTTTTTTATCAAAATTTACAAGGTTGAAACTAGTATCATTTTTAGGCCTAAAAGCCTTTAACTGTATCTTTCAATAATAATGATCTAGAAGAATTCTATTTATACAAGTGAAAAAAAAAAATCTAAAAGAGAATTTTTATCTTTTTCGTGAATTCCAAATGTAACCATTTACAACTGGTTTTATTATGAAAATAAAGAAATTTTTTATACAAAATAGAAGAATGATCTCCTATGGAAAATATTTTTTTAGGATCTGTCCATTAACAGGTAAAGATTCTATTTTTCCTGTTAAATCCTGTAACATAAAAGTAGATGGACCTATGACTTCTGCGATTTGGAAAGGGCCAAGCCACATTTGTTGAAAATTCGTATGTTTCCCTTTTTCCTCATGAGCCTTGTCCCATTTTAAAACTAGATCTCCCATCTGAAAGTCCTTTCTGGATATCATATTTGAATCAAAAGAGGCTTTTACTAATGCTTGGTGATGAGCATGAGTTATTTTGGCCTGTTCTCGTTGTTCTTCTAGCTTAATTATTTCCAGCTGCCTTAATTGTAAGGAATAAGTTGGTGGTGCTTCATCAATATATTGAACTAAGGCCAAAGAAGGAATTGCTAGATGAGTTGGAAGAACCACCTCTATCCCATAAACTAAATTAAAGGGAGAAGTGCCAATGGAGGCTTTCTGTGTTATTCGATCTGCCCATAAAGCATATATTAAAGACTTATGCCAATTTTTATGATTTTGATCAATGGTTCGCTTAATGAGTCTGATTAAGTTTTTATTTGTAGATTCAGCTAACCCATTTCCCCGTGGATAATAATTGGCAGAGTATTTAAGTTTGAAACCTCTTTTGAGTGCAAATTCAGTCATAGCATTACCAAAAAAATACGATGCATTATCAAACATTAAAGCAGAAGGTAAACCAAACCTGGTGATTATGAACTGATCTATGAACTCGATGATATGCTCGACATTAGCCATCTTGAGAGGAACTGCTTCTACCCATTTAGTAAAATAATCAGTTGCTGCAAGGATATACCTATGCTGTTTAGAAGAGTGAGGAACGATCTCACCTATTATGTCCAATCCCCATTGATCAAAATGTTGCTCAATGTTGACTGGTTGCAGCGGCAATGATGGTTTCTTTTGTCTCCCAGCAGTGGTTTGACAAACTTGACATTTCCTTACGTAACTATGTGAGTCTTTGAATAGTGTGGGCCAGCAATAGCCTGCGCGGAGGATTTTATGTGCAGTAGCATCTCCAGCATAATGTCCGCCTGCTAGTCCATCATGGAGTTCCTTCAAGACTTTTTCAGCTTCAGATTTCTCAAGACATCTAAGAAGAACATAATCATAATTCATTCTAAAAAGAACATCATTCACAAGCTGATATTGTTTGGCCTTCAACCTTAGAGCTCTTTTCTTGGTGTAATCGAGATTTGGAGGAGCATATCCATTCTTTAGATAAAATATGATATCAGCATATAATGATTCAACATCGTTTAGGCTTACCTCATACATTTGTATCTCTGCAGATGGCTTTTCAGAAATAAGCGATGCTCCTGCTAGTATTTTGCAAAAGCCTTGACCTCTTACAATACTCGCTGGTTTGATTTCTACGTCGTATTCTTGTAAGGCAGTAACCCAATTAGATATTTTCTCACCCACATCTTTCTATACTAAGAGATTTCTTACCGCTGGAAACGATACTATGATTTTTGTATAGGTTTTAAGTAGAAAGGGTCTAAAATATTTAATTGCTTTGAAAATAGCATAAGCTTGTTTCTCTACATCTGAATAATTCAATTCAGCCCCCTGTAAATTTTAACTGAAAAAAGAAATTGGGGCTTCTGCCTTGTCTTGATTTGCTTGAGTGAGTATCGCAACATATGATTTATCAGAGGCAAATGTATATAGAATAAAAGGATCGGAAAAATTTGGAGTTGCTAAAGTTGGAGAATTAAAAATCGCTTGTTTGATCAGATTAAATGCTTCATATTCGTCTTGGCCCCATTTGAAGTTTGAATTATTTTTAATCATTGCTTGTAAAGGAGATATAATTCTTGAAAAATCTGGCACAAATCTCTTTACAAAATTAATCTGGCCAAGGAAAGATTGCATAGCTTTCTTGTTGTGAGGTAGGGGTATTTCAGAAATCTCCTTGATTCTGTCAGGATCAATATGAATTCCAGATTTTGACACTATGAATCCAAGAAGTTTTCCTTCACTTAATTCAAAAAAATATTTTTTTGGGTTAAGTGAAATTCCATACCTTTGACAACGTTGGAATATTTGTTTTAAATCTCTAAGAGGATTGCTTCGTTTCTTGGAATATACAGTTATATCATCCAAGTAAATTACCACCGATTTGTTAACTAATCCCTTAAAAGCGATGTCCATGGCTCTTTGAAATGTGGCACCATCGTTGATCAGACCAAAAGGCATCTTTTGATATGCATAAGTGCCCCATTTAGTTCTGAATGTGTTTTTCAATTGATCATCGGGATGGACCAACACTTGGTTGTAACCAGAGAAACCATCTAAGAAGGACATTAATTCTGATCCTGCAACTGCCTGCAATATTTGCTCCATAGGAGGCAAAGGAAAATTATCTTTTTGGCAAGCTTTGTTAAGATTTTGAAAGTCAATGCAAATTCTAATGTCTCCATTATTTTTTCTAACGAGAACCATATTGGAAACCCATTTAGAATGTCGAACTGGAAAAATAATCTTGGCTTTCAATAACTTATTGGGTTCAGATTTGATCTGGTTTTATAAATTAGGATGGATTTTCTTAGATTTTGTTGGACAGGTTTTTCATCGTTTATCATTGGGATAGTATGTTGGATGATAGAAGTGTCATAAGTTTTGAGTTCATAGTAATTCCAAGCAAAGACACTTTTGTATTGTTTCAAAAGACGAACATATGCTAATTTTTCTTCAGGAGCTAGACCAAGGCCTAGGTTGATATTCTGTGGTTTGGTATCAGTTCCTAGATTTACTAATTCATAATTCAAAGTTGAACTTTGCAGTTTTGAATTGGTAGATCTTTTGAATCTATCTTTCAAATCATAAAGTTCTTCTAAATTGACTACTGACTTTGGCATAGCATTATTAGTGCTATCTTGTTGCAATTGTCTGTCATGTTGGTCCTCATCAATTATTTTATTGGTGTAAGATCCTTCAGATGTGACGAGGCTTACAATATCAGGATCATCTTTGAAAATCCTCCAATTGGTAATGTTATCAGGAATCAAGGGTCTAAAGATTAATTCGATTGAAAATCGATCAGGGCTATATTCTTCTGAAGGAATGAGCTTGGAAGCTACATTAGCTAGGAGGTCTGCACTAGCATTCTGGAGTCTAGGAATTGATGAAATATTAAATGCTATAAAGTTTTCAGTCAGATCTTGAACTAAAGATTGATAATGTTTTAAATGACCTGATAAACAATGTATCGTATTGCGTACCTATCTAATTACAATTTTAGAATCTCCGAAAACTTGTAGATATTTGATGTCTAATCCGATTGCTTTGTATAATCCTTGGACTAAAGCCTCATATTCTGTGGTATTATTGGTGCAATCGAAATCGAGTCTGCAAGTTAGCATAATTTTGTTTCCCTCTAGACTAATCAACACGCATCCTGCTCCTGCTCCTTCATTAGACTCAGAACCGTCAAAAATAACTTCCAAAATAAATATTTATTTATAGGAGCATCTATAAAATTAATACATCTAGAACTATCTGTTTGAGAAAAATTTTCTATTTGAGATAAAACATAATGTTCTAAGTAAGGTGAAGTATGAGCATTAAAATTTCCTAAGAAAGAATCAACTGAATAATTTCCAATGATATTATTGTTGTATGCTACCGGTTCATTTTCTCCTTCCAGTTCTGTTACTATGTATTTCTGATGTTTTTCTCGCTCAACCTTTATCAGATTTGGTTTACCATTGTAAGGAAGCCACATGTGCGACCAATCAGTTGAAAAGTATCCATGAAGTTTTTCTGACCAATCTCTGCTAAGAATTAAGCCATAAAATTCTGGAATATCTGCAACTAAAATGTCGATAACTTGACATACCTTTGGATTAGACGACAACCTTATGGTAACCTGATTTAATTCGCCAATCACTTCAACTTGCGATCGATCTAGCTGGACTATGCGCACAACAGATTTTTGCGGTTGAATGTTCAACTTTGCACGTATTGATTTTGGTAAAAAATTAGATGAAGCTCCAGAATCCACTAAACAATTATGCAAATTTTTTTTGAAAACTTCATAAGTAAGAAGAAATGGGGGAGTATGAGATCTCGATCTTCCTCCAATTAAAGTGATATTTTCTAGATCAAATTTACTAATAACTAGTTGGAGGTCTTCCCATCTCATGGGAAGCTTGAGAGATTACAAGAGTGGGCAAAGGTTTTTCTTGTATAGCATGTAATTATTTCAAAAGTACCTTTTGCTGGTGTTTTAACTTGCTTAATTCATAAAAAGTGATGTTAGCCCTAGTCTTCTTCATGTCTTCTATGATATTATACTCCATTTCATCCAAAACAATCAGTGTTTTTGATGGAGTTGATGAATCTGTTTGGACTGGGCTGGTTTGAGTCGCTTTAGATGTTATTTTCTTGACTGCAACTTTATCCTTAGTCATTGAACTTGTGCTCTTTGGCTTAGGAGTAGGTTGAGGAGGATCAAGCTGATTTCTACTTCGAGTGCTAACCGGGGATGCTTCTTGATCTTCTTCATCTGTGAGGATGAAATCCCACATACCTTGTACCTCTACAACTTCTTCTTCATCAATAGTTTCTTCAGTAGCAATCTCCTCTTCTTCTTCTTCTGATTCAGCACTTGTAATAGCATTTAGCGGCTTTGAATCAGTTGAAGGGTTTCTTCTATAAGGCTTGAAAGACTTTTTAGAAGATGTTTCTGCCACTTGTTTCTTAATGTCAACCATTTTTTTGGACATGGTTTTCAGAACTTTCTGCAATCCTTCTAAATCGAATGGATCTTTCGGTTTTTTTTTCTTGGGGTCTTCCTTAAAAGTAACTTTCTTGGATTTTCGTTCCTCTATCGCATTTTTCTTTTCTAGAGCAATGATATGTTTCTCTACTGCTATTGCTTCCTTCATATTGTCAGCTAAAGTTGTTTTGTTAGCCTTATCAACGAAGATTTCTATGTTTGATGGTAAAGCAGATATGTACCATTCACTTCGCACTTCTTCGCTGGGCTTGGAAGCAGTAGGAATTTTATTTAACAGTTTATGGAAACGTGAATTAAAATCCTTGATAGGTTCTTTTGACTCAGCTCTAAGATTAGATAGGTCATTGATCAGTGTAGCTGTAGACCTGTCATCACCGAACTTAGTCAAAAATTGATCTTGGAAGATATCCCAACTAGTGATAGATCCATACGGTAATGAGAAATACCATGATCCGGCTGCTCCTTGTAGAGTATAGGGAAAAATTCAGACGATAGCGTCTTCATTAGTAACTCCATTGAGATTTATGGACAACATAAAGTTATTTATATGCTCTTCCGCTAGCATGCTTGCTTTAGGATTAAACTTAGGCAGCCATTTTTCAGGATGGGCCGGTATTTGACTCAAGGGTGCAGGCATTAAGACTGCCCCTGGGTTATTGCATGGATGGGCCATCGCTGAACTAATAATAGAGGAAAGTGCAGAAGATGATCCCTGCGATTGGGAACATGAGGATATTACGATTCCAGATGTTTGAGAAGGAGATGTAGAAGTTCCAGTGGACTGACGGACAATAGTCTGAAGTGGAGGGGTGGATGGTTGACTTCGTGGTGAAGAGGTTGAGATGGATGATGATGATGAAAGAGTCTCGCTATCAAACTCTTTAGGTGATTTCCTTGCTCTCTTCCTTGTAGGTAGAGGTAACTCAATTGGCTGAACACCAAAATTTTCGCTCTGTAATTTAGTAAGAGGATGAGCAGGGTTATATTGCGAAGTCACACTGCCTTAAGATTTATCAGATCTTTGAGGTGATATTGAAAATCACTGAAGTTTATGGATCAAAGATTCAACTTCAGGAGGTTCAATAACAGATCCTTCTGAAAATTCAGGGTTTGTGGCAGTGACTGTTGTTCATTCGACTTCTGGCTCTAGATTTAAAAATTCTAAGTGTGATTGGGAAGTCGGGGGAGATGGTGAGGGCGATTTACTCTCAGAATGGTATTTAGATTTTGACTTACTTGCCATTCATAGTTCGGGGCCCTCCTTCTAGCGCCAAATATGTTGAAGCCCCGAAAATCGGGTCTACAACAAGGGCGATACCCACCCGGTCTGGACCTTGGTTGGTAGCTCATTTTCCGTTTGGTATAGTGGGTCTGACTAGGGATAATGGGACCAATTTCCCAATATGTGTGTGTGTGTTGAGAATTGATACTTCATTTCTAAAATTTCCTAAGTGAAATGCTTTTATTCTAACTCTAATCTAATAACATGCAATTGTATTCTATTTAAACAGAAATATCTAATTCTAAACTAACCCGGGATGTAATATTTCCGTTATACGATCTAAAATTATTTCAAATAAAAATTGGTAATAAAGATCATTCAACTATTATAAGAAAAGAATTCAATAAAGATAAACCACTTCGTATAAAAAGTTAGACGAAACAGTTGTGAAAAACATATCGCATAATAAGCTACTCATATATTAAGCATAAATAAATAGCTATCACCGTACAAAATTGCCAAATGATAACTCAAGCATTCAAGCATCAATATATAAACAACTAAACATAAATATCACTTTAACACAAAGGCAGAAATAGTAAAGAGATAAAAGTACTATTTATAACTAGTTCTACTCATGAGCTTCAAGCAATAATGACTTATCTCTTCTTAATCCAACATCCACTAAGAGTATAAAAGTGCAACATGAGTAGTAGATATTAAACGCAGATATCAATAAATCCCATTCCATTCATTCATCAAAACCTCCTCGGAGGGTGCAAAAGTGCATGTTTTGAGGACAAGTTTTTGACAAATTTCCGAACCCCTCTCTAAATGCATGAGAAGGGTTTAAATGCTACTAACTAAATCTAAAAATAATTTATTACAAAAATGTAGGATACGGTTTAAATGATCGTCCTCTTTTTAGGCAAAAATAAAGCAAAATTAATACTAAATCTAAAATTAAAACTAACAACTAACTACTTGTGAATCTGTTCTTTGAAATTGCAAGCGTTCAGCATTTGTTTGAGAAGAGTAGGCTGGTCGACTTCTGACTTTAACTGTCCTGTGAAAATGGAAGCGGCAAGAGCTGGCACCATCTTCTCGGAAGAATTGATGATACATTTGAGAGTCATGCACTGGCTGCGTGGTTTTTCCAAACAAGCCCAGTAAGAATCCCAATTCAACTTAGTTAACTTTTTAATTGATTCTGCCTTTTCTTGAGCCTTCTGTCTCCAGTCTGTCTGCAGTTGCTGTGCTTTCGGTAGATACCCTGGAGTGGTTTCTGAGATTAGATTTTCCTTGTGCAAATTTTCATTTATGCAATCAATAATATTGTTTGCTGCTGTGGCTGCTTCTTCTGCCACTTGCTCTGCTTTCCTGATTTGTGCATCCCAATTGTTAAAGAGCATTTCTTTGTGATTGTCATTGATTATTGGCGCACCTGCTCTTTTCCCCTCCTCTATCTCTTGCCAAGCCAAATAGTCAGTAACTCTTTTATCAGTTAAATCATAATCTTTTCATAAGTCTATGACATGATTAGTGATTTTATTACTTTCTTCACAATAAGAGTTCCACTATAATATTCTTTGGCATAATATTTCCTATTGCTGCAGTAGTTGATCATTTAAGGAAATGGACTCTGTGATAAATTCTGTAAGCTTGGGATCATCCTTGTGCATCTCTTGGATAACTTGTAGCTATTTTTCTTTTTCAGCCAAATTGTTCTGGTACCCTATCTGCATTTGTTGGAAGTTCCGCTGTAATGTTTCAAGCTGTTTCTGTGCTTCGTTGTTGGCGTTGGCTTGTTGCAGATGTTGTTGCAAGACCTGTACTTGATCCTCTTTCTCATTTAGTAATTTCCGTACCTTAGATGCTTTATCAATGGTTGCAGAGGCATATGCTCCTGTGATCTGAGATAATTTAGTGAGATTTTCAGTTGAATCAGTGGTAGGATCTTGCCATAGGATATCTAATTTTTCTGCATCATGAGAGAGCACCTTTTCTAATTTCCTTTTCTTCCTCTGTCTTCTTACCACTGCCTTATGTTGTGGACTATAAAATACATCAAGAGGAGGAATTTCTTCTATTTTGAGCATAAGTTCAGAGGATGGGGTAATGGGAATATATTCCATATTTATTAATGTCTGGCTTTCCAAAAAGCCTACAGAGCATAACAGCAGCAAAGAAATACCGGGAAGTGAGAGAACCAGTACCATACATACCATGTTTATCCTTTTTTAGTGGTTCGTCCCTCCTTGACTAGTCCTTGGTGCATTCTGCCAGGTTTTCATTTTCTTTAGCAAACTTCTCCATGAACTGTTTGTTATAAGTTGCCTGTGGCTCTGATAAATGATACATGAGTCTCAAATCTTGTGGAGTAAATGAACCAATGAGTTCTTGACCCTGAGTCTTAAATTGTCTGTTTGTAATATCAGTGCTGTCCAGTACCCAGTTAACCATGTCCGTGTATGGAAGAATTCTAGGCCTCGCCGCTATCCGGTGCAATAATGACCAAGCTCGCTCTGTAATAGATGCCTCAAAAGACCCATGTGAGCCTGTAGTAGATGTAACCTCCATTACTCTGGGGTTCTCTTCCTCAAGTAGATTGTACATACCCTCCCCAGTATTAATACCAACATCTTTGTTACAGGCGGTGTTTGTATACAAGGGCATCATTTCTTTGTCTTCAGAACTCGGAACCTTGTTTTTCTTTCCCATAATATCCTGAATACTACTTTGTATAGTTCTCTGTTCTTCGTTCCTGCAATTTACGAATGAAGTGAGAATAATGATAGGAAAAAGGTGACGGGAAAGCTTTAAATGCTAAAGACGTATAAAATATATCACCTTACGTGAAATAGCTCTTCGATTAGAATGAAACCATATTTCATTAATGAGTGACAACCAATTCATTGATTAACATTTAAAGCACATAACCAAGTCTCGATTTATGAAAAAACTTTTCGTACAATGAGCCCTAGAGATCTGCGATAAGGCGATCTGCGATTTGCTTCGCAATATCGCAAAATCGCAATATCGCAGATCGCAATCTCATGAAATTGTAATATCCCAATACCGCATTATCGCAGAATCGCAAAATCACTGGATCACAATATCGCAAAATCGCTAGAGCGTAGCAAATGAAAAATCTCCGTTAATGTGTTTTTCTGCGAAACGCGATTTGCGATATGTGCCATCGCATATCAGCGGTTTGAGGTTTTTCAACGTAACATATGACATTTGAAGCATGTGATGCGATGAATGTTCTTTTAGTGCGTAGTTTCTCATCGCAATCTCGCAATCTTTAGAATTCCGCTCATAAGGAGATATTCATTATCTTTTTGCGATGCGATATTTCTTAAAGAATGATTTTATTCTATCCTATCATAAAACTTAAGCTTTTTTAGAGATTTTTCAAGAGATATTCTCCTAAGTCTATGATAGTAAGTTTTATTGAAAAAGGAAATACAAGCACTAATCGATTTCTTAAATTTCTGACTAAGGGTCCCCACTTATTTAGTATTAGTGATAATATTAAATAAGAAGGGGTGTTTTTGCTGGCCACAACAATTGGCGATTCACTCGGAAGAACCAGTTATCTCTGCTTTTCTTTTGAATTTTCTAAACTTTCAAAATAGAAAATTTTCCAGAAAATCAAACTTTATTATAGAAAGACAAAGTACATTAGGCTTTTATCTATCAATGATATTTTGTTTCTTCTATATTCAACTTTGACTATTTACTTCCTCAAGCTAGTCCTTGTATCTAAATTAGTCACTACTTGGTTTAAAAAGATAAAAACAAAGACTTCTTTGTAAATCAGTTTTAAATATGCTCATTTGTCGTAGGTAGAGCCTCTACTGCTAGCAGGCGTTTATAGCCTCGACAGGGTTACCTATTACCCAACAATGATCCTGTATCCTACTTAGAGAAATATACAATTTTCAAAGAGAAATCCATATCCACACGTATTGATTTCATTTTATTTTTATCCTTAAAGAACAATGTCTTGGTTTGGTAGCCAATTTATGACAGTGCCATTCACTTGATTTATAACTTTGCTAAACAAGCTGGTTCGTGATGAGACCCCTTGTCTTTTGATTGCAACAATATCGAGTCATTGCCCTATTGTGGTATGCAATATTGGCAAAGTCAGCAAGCTATAATATCTATGATCATGATAATTCAGCTCGTGATGAGACCTCTTACTCTTTAAGTTAAAGTGTATCATTGGATTATTCTTTGAATGTTATAATTTCCTAGGTGGGGAGGAAGTCATTGTTTCCTTAAGATAGTCTCTGGACGACAATGGTAGAGTTTTGGAAAGAAATTTTCTATAGAGAATATTCATTTTGTTATTGATACCTTTCATTAGACTGATATAAAATAATTTCCCACTAAAGGTTGCTTTTTTTATCAAAATTTACAAGGTTGAAACTAGTATAATTTTTAGGCCTAAAAGCCTTTAACTGTATCTTTCAATAATAATGATCAATTTTCTAGAAGAATTCTATTTATACAAGTGAAAAAACAAAATCTAAAAGAGAATTTGTATATTTTTCGTGAATTCCAAATGTAACAATTTACAACTGGTTTTATTATGAAAATAAAGAAAACTTTTATACAAAATAGAAGAATGATCTCCTATGGAAAATATTTTTTGAGGATCTGTCCATTAATAGGTAAAGACTCTCTTTTTCCTATTAAATCCTGTAACATAAAAGTAGATGGACCTATGACTTCTGTGATTTGGAAAGGGCCAAGCCACATTCGTTGAAATTTCGTATGTTTCCCTTTTTCCTCATGAGCCTTGTCCCATTTTAAAACTAGATCTCCCATCTGAAAGTCCTTTCTGGATATCATGCTTGAATCAAAAGAGGCTTTTACTAATGCTTGGTGATGAGCATGAGTTATTTTGGCATGTTCTCATTGTTCATCTAGCTTAATTATTTCCCGCTGCCTTAATTGTAAGGAAGAAGTTGGTGCTTCATCAATATATTGAACTAAGGCCAAAGAAGGAATTTCTAGATGAGTTGGAAGAACCACTTCTCTCCCATAAACTAAATTAAAGGGAGAAGTGCCAATGGAGGCTTTCTATGTTATTCGATCTGCCCATGAAGCATATATTAAAGACTTATGCCAATTTTTATGATTTTGATCAATGGTTCGCTTAATGATTCTGATTAAGTTTTTATTTGTAGATTCAGCTAACCCATTTCCCCGTGGATAATAATTGGCAAAGTATTTAAGTTTGAAACCTCTTTTGAGTGCAAATTCAGTCATAGCATTACCAGAAAAATATGATGCATTATCAAACATTAAAGCAGAAGGTAAACCAAACCTGGTGATTATGAATTGATCTATGAACTCGATGATATGCTCGACATTAGCCGTCTTGAGAGGAACTGCTTCTACCCATTTAGTAAAATAATCAGTTGCTGTAAGGATATACCTATGCTGTTTAGAAGAGTGAGGAACGATCTCACCTATTATGTCCAATCCCCATTGATCAAAAGGCTGCTCAATGTTGACTGGTTGCAGCGGCAATGATGGTTTCTTTTGTCTCCCAGCAGCGGTTTGACAAACTTGACATTTCCTTACGTATTTATGTGATTCTTTGAATGGTGTGGGCTAGTAATAGCCTGCGCGAAGGATTTTACGTGCAGTAGAATCTCCAACATAATGTCCGCCTGCTGGCCCATCGTGGAGTTCCTGCAAGACTTTTTCAGCTTCAGATTTCACAAGACATCTAAGGAGAAAATAATCATAATTCATTCTAAAAATAACATTGTTCACGAGCTAATATTGTTTAGCCTTCAACCTTAGAGCTCTTTTCTTGGTGTAATCAAGATTTGGAGGAGCATATCCATTCTTTAGATAAAATATGATATCAGCGTATAATGATTCAACATCATGTAGGCTTACCTCATACATTTGTATCTCTGCAGATGGTATTTCGGAAATAAACGATGCTCCAGCTAGCATTTTGCAAAAGCCTTGACCTTTTACAATACTTGCTGGTTTGATTTCTATGTCATATTCTTGTAAGGCAGTAACCCAATTGGCTCTTTTCTCACCCACATCTTTCTGTACTAAGAGATTTCTTACCGCTGGAAATGGTACTATGATTTTTGTATGGGTTTTAAGTAGAAAGGGTCTGAAATATTTAATTGCTTTGAAAACAACATAAGCTTGTTTCTCTACATCTGAATAATTCAACTCAGCCCCTTGTAAATTTGAATTGAAAAAAGAAATTGGGGCTTCTGCCTTATCTTGATTTGTTTGAGTGAGTATCGCAACATATGATTTATCAGAGGCAAATGTATACAAAATAAAAGGATCGGAAAAATTTGGAGTTGCTAAAGATGGAGCATTAACAATCGCTTGTTTGATCAGATTAAATGCTTCATATTCATCTTGGCCCCATTTGAAGTTTGAATTATTTTTAATCATTTCTTGTAAAGGAGATACAATTCTTGAAAAATCTGGCACAAATCTCTTTACAAAATTAATCTGGCCAAGGAAAGAATGCATAGCTTTCTTGTTGTGAGGTAGGGGTATTTCAGAAATTTCCTTGATTCTGTCAGGATCAATATGAATTCCAGATTTTGACACTATGAATCCAAGAAGTTTTCCTTCACTTAATGCAAAAAAAGATTTTTTTGGGTTAAGTGAAATTCCATACCTTTGACAACGTTGGAAGATCTGCTTCAAATCTCTAAGATGATTGCTTCGTTTTTTGGAATATACAGTTATATCATCCAAGTAAATTACCACTGATTTGTTAACTAATCCCTTGAAAGTGATGTCCATGGCTCTCTGAAATGTGGCACCAGTGTTGATCAGACCAAAAGGCATCTTTTGATATGCATAAGTGCCCCATTTGGTTCTAAATGTAGTTTTCAATTGATCATCTGGATGGACTAACACTTGGTTGTAGCCAGAGAAACCATCTAAGAAAGACATTAATTCTGATCTTGCAACTGCCTGTAATATTTGCTCCATGGGAGGCAAAGGAAAATTATCTTTTTGGCAGGCTTTATTAAGATTTCGAAAGTCAATGCAAATTCTAATGTCTCCGTTCTTCTTTCTAACAGGAACCATATTGGAAACCCATTTAGAATGTCGAACGGGAAAAATAATCTTGGCTTTCAATAACTTATTGAGTTCAGATTTGATTTGGTTTTCTAGATTGGGATGGATCTTTCTCAGCTTTTGTTGGACAGGTTTTTCATCGTTTATCATTGGGATAGTATGTTGGATGATAGAAGTGTCATAAGTTTTGAGTTCATCGTAGTTCCAAGAAAAGACACTTTTGTATTGTTTCAAAAGACGAACATACGCTAATTTTTCTTCAGGAGCTAGACCGAGGCCTAGGTTGATATTCTGTGGTTTGGTATCAGTTCCTAGATTTACTAATTCATAATTCAAAGTTGAACTTTGTAGTTTTGAATTGGTAGATCTTTTGAATCGATCTTTCAAATCATAAAGGTATTCTAACTTGACTACTGACTTTGGCATAACATTATTAGTGCTATCTTGTTGCAATTGTCTGTTATGTTGGTCCTCATCAATTATCTGATTGGTGTAAGATCCTTCAGATGTGAGGAAGCCTACAATATCAGGATCATCGTTGAAAATCCTCCAATTGGTAATGTTATTAGGAATCGAGGGTCTAAAGATTAATTCGATTGAAAATCGATCAGGGCTATAGTCTTCTGAAGGAATGAGCTTGGAAGCTACGTTAGCTAGGAGGTCTGCACTAGCATTCTGGAGTCTGGGGATTGATGAAATATTAAATGCTATAAAGTGTTCAGTCAGATCTTGAACTAAAGATTGATAATGCTTTAAATGACCTGATAAACAATGTATAGTATTGCGTACCTATCTGATTACAATTTCAGAATCTCCGAAAACTTGTAGATATTTGATGTCTAATCCGATTGCTTTGTATAATCCTTGGACTAAAGCCTCGTATTCTGCAATATTATTGGTGCAATCGAACTCGAGTCTGCAAGTTAGCATAATTTTATTTCCCTCTGGACTAACCAACACACATCCTGCTCCTGCTCCTTCATTAGACTTAGAACCATCAAAAAATAACTTCCAAAATAAAGATTTATTTACAGGAGTATCTATAAAATTAATACATCTAGAACTATCTGTTTGAGAAAAAATTTCTATTTGAGATAAAACAAAATGTTCTAAGTAAGGTGAAGTATGAGCATTAAAATTTCCTAAGAAAGAATCAACTGAATAGTTTCCAATGATATTATTGCTGTATGCAACCGGTTCATTTTATCCTTCCAGTTCTGTTACTATGTATTTCTGATGTTTTTCTCGCTCAACCTTTATCTGATTTGGTTTACCATTGTAAGGAAGCCACATGTGCGACCAATCAGTTGCAAAGTATCCATGAAGTTTTTCTGACCAATCTCTACTAAGAATTAAGCCATAAAATTCTGGAATATCTGCAACTAAAATGTCGATAACTTGACATACCTTTGGATTAGACGACAGCCTTATGGTAACCTGATTTAATTCACCAATCACTTCAACTTGCGATCGATATAGTTGGACTATGCGCACAGCATATTTTTGCGGTTGAATGTTCAACTTTGCACATATTGATTTTGGTAAAATATTAGATGAAGCTCTAGAATCCACTAAACAATTATGCAAATTTTTATTGAAAACTTCATAAGTAAGAAGAAATGGGGGAGTATGAGATCTCGATCTTGCTCTAATTAAAGCGATATTTTCTAGATCAAATTTACTAATCACATTAGTTGGAGGTCTTCCCATCTCATGGGAAGCTTGAGAGATTACAGGAGCGGGCAAAGGTTTTTCTGGTATAGCATGTAATTCTTTCAAAAGTACCTTTTGCTGGTGTTTTAACTTGCTCAATTCATAAAAAGTGATGTTAGCCCTAGTCTTCTTCATGTCTTCTATGATATTATACTCCATTTCATCCAAAATAATTAGTGTTTTTGATGGAGTTGATGAATCTGTTTGGACTGGGCTGGTTTGAGTCGCTTTAGATGTTATTTTCTTGACTGCAACTTTATCCTTAGTCATTGAACTTGTGCTCTTTGGCTTAGGAGTAGGTTGAGGAGGATCAAGCTGATTTCTACTTCGAGTGCTAACTGGGGATGCTTCTTGATCTTCTTCATCTGTGAGGATGAAATCCCACATACCTTGTACCTCTACAACTTCTTCTTCATCGGTAGTTTCTTCAGTAGCAATCTCCTCTTCTTCTTCTTATGATTTAGCACTTGTAATAGCATTTGGCGGCTTTGAATCAGTTGAAGGGTTTCTTCTATAAGGCTTGAAAGACTTTTTAGAAGATGTTTCTGCCACTTGTTTCTTAATGTCAACCATTTCGTTGGACATAGTTTTCAGAACTTTCTGCAATCCTTCTAAATCGAATGGATCTTTTGATTTTTTTTTCTTGGGGTCTTCCTTAAAACTAAACTTCTTGGATTTTCGTTCCTCTATCGCATTTTTTTTTCTAGAGCAATGATACGTTTCTCTACTGCTATTTATTCCTTCATATTTTCAGCTAAAGTTGTTTTTTTAGCCCTATCAACGAAGATTGCTATGTTTGATCGTAAAGCAGATATGTACCATTCACTTCGCACTTCTTCGCTAGGCTTCGAAGCAGTAGGAATTTTATTTAACAGTTTATTGAAACGTGAATTAAAATCCTTGATAGGTTCTTTTGACTCAGCTCTAAGATTGGACAGGTCATTGATCAGTGTATTTGTAGACCTGTCATCACCGAACTTAGTCAAAAATTGATCTTGGAAGATATCCCAACTAGTGATAGATCCAGACGGTACTGAGAAATACCATGATCCAGCTGCTCCTTGTAGAGTATAGGGAAAAATTCGGACGAAAACGTCTTCATTAGTAAATCCATTGAGATTTATGAACAACATAAAGTTATTTATATGCTCTTCCGCTAGCATGCCTGCTTCAGGATTAAACTTAGGCAGCCATTTTTCAGGATGGGCTGGTATTTGACTCAAGGGTGCAGGCATTAAGACTGACCCTGGGTTATTCCATGGATGGGCCATCGCTGAAATAATAATAGAGGAAAGCGTAGAAGATGATCCCTGTGATTGGGAACATGAGGATATTACGATTCCAGATGTTTGAGAAGGAGATGTAGAAGTTCCAGTGGACTGACGGAAAATAGTTTGAAGTGGAGGGGTGGATGGTTGACTTCGCGGTGAAGAGGTTTAGATGGATGATGATGATGAAAGAGTCTCGCTATCAGACTCTTTAGGTGATTTTCTTGCTCTCTTCCTTGTAGGTAGAGGTAACTCAGTTGGATGAACACCAAACTTTTCGCTCTGTAATCTGGTAAGAGGATGAGCAGGGTTATATTGCGAAGTCACACGGCCTTGAGATTTATCAGATATTTGAGGTTATATTGAAAATCGCTGAAGTTTATGGATCAAAGATTCAACTTCAGGAGGTTCAATAGTAGATTCTTCTGAAAAGTCAGGGTTTGTGGCAGTGACTATTTTTCTTTTGACTTCTGGCTCTAGATTTAAAAATTCTAAGTCCGATGGGGAAGTTGGGGGAGATGGTGAGGGCGATTTACTCTCAGAATGGTATTTAGATTTTGACTTACTTGCCATCCATAGTTCAGGGCCCTCCTTCTAGCGCCAAATATGTTGAAGCACCGAAAATTGGGTCTACAACAAAGGGGATACCCACCCGGTCCGGACCTTGGTTGGCAGCTCCTTTTCTGTTTGGTATAGTGGGTCCGACTGGGGATAATGGGACCAGTTTCCCAATATGTGTGTGTGTGTTGAGAATTGATACTTCCTTTCTAAAAGTTCCTAAGTGAAATGCTTTTATTCTAACTCTAATCTAATAACATGCAATTGTATTCTATTTAAACAGAAATATCTAATTCTAAACTAACCCGGGATGTAATCTTTCCATTATACGATCTAAAATGATTTCAAATAAAAATTGGTAATAAAGATCGTTCAACTGTTATAAGAAAATAATTCAATAAAGATAAACCACTTCGTATAAAAAGTTAGATGAAACAGTTGTGAAAAACATATCGCATATTAAGCTACTCATATATTAAGCATAAATAAATAGCTATCACCGTACACAAGTGCCAAATGATAACTCAAGTATTCAAGCACCAATATATAAACAACTGAACATAAATATCACTTTAACACAAAGGCAGAAATAGTTAAGAGATAAAAGTACCATTTATAACTAGTTCTACTCATGAGCTTCAAGCAATAATGACTTATCTCTTCTTAATCCAACATCCACTAAGAGTACAAAAGTGCAACATCAGTAGTAGATATTAAATGCAGATATCAATAAGTCATGTTCCATTCATTCATCAAAACCTCCTCGGAGGGTGCAAAAGTGCATGTTCTGAGGACAAGTTTTTGACAAATTTCCGGACCCCTCTCTAAATGCATGAGAAGAGTTTAAATACTACTAACTAAATCTAAAAATAATTTATTACAAAAATGTAGGATACGGTTTAAATGACCGTCCTCTTTTTAGGAAAAAATAAAGCAAAATTAATACTAAATCTAAAATTAAAACTAACAACTAACTACTTGTGAATCTGTTCTTTGAAATTGCAAGCGTTCAACATTTGTTTGAGAAGAGTAGGCTGGCCGACTTCTGACTTTAACTGTCCTGTGAAAACAGAAGCGGCAAGAGCTGGCGCCATCTTCTCGGCAGAATTGATGATACATTTGAGAGTCATGCACTGGTTGTGTGGTTTTACCAAACACACCCAGTAAGAATCCCAATTCAACTTAGTTAACCTTTTAATTGATTCTGCCTTTTCTTGAGCCTTCTGTCTCCAGTCTGTCTGCAGTTGCTGTGCTTTCGGTAGATACCCTGGAGTGGTTTCTGAGATCAGATTTGCCTTGTGAAAATTTTCATTTATTCAATCAATAATATTGTTTTCTGTTGTGGCTGCTTCTTCTGTCGCTTGCTCTGCTTTCCTGATTTGTGCATCCCAATTGTTAAAGAGCATTTCTTTGTGATTGTCATTGATTATTGGTGCACCTGCTCTTTTCCCCTCCTCTGTCTCTTGCCAAGCCAAATAGTCAGTAACTCTTTTATCAGTTAAATCATATTCTTGTCGTAAGTCTACGACATGATTAGTGATTTTATTACTTTCTTCACAATAAGAGTTCCACTGTAATATTCTTTGGCATAATATTTCCTGTTGTTGTAGTAGTTGATCATTTAAGGAAATGGACTCTGTGATAAATTCTGTAAGCTTGAGATCATCCTTATGCATCTCTTGCATAACCTGTAGCTGTTTTTCTTTTTCAGCCAAACTGTTCTGGTACCCTATCTGCATTTGTTGGAAGTCCGTTGTAATTTTTCAAGCTGTTTCTGTGCTTCGTTGTTGGCGTTGGCTTGTTGCAGCTGTTGTTGCAAGACCTGTACTTGATCCTATTTCTCATTTAGTAATTGTCGTACCTTAGATGCTTTATCAATGGTTGCAGAGGCATATGCTCCTGTGATCTGAGATAATTTAGTGAGATTTTCAGTTGGATCAGTGGTAGGATCTTGCCATAGGATATCTAATTGTTCTGCATCATGAGAGAGCACATTTTCTAATTTCCTTTTCTTCCTTGTCTTCTTACCACTGCCTTGTGTTGTGGACTATAAAATACATCAAGAGGAGGAATTTATTATATATTGAGCATAAGTTCAGAGGATGGGGTAATGGGAATATGTTCCATATTTATTAATGTCTGGCTTTCCAAAAAGCCTACAGAGCATAGCAGCAGCAAATAAATAAGGGGAAGTGAGAGAACCAGTACTATACATACCATGTTTATCCTTTTTTGGTGGTTCGTCCCTCCTTGACTAGTCCTTGGTGCATTCTGCCAAGTTTTCATTTTCTTTAGCAAACTTCTCCATGAACTGTTTGTTATAAGTTGCCCGTGGCTCCGGTTAATGATACATGAGTCTCAAATCTTGTGGAGTGAATGAACCAATGAGTTCTTGACCCTGAGTCGTAAATTATCTGTTTGTAATATCAGTGCTGTCCAGTACCCATTTAACCATGTCCGTGTATGGAAGAATTCTAGGCCTCGCCGCTATCCGGTGCAAGAATGAGCAAGCTAGCTCTGTAATAGATGCCTCAGAAGACCCATGTGAGCCTGCAGTAGCTGTAACCTCCATTACTCTGGGGTTATCTTCCTCAAGTAGATTGTACATGCCCTCCCAAGTAGTAATACCAACATCTTTGTTACAAGCGGTGTCTGTATACAAGGGCGTCATTTCTTTGTCTTCAGAACTCGGAACCTTGTCTTTCTTTCCCATAATATCCTGAATACTGCTTTGTATAGTTCTCTGTTATTCGTTCCTGCAGTTTACGAATGAAGTGAGAATAATGATAGGAAAAAGGTGACGGGAAAGCTTTAAATGCTAAAGACGTATAAAATATATCACCTTACGTGAAATAGCTCTTTGATCAAAATGAAACCATATTTCATTAATGAGTGACAACCAATTCATTGATTAACATTTAAAGTGCATAACCAAGTCTCGATTTATGGAAAAAAATTTCGTACAATGAGCCCTAGAGATCTGCGATAAGGCAATCTGCGATTTTCTTCGCAATATCAAAAAATCGCAATATCGCAGATCGCAATCTCGTGAAATTGTAATATCCCAATATCGCAATATCGCAGAATCGCAAAATTGCTAGATCGCAATATCGCAAAATCGCTAGAGCATAGCAAATGACAAATCTTCGTTAATGTGTTTTTTTGCGAAACGTGATTTGCGATATGTGCCATCGCATATCGGTGGTTTGAGGTTTTTCAACTTAACATATGACATTTGAAGCATGTGATGTGATGAATGTTCTTTTAGTGCGTAGTTTTGCATCGCAATCTCCCAATCTTTAGAATTCCGCTCATAAGGAGATATTCATTATCTTTTTGCGATGAGATATTTCTTAAAGAATGATTTTATTCTATCCTATCATAAAACTTAAGATTTTTTAGAGATTTTTCAAGGGATATTCTCCTAAGTCTATGATAGTAAGTGTTAGTATGAATCCTTTGTCGAAGTGTACGAAAAAAGACCACTTTAGCTACGCATAACTAATAGCCCTAACATCAAATATGGCTGCCAATATCTTCAGATCTGCAGTTAGTTGATCAAGACAAGAGCTGCAAAAAACCAGATCTATGCATAGAAAGACATTAAGCAGTAAAAAGAAGGGTTTGCTCCATATATCCAATAGACAAGACAAGAACAATTTTTTAAAGAATTTTTTGTATTAAGGGCACCTGGGAGGAAAACAAGAAGATGTTTCCAATTCTCCTCAATGGGATGGGTTCTTGGAAGTCCTCAGCACTTCAGATCTAGCATTTCTCTCTCCTATTGGTGTAGAAAACCCAGACAAAGATAGAACTCAAAGGGAGCTCATACAACAAATAATGGAAAATATGACAATGATAATGGCTCAAAGTCAGACCAAGAGTTTAGATCCAGAGTGATCTAATAGGCAACAAAAGGTGAAGAATGGTAGGAAAAACCCTCCTATTTATAATAAAATATTGGGTCATTCTAGATCTTGGTGCATGATTAAAATAATGTTAACCAAATCTAGATCCACCTTTTATGGAATATTTTATTATATTTGTTGGAGGGAAAAAGCATTTGACTTGGGTCAAATCCCTTTATTTGTCAATAATAAATAAATAAATTATTTATTTATCTTTTTAAGGAAGTGGTTGAAGGATAATCAAATAAATAATGATTTATTTAATTATTTGTGGATGATTTGGTCATATTTAACAAGGAATAATATCTAAATAAGATTTAAATAATTATTCCTAGAAAATAATAATATAAATAAAGGTTTATCTAATTAATTTCTTTGTTTTGGGTTAAACATGACTAGGAATAATAATTAAATTTTGGTTTAATTAATTATTCCATGAGGAAAATCAAACAAATATAGGTTTGTTTAATATTTCCTTTTGGGGTTTCCTTTTTAGACCATAAACAACCTAATAAATGTGGTTTATTAAGTTATTTTACATAGTGAGAGCAATTTTACTTAGGGTAAAATTGGTCTTACATGGTGTAATTGGGTCCATCTAATGATAGTAGGTTAGATGACCAAAAAATGGTGTAACAGATTTCCCCCCAGTGTGCGAGTGTTAGGAGCAAATCGTATGACCGAAGTACGTTGTAAGAAGTCAATCACCAGACAACAAAAGGGAAGTCAGAGAGAGAAATGTAAGGGAGACTAATGTGTTGAAGAACTAGACCCTGAGGATATGAGACTTGCAGGTGAAACAAGTCTCTTTTTATGAGAGGGTACCTGTGCTAAAGGCAGCGGGGGAGGCATACGTATGCCCGCCGAGACAAAGTACAAAAGAATAGTGTGTCCAGTAAACAAGGGACCGAACCATAAAGTACAGCCAGCATAAACATGAGCCAGATAAAAATACAATGAGGGATCCCACATACATGCTGTGCCTGGGATAACAGCCAGGACTTATACAATAATATCTGAGTACATGAGATACAAATACAACCCAAATACCCCCTATAAGTGGGGAAGGGCTCACAAAATTTGATTGATACATGCAAATCAAAGAGGCGCTGCAAGCGGCTAAGGCCGACATCATCAAATATATGGAGCTGCATCAAGGGCTACAATGAAGAGGTCATCCGGGCATGTGGGGGGCTACCTGCAGGGCCACCCCCTCATGAGGGCTGAGACATCTCACACACACCCGGGAATCACCAAGAGCTGCTGCTGCATCATTGAACCATCAAGTATACGGATCTCGATCATGCTGAAAGGAGCTGGAGTGGAGAAACAATCAAGTCAAAGGGAAATGAGAGATCCCTTTGCCTGATCCGAGGCACCGAACAAGAGTGGAAGCTGGAACCAAGGTACACCGCCCTCTAGACCTGTCTTCTGGAATGAAGGAGCTGATGTCAACAGAAGGAGGTCTGCCATAGGTGAGGCAATGGGAGGTCCTAAACTAAGGCACGAGAGAAAATAGTAGAGCGATGGACAGACTAATACCAATGATGATGGTGGAATGGAGGGGACTGAGTAGCAAATGGACGACTTCCCTTGCTAGAGCATAAAGGGCATGAATGACATGGCAGCGATTGACACAATATCATCAGGGATAAGGGACAGTGGGACTGAAGGCCATAATGTGCGACACAAGAGAGAAACCAAGCAATGAGGGGTGGAGGACTATAGCGGGGTACAAAGGGACTCGGGATAGACTCCATGAATGCGATGATGACTCCATTTGGATGCTCTAAACAAGGGCGACTCGATGGTGCTGCCACACAGTAAAGGTCCCATGGGGGACCATGAAAACATGAGTACAAGATGGTAACTCACGACGAAAATCAACACGAACAAAGACAAGTAAGGAGGCAAAGTGGTGCCCCAAGTACAAGTGTTGTAAGTGAAGAAATGCAATTTTAAGGAGAGGTGAAGTGACCCATCTTGGACAAAATGTGTTCTGGTGAAGTATCAAATCACAAAAAAATAACAGATACCCATTTGAGGGCTCGGTGAGAGCTTTCCAACGGTGCAGACGGTTTGTCAAATGGAGCTACGGTATGGTCGCAGCAGGCGAAAGAAGAAACAAGGGTTCTCTTTTAATAAGGCAGTTTTCCCTCCAAATCCACTCATTTGCTAGTGTTGCTGTGGTGAATGTAGAGAGGAGAGAAGGCCCTAATTCTTGCGGTGAGCGTAGCAGACAAACTGACCGTTGGAATCGAGATCCGTCAGTTGCAGGTAAGAGGCCTAACCTTACTCTTTCATTTTGATGGATTGAAAGTTCAGATTAGGACCCAGAATCTCAGGAACAACCCCCTTTGCATCTTTTCGGCCGGGTCGCACTTTTTGGGCCAAAATATGCGACCTGGGACGCAGGTTTTGAGCCAAAATGTGCGACCTGTCCTAGGATTTGGAAAAAAAGTGCGACCTCGAAGATGAGGGGGTTTTAGTGCTGTTTGATGGCTGAGAGTTGGGTGTTTTGTGTTTGGTTACAATATTCCCTATCTGTAGGCTGACAAAGATGATGTTTTTGTGCAGATATGGCAGATATACAGGTGAAATGGAGAGAGAGAGACCTGGGTACATTATGGGCAGAGATCTAGGCAGATCAGGGTGTCCGTCGTGTGTTGGCCAGGTTTGGGGTTCTGAAGTTTTTGGAGAACCCTTTGATGAGAGCTGGAGAGCCCTTGTTGGCCCGGATTATCAGGTATTGGGATCCAGAGCATGAGGTCTTTGTAGTGCAGGGGCACAGGATCAAACTGACAGTCCAGGATGTGTATTTCCTGACAGGTCTCCCGCCACTTGGGATGGTGGAAAATACGCATCCAGTGTTACCACGGGGGCGGAACATCATGGAGTTTGTGGAGCGGCATTGTCGACCGGGTCTCCGAGTCAAAGGGACGCGGATACCGATTGGGGACCTAGAGAGACTGGAGACCCGGGCAGTGGCCACAGCAGTGCTGCGGATCCTGGGCAGCCAGGCGTTCCATCACATCACTGGGGGGCAGATGATGATCGTAGAGAGCGTGTTGAGTGGGACCTATTATGGGTGGGCCCAAATGATGTTGGTGTCGTTAAAACGACAACTGTCGCTTTGCAAGCGGCAAGTGAACCATGATTGCTCGTATGGGACTTTACTGTGTTCCTTCTTTTTTGAGAAGATCCCGACCTTACGACCTCGTATACAGCTCTTAGATGGGGGCCCGAGAGAGCCCAGGATGCGCCGGTGGGGGCGGATACTGTGCAGAGGAGGAGGAGGGGCAGTCGGATGAGTGTTTCAACCTGAGTTTTTTGCCCATTGGGATCAGATGCCATTATACATAAACGACTATCCCTATAGTGGGATGAGCTATTGTGGGGATCCGGACCTACCACTTCTGCCTGGTCGAGTATGGGGACCTGATGGTAAGTGATAAGTAACTATTATTTTTTGGGCATGTTACAGTTAGTGAATAGTAGATAGGGTACTAATTCCTGTACGTTTGGTATGCAGATATAGCTCCGGTAAAACTGGACGGATATATGGGACGACCGGCAGCATCTGGAGTTGCAGGTCCGAGTGGGTCGAGGGCAGCGTGTAATGAGGACATGGCCACCCTTCTGGAGGACATCCGCCGTAGATGCGAGAGGTTGCTGACCGGAGTGTCAGAGCGCGGGTGGAAAGACTTAGACGACCAGTACATAGAGCCATGCATTGGTCTACCCTCGGAATGGCGAGGTGTCATGCGGCGCATGGCGATGGCCAGTCAGGGGATACGTGATCTACAGGCTGCAGGAGCAGAGCCATTGGCTCGGGATCCGCCAGATAGTGATTATGTGTGGGGCATGTGGTGCCCCCTAGTGTGTATGTAGGGGCAGGTGGTGCCCCCAGTTTTTGAGTTTTTTGTAACATGCTATGGGCATGTCATATGTATCAGAGTAGATGGACTCTAAACACATGTTGTATGACACATATTATGGATATGCATCTTTTTTAATGATTATGAATGTTATTGTCTTGTATGAAATGCGTGTGATAAATTCCAATCTAGAAAATGGTTTGCAATACCATCCACATAGTGATTATGGTCTCAAGGTACATGGTTGAACGTTATGGTTTCAAATTCACGTATCAAGAGTTTCACTCGTAAATATCGTCTAAAAAGCACAAGATTACGCACACGATAGACACCATTTAGTTGCATGACAAGAAGGAGGGAATCTAAATGAACATGCAGATGGAGGATGCGATGAAAGAGGGCATCGGCTAAGAGACCACGCACTGCATCATATTCGGCCTGATTGTTGGTGGAAGTACCAATGCAGACCCCATTTGAGAGCACAAGGTCATGCAAGGGGGTGAAAATGGCCCAACCTGCCGAGGCTAGACTCCGGGAGTAACGACTTGCACCATCGGCGTAACCGATATAGGGTGGGGACGGGAGGTCCTGCAGAATAGTGTTACAAGACAACAAATGGGGGGAGAAGGGACAATGACGGAAACATGAGTGTACAGAAGACATCGAGTGGCAACTGTGGGAGGGAGTGCGATGA
This sequence comes from Pinus albicaulis, assembly GCA_034641835.2. Lineage (NCBI taxonomy): Eukaryota > Viridiplantae > Streptophyta > Pinopsida > Pinales > Pinaceae > Pinus > Pinus albicaulis. Next base: position 119,081,318 of record CM076583.1, on the reverse strand, counting down.
GCAGGATGGCTATGACTCATATACAAACTAGAGGGTGGTATATGAGGGCTGGAGGAGGTATGGCGGGGACTCGGGCTGCGGAGGTCAACAGAGATATTGGTGGAGTTATCTCGTGTATGGGCAGAAAATAGGGGGTCAAGGGTGGAAGGGACGTCACATGACGCTTCAAATTTACGTAAATCATCTGTGGGGGAAGAAAGGCTCGCATACGGATCATCACGGAGAATGACGGAAGAACAGGGAAACAAAGGGTTAAAATATGGGGAGCCCAGGGTGGTCGCTGAAGGGGGGTTAAGTGAAACAACAGGGGAGGATTCAAGGGGAATGTGCTCCAAGGGTCGCACAGAGGATGATAGGTAAAGAATGGTTGTAGTAGACTCCGTCATCTGAACATCAGGGGGGGGAATGTCGATGGGAGTGGGGGGATCCTCAAGCTGGCCCGAAGCATACTGCGTGAGTATGGGAGAGGTGGATTGATTTTGTTCAACCTCATACTCTCGGACTACTTCTAAAGAGGCGCGGTAATGCGTCAGGTGAGGACAATGGTGGGAGTAATGGCCATGGACACCGCACAAAGCATAGGGTTTTCTAGTGCGAATAGTTTTTGGGTTCTTGGTTACGGACGGGGACGGAAGAGAAGGGTCAGAGACCGTAGACTCAGGGAACGCGATTTTAACCATGGGTTGAATGCAGGGCAACTCAGGACAAGTATGGGTGGCGTGACCGACAACATCACACAAGGCACAAGGCTTTGCAGGCGGAGGAGGAGCAGGGTCAGTCGGGGTGGCCTTGTCTTTGGATGCCCCCTTGCGAGCTTTGCATTTCTTTCCTGGAGCTGTCACCACAGGGGTAGGGTCCTGGGGAGGTGCAGGGGGCATGGTAGCAATGGAGGAAGTGAGGGGGGCCGATTGAACTGGTGTCAAAGAAAGATAGGGTTTGGGGTGACCAGGAGGGGTAGCGGCTAGAGGGTCAAGGTACCAGACGGGTATACCCAGAGTCAGGTTAGGGAGAGAGAGGGTGGCCATGATGGGGACCAAATAGACTCCGGGAGGGGGAGCTAGGAAAGGTATTTGACTAGCGGGGTAATGACCAGGAGGGACGGCTCCGAGATGGTTAAGGCCTAGGGGAACCGATCCCGGGGGATAAAGGGGTTCAGGGATACTAGCTGTAGGAGAAGGGCCAGAAGGAGGAGGTCCAGCTGGTGGAGATGAAGGGCTTGGAGCGGGTTGCGGTGGGTGAGGTTGCGTCTGAGGTTGCTGACGAGCCGAGGCGGGTCGCTTAAGGGCAGCCCGAGATGATTGCATCATGCAAACATTCGATAAGCTGGGATCAGAGATAGGAGGAGGAGGGAGACCAGGAAAAGTTCCAAGCAAAGAGGAGTCTTTATAGACGCCGGGAGAGACACTGGTCAAGGAATCGATGGTTTGCTTATTGGCTACAGAAGAGATGGTCGTCTCAGGGGAGGTCTGAGACTTTGGCTCATGATAAGTCAACTGGTCGATGGTGACTATCTTTCCATTGTGAGGAAAAGACATCTTGCGAAAAACCGCGGATGGGATAGCAGACATGGCATAGGTGTAGCTTCGCCTCAATAGAATGTTGTAGTCTAGAGGGGCATCGATGACTTCGATTTCGACGCAAACAGTCTTACCGGCAAGGGTGATAAGACAGTTACGAAAAAGGCCAATGGGCTGGGAGGCGTGGCCGTCCCACGCTCAAAGGGTGATCATGGAAGGGGCCAAGTTAGGAGATCCGAGTTGCTTCCAAACCGAGGTGGACATCACACAGGTGGATGCCCCCTCATCAATTATACACCAAGAAACATTGGCATTCTGGATTTTGACCGGGATTTGGAAGGCGACGAAAGCAGGAAGAGGAGGATGTTCTGATTGATGGGCATCGAAAACAATCATTTGGTCATCAGCAGGATCTATAGTGCCCACGGCAGATAACAGAGCCTTCTTTTGGGAAGGGCACGACTAGAGGAGTTCCAATGTGGAAATGGCAGCAGGAGATTGCGCCAAATCATCTACTATGCTATACGAATGAGTAGCTCGACCAGAAGCAGCATTTCGACGTAATGGTTCCTTAGGAATCTTGGTATGAACCTCAACGTTGGGTTGAGGGATATGTAAGGGGCCATTGGATGTCGAAAGAGGCTCTGTAGAACCAGAAGAAGGGGAATCGGGGGCAGACAGAGCAGGAGGCTTGGGGTACTGGCGAGACCGAGTTTGAAGGTGAAGGTCGACGGTTGGGGATGGATCAGAGTTCATCATGAGGATCTGGTAATTGGAGTAACTAGAAGGGGAAGGTTGAGTGGCGACCTATCGGTCAGGGGGTTGGGCAGCCACGAATCCTTGCTGAGGGAAAGGATCAGTAAACACAGCTGGTTGAGTAGTGGCCACATTAGGGGGAGCATGAGGGGAGGCATGTTGTCCTCGCAATGTGGCTTGAGACTCCCACATCTGCCGCATCTGTGGTAAGAGGGGAAAATCGTGGGTGTAATGACCATAAACACTGCAACACGAACAAGGCTTATTTGTGCGAAGAGGCCTGTCCGGCTTGGGCTGAGTGCCCTGTTGCTGGTTAGCAGTGTTAGGGTCAATACCTTGAGGATTGGGTCCACGAGTACCAGGGGAAGATTGGTTTGGATTGCCTCTCCACCTTCTTTGAGAAGAAGGGGGATTAGTCGCGCCCTGCTGTGCAAATACTTGCCCTGGAGGGGGCTGTAGGTGCTGTTGCGGGGTTGGAGGAGGCAAGGGAGATGGAAGCGCATATGCTAGAGGAGCTGATGCACCAGGCTACGGATAAGGGTAATGGTTAGGTTGGGCAACATTGAGGTAAGCAAGAGGTTGGGCAAAAGGATGAGGCATGCCATATCCTGGATACATGCTACCTGGAGGGGGAAAAGTGCTAGAGGTGTTGGCCCCTCCCTGAGGGAGACCATAGCCCATAGGAGGTTGAGCATACGGATGAGAAAGGGCTCCAATGATACCATCGGTGGAATGAGATGCCCCCGGGGCGTTAGCGCCTCCGGGCCTGGGGAGGTCAAGAAGGATGATATAAACATAACCAGATTGAGCATAGATCAGGTCATATTTCAAGGCTATTTGGAGGGCGGCTTCTTCGGTTTGAGGGAAATGGGAGGCGACATCTTTGCCGATGGGAGCTAAGAGAGTGCGAAGGAACCAGTCCATATAAACCCGATCTTCGAAGGGGGGGGCTCGACATAAGCTCCGTCTTCTTCGCCATTCCTGGACATGGGTAGAAAGGCGGGTCGAAGAGGTTTGCTTGAAGGAAGTCAAGAACTCCGTACCAGTATCGTATCGGAGAGGGAGCTGGAAATAAGATAAAAATGCTTGGGCAATGGTCGCAAAGGTGGAATGGGAAGAGGTGGCTTGGTCAACATACCATTTAGAAGCTTCGCCGGTAAGCGTGCGTTGGAACAACCGAAGACAGATGGAATCATCGGTAATGGAATTGGAGGAACACCACATGTGGAAAGATCAGACATGGTTGGTTGGATCTTCTCCAGCAAGGCCTTCGAACTTAGGCATGTCGGAGGGGAGCTTGGTTGGCATAGCAGGCCAACCAACATCGTGGCGGATAGGGTCATTGATCAACTGATTCAAATCGGGGAGGCTGAGGCGTGCGATGTGTTGAGTCTCAAATCTGCATCTTTTCCATACATTTTTCTATACCTTTTTCACCCACCTGAACCTCCCAAATTGTCAATATCATTGTATATTAATTGCAAAATAGCATCTAACATGGTTTTTAACTATATTTTTGTGTCTTCTGTTTGATTTAGATTTTTTTCATTTAGCTGCGGAATCTTGCCACTTTCCGCAGCTGCTGCAACTTTCCGCAGCCATTTTGTAAAACTCTATGTTACAGGTGTCTACAGGAAAAACGAGCCACATGGGCAAGTCAGAAATGATGTGGACATGGATCGTGTCCTATTGGCTCGAGAAAATTCATCTAAAGAGGCTGCGGTCAAAGGTGTCCAAATGGAAGTCAACTGTAGAGTCTCACGGTGACGGGACTCTGTTTCGTGTCACGTGAAGGTTCATATGGCCGTTTCTGAATTGCGGGGGACAAATCAACATCTGTACATGGCTCCATAGCCGAATTCAAACATCCAATCCTCATAGATTTACTCTTCAATACGGCCATGATCCTAGATCTGTGGACGTAATGGTCTACGTGTTCTCCATCAGCATAAACTTTAGGAGTCAGTTATATTTCTTTTGTTATAAATAACGCGTTTGCATACACATATTAGATTAGTCTCTGTCAGTTTTTATTAGTTTTCTCTGTAATGTAATTACGTTGCACTTGTGCCGTAATATCACCTTTCTGTTATGACTGCATTTTAATATAAGAAGACTCTGTTTCCAAACGTAATTCGTACTTGAAGATTGTTGCCAAGGCTGGTGTAGAGGGCCCCTTCACTTTCCAAGGTTCTGTGCATTATTGTATAGTTCTTGTTTTATTTCTTTAAAGCTCATTGTGCCATAATCCATTCACATGTTTATACATTGCATCTTTCATGGTATATATGCTTCATTTATGTTTATAATCTTTCATGCTTTCCATGTTACTTCTGTCTTTCATGTTTTATGTTATTAATCACTGATCAGTGTTCTTGTTTCAGGTTATAAATAGGCAGCCCGGGCATTTGCATAACTTTTTGACTAATGACATGGAATTAACATTGTTCTGCTGCTAATTTGTTTTTCTTAGTTTCTGTTTAATTTCAGTACTGCTTTGTTTAATTCAGTTTTTCTCATTTGCTTCAGTAGTTAAATTTAGATATATTAAACTGCTCATAACATCTTCAGTTGCCTCCGAAAGCCACAGCTGGACTGATGGTGAGGGATTGTATTATGAAATGTGTGGTTTAGTATTAGTTTCCTTTCTGCAAATTTAGATATATTAAACTGCTCATAACATCTTCAGTTGCCTCCGAAAGCCACAGCTGGACTGATGGTGAGGGATTGTATTATGAAATGTGTGGTTTGATATTAGTTTCCTTTCTGCAAATTTAGATATATTAAACTGCTCATAACATCTTCAGTTGCCTCCGAAAGCCACAGCTGGACTGATGGTGAGGGATTGAATTATGAATGTGTGGTTTGATATTAGTTTACTTTCTACAAGTTAGATATCAGTTACTCAAGTTGTTTATGGTTACTTCCGAAAATCATAGCTGGACTAATGATGAGGGATCAGAAGACAAGTTGATGTAATTTGATTTAGATTTACTTTGATGCAATTTTGGATTTCTTTAAGCATAGTTTCTTTTGTGTTTAGACAACAGCAAGGATAGTTTGGTTTCATGCTCAATAGTTTACTGTTTTGATTTATTAGACTAGCAGCATATTTTCATTTCAGCAGCACATTTTCATTTCCTTTCAAGTTTTGTCATTGTATGTTTTAAATTCCTTTTTAAGTTTCAAGTTGGTAGATCATTATAGAGGATATCATTTCCTTGAACAATCATAACCATACTTGTTTTTATTTTAGAATTTCCATCTAACATTAGAAAAACAAAAACGAAAAAAAGATAAGAAATAGGTTATCTTGCACATATAGTGCGCTGCACTTCATCAGCTTACGAATCCCGGATTGAAAAATTAAATGCAGCAATTTAGGACACACTAAATTGACCAAACATTTTGGCGCCGTTGCCAGGGAAGTGTAACTAGGTAGCCAATTTCTTAAAAAAAAAAAAAACAAAATAATAAAAGGGAAAACTTGATAACTTCTTGAAGTATGCTCTCCTCTTGCACCTAGTGTGATCTGGAGGATCAGAAAAGAAAGTTATTGGTTTAGTAATTTCTTAAGTATGCTCTCTTCTTGCACCTAGAGTGACCTGGAAGATCAGAAAGAGAATTATTAGCCCAACTTTTTAAAAAAATAAAAAAAAAATGACATGCATAGAGCAAGAGATTCTAGGGGAAGGTTTATAGCTAAAGCCAAGAGTTCGATTTTCACAACTCCATCTTCTTCAAGGCATAGACCAGATTCACCACCATCTACCCCTAGCCTTAAGATTTTTGGAATTCAAGGAACATCTGAATTAGAGGATTCTCCTATACCATCTACTAAATCTCATTTTGAAAAGGAAGAGATTCTCTCTCATCCTCCCTTGATAGAAGAATCAGAGGAATTTAAGGACTCTAAAGAAACTATCATGGAAGAGGAAATAATAGATGGATTTAGAGGTAGAGGAGGAGGAGGAGGAAACAATGGAGACAACAATGGTGAAGGAAATAATGATAGAAATAGGGAAGGAGACAACTTGTTTGGATTCCCTATAGTTGATGAGGAAACTCATACAACGATGAAAAATATCTCACCATCTGTCCTCCCTAACTTTTATGGATTGCGAAGTGAGGATCTTGAAACATTTCTATTTGAGTTTGAAGTCGTGAGCCGAACCTATGACTATATGGAAGACTCTCAAAAACTCAAACTGTTTCCTTCAACTTTGAAGGGAGCTGCTTTGAAATGGTTCATGGGATTAGCTAGTCAATCTATTAGGACTTGGAATGATATGAAACAAACATTTTTGGATAGATACTTGGACTATTGTATGCCCACCAATCACAAGGATGAGGTATTCAAAATGATGCAAAAGAAGATGAAAATTTGGAAGATTTACTTGAAAGATTTCAATACAACTTAAAAAGAGCAAAGATGAGCAACTTAGATGATGAAACTTTGAAAGCCCTCATATTAAAAGCCATTATAGATGAATGGATAGATATTTTAAACATGATGGGGAAAGGAGACATTTCTCAACTTCCACTTCGTGACATAACAGAACTATGTGTCCATCTCTCAAGAGGAAAATCTAAAACAGGAAAAGGGCCTAGGGATCCTTCTTTTATTAGGGCTAACAGATCTACAATTGGATCAGTAAGTAGGGCAGAGATTGGTAACATGCTTGATGAATTCAAAACTGATATCTTAGGGAGCCTTAGTGAACAACTATACACCCTTAAAATCCAAAACAAGCAGAAAGCAGAAACAGATGCTCTAGCCATCTTTTGTCCGAAATGTAGGAAGAAACATGCTTTAAGGGAATGTCCCTTGGATGCAAAAGTTGTAGAAACATGTATGATTTGCTCAGAGAATCATGAGATCAAGGATTTTCCTTCAATTCCTGGACTCAAAGTTGTTTTTCAAGAAGACCCAAATTCAGTAGAATCTCTCTGTTTTGTTGCAAGAAGACCTTGGCAAGGACAACAAACTCAAGGGTTTAACAACCCTATGAATCTTCAAACCCCACCAAATTGGAATCCTTGGCAACAACCTTGGCCCCAACATCAAAATCCATATCAACCATGGGTACAAGGGATGAAAAATCCTTATGGGAGATTTGCTCAATTTTATCAATATCCTCCATCTTTTCAAAATCAACAAGCTCCACAATTTCCAAGCCAAAATCCACAACAACTTTCATTGCCATTTCCACAACAACAACCTTCTCAACAAAATACAAATCCTCAACTCATGCTCCCATACCAACAGAAGACAAATCAACTTCCAGCTCGGCCATTGCCAAATCCTAACAATAAGAATCCTCAAACTACTTATATGGTAGAAGGACAACAATTTCCTACCTATATGATTGTTCCTCTCAACGATGTACAACTCAGATCTGGTAGAGTTTTAGAAAAACCTTCTATAGATATTCAAGAGCAGGATACCTCTGAGGAGGACTCTCTTGAATTCAATAAGGGTTCTGAGGAAGCTTCTCTTCAAAATTCAAACATGCAAAAAGAAAAAGAAAAGTTAACCTCTACAACTCCTATAGTTGAGCAACCTGCATCTTCATCTACACCTCCTTTTCCTGAAAGACTACAAATTGACAAGGGGGTGGAAAAACAAATCTTGTTGCCTAACTATGATTTTCTAGATGAATTGAAGAATGTTTGTATCAAGATTCCCTTGCTACAAGCCATTCGAGAGATTCCTATTCTAGCAAAAACCATAAAGGAGTTGAGTTTCAAAAGACCAGGAAGGAAACCAAAAGACACAAGAAGAATCCACCTAGTAGGAAAGATTGCAGATATTATGATGGAAAAAATTACCATGCAGAAGTATGTAGATCCAGGAAGTCCAATTGTCAAGACACATATAAATGGGATAGAAATTCCAAACACATTGATTGACTTAGGGGCTGCTATCAACATTATGAGTAGACAGACTATGGACCGGCTAAAACTTCCTAACCTTCTTTTTACACCTACTTTACTGCAACTTGCAGATCGATCAATTATTAAACCAGATGGTGTATTAGAAGATATTTCAGTCTCCTTAGATTCTTGGGAATATCCGGTAGATTTTATGATTTTGACTCCCAAGAGTAATCTAGGAGGGCACCCACTTATCTTAGGAAGACCTTGGATAGCCACAACTGATGCTTTTATTAGTTGTAGATATGGGGATATGTACATTTCTAATGGTAATTCGACAAAGAAATTCAATTTGTATCCTCCAGCAAAAGCAATCACAGAAGTAGGAGACAATGAATGGGTTGATGATGAGAACACTATACAACCTGTCTTTACCATTTCTGAAATCAGTGAGGATAGTCAAATTTTGAACACATTAGAAAATTTTGAGACATCTTCAGAATATGACCCCACACAATTTCAGTTGGAATCTGACATAGAATATTTATCATCAAGACAAATGTCTCTTTACTCTATGGAAGAATTTGGTAGTTCTACTATTGAGATTTTTTCAGGAAAAACATTGAATATCAACAAACATTTGGAAAAGTCACAACAAGAAGAACTAACCAAAATCTTGCAAAAAAATTCTACTGCATTTGCATGGGAGTATACTGACATGAAAGGAATTGATCCTAAGACTTGCATCCATCATATCTATATTGAGGAAAACAGTAGACCAATCAGACAACCTCGAAGAAGGATGAATCCAAATCTTAGGGAGATAGTGAAAGAAGAGCTCCAAAAACTACTCAATGTAAACTTCATTTATCCAATTTCAGATAGCCGATGGGTTTCTCCTTTGGTTATAGTACCCAAAAAGAATGGTAAATGGAGGGTATGCATTGATTACAGGGAATTGAACAAAGCAAATTTGAAGGATCACTTTCCTTTGCCTTTTATTGATCAGGTATTAGATACATTAGCAGGTAAAAAGTACTTTTCATTTTTGGATGGTTTTAGTGGCTATAATCAAATTCAGGTAGCACCTGAAGATCAAGATAAGACCACATTTACTTGTCCATGGGGAACTTTTCCCTACCGAGTGCTTCCTTTTGGGTTATGTAATGCACCAGCAACATTCCAAAGAGCAGTACTAGGAATTTTTTCTGATCTAATCCATGATTGTGTAGAGGTTTATATGGATGATTTTACGGTTTATGGTAATTCATTTGAAGAGGCATTAGAAAATTTGGAAAAAGTTCTTATAAGATGTAAAGAAACAAACCTTTCATTAAGCCATGAAAAATGCTTTATGATTTTTACTGAAGGGATTGTTTTAGGACATCATATTTCGGGAGATGGGATTAAGGTTGATAGATCAAAAGTTGAAGTCATCTCCAAGTTACCTATTCCAAATTGTCAAAGAGATGTTAGAAGTTTTCTGGGATTTACTGGTTACTATAGAATATTTATAGAAAACTTCACTAAAATAACATCTCCACTCTTTAAATTGCTTACAAAAGACTGTGAATTTAAATGGGATCCTGATTGTCAATCAGCCTTTGAAACTTTGAAAACAAGAATATCTGAAGCACCTATCTTGAGAGGACCAAATTGGAAACTCCCTTTCCATATTTCTACGGATGCTTCAGATACAGCTCTAGGAGCTCTGTTGGGTCAAAAAGATTTAGTTCCTTATGCCATTTATTATACCAGTAAAAATTTGACTCCCACAGAGTTGAACTATACTGTGACTGAAAAAGAGTTTTTAACTGTTGTTCATGCAATTAATAAGTTTAGACATTACATAACAGGCTATGAAACTTTTATTCATACTGACCATTCTGCAATTAGATATTTAATGAACAAACCTGTTACTAATGGCAGAGTGACAAGATGGCTCTTAATTTTTCAAGAATTCAATATTACTGTGTTGGATAGACCAGGAAAACAAAATACAGTAGCTGATTTCTTGTCTAGGATTCAGAATACTAAAGAAGATTCTCCTGTAGAGGATAAGTTTCTTGATGAATACTTGTTTGCAGTAACTATTAAAACTCCTTGGTATGCAGATATTGCTAACTATTTGGTTACAGGGAAACTACCTTCACATTTATTTCCAAGTGAAAAACGAAAAATTATTCAGGAGAGTTCAAAATATTCATGGATTTCTAACGAATTGTTTAAAACGGGGCCAAATCTTGTGATCAGAAGATGTGTCAGGGAAGATGAAATGCCTGATATTCTTAAGGCATGTCATGATGAACCATGCGGCGGACACTTTGCAGACAAAAGGACGGCCTATTAAATCCTCTCTTTAGGATATTATTGGCCTTCCCTCTTCAAAGATGCAAAACAATATGTCAAAAGGTGTGACAGCTGCCAAAGAGTAGGGAAACCTACCCTTTCGAATGAAATGCCATTGCAAACACAGGTACTCATTGAACCCTTTGAAAAATGGGCTTTAGATTTCATTGGACCTATTAATCCACCATCTAAGAAAAATAAGTATATATTGGTTTGTACTGATTATGTTACTAAATGGGTAGAAGCCAAAGCATTAGTATCTGCTACTGAAAATTCAGTTGTTCATTTTCTTTATTAGGATATTTTTACTCGCTTTGGTGTTCCAAGAGAAATTGTGACAGATCAGGGGAGCCAATTCACATCCAATTTGGTGGAGAAGTTGATGGAAGAATACAAAATCAAGCACGGAAGATCTACTCCTTACCATCCACAAGCAAATGGTCAAGTGGAGTCCACAAACAAAGTTCTTGAAAGTATCATCACCAAAACTGTTCATCTACATAGAAGAGATTGGGCAGAAAGGCTTCCAGAAGCCTTGTGGGCCTACAGAACTACATGGAGGAATACAACAGGACATTCTCCCTATGAACTTGTTTATGGGAAAGAAGTTTTTCTTCCCATTGAGTTCCAAGTCAAGACCTTCAAGATAGCAGTTCAGTTGGGGATGGACTTATCAGAAGCCCAAAAGCATAGAATGGAGCAGTTGAATGAGCTAGATGAGATCAGACAAGAAGCAATTTTAAGAACTGATCTAGTTCAATATCAAAGAGCTAAATGGCATGACAAGTACATAAAAGAGAAGAAGTTTCAAGAAGGAGATTGGGCATTGTTATTTGATTCCAAGTTTAAATATTTTCAAGGAAAATTTCAGACTCATTGGCTTGGGCCATATGAGATTGACAAGATCTTTAGCAATGGAGAGGTAAGAATCAAGACCATTGATGAGTTTCAAACTCCTCTTATTGTGAATGGCCACAGATTGAAATTTTATCATAAGCCACTCTCAAAAGAGGATTTTGTCAAAATGTTTCAAGAGAATTCTGCAATCAGGCTGGTACAGAATAATTCTTCTTCTCCACCAGCCTAGCTTTTGTTCTTTTCAGTTAAAAAAAAAAAAAAAAAAAAAAAAAAAATAATAATAATAATAATAATAATTGTATAAACCTAAAAACCAATCACTGATTGGTAGTCTTATACAGAAAATATAGGGTGAAAATCAGGAACACCTGACACTCTATATTTTCCAAAAAAAAATCTCTCTTTCATTTCACAAGTTTTGTGACCACCCACTCCATTCCATTCCACTTCATTCCATTTCATTTCACTTCATTTCACTCCATTCCACTTCATTTTATCTGTTTCATTCCATTTCATCAATAAAATTCTTTTTCATAACCATTTCCATCTAGTCATTTGTCATCCGTTCATGTTCATTCATCCAAATAATAGCTGTGTCAGTCTCCGCAGCTGACATCTGTTTCCGCAGCTGACACCAGTTTCCGCAGCCAGAAGCAGATTCCGCAGCTACCACTCTGTTTTCAAAAGAATGTACAGGCAGATGTTATTTTCATAATCATGAAATAAAATGCAGGTGAGAGGATCAAAAAAATGAAGACATGGAGCATTCAAGACACCAATGAAGAGCAACTAATTGAAGACCAAGGAAAAGGCAAAGATTCCAAGGTATGAGTAAAATTCATTTCAAATAGCATTGAAAAACACATTTTTATATAGTTATGAACCATAAGCTCTATCCATTATGTGCAATGATTATATTAACAACTTCCGTAACCCTTTCACGATCTCCATATGATCCTCCCACATTCATTCTCAAACGGTTCCATAATTAAACCCCCGATCTTCACTCATATTCCGATATTCCACCGGTGACAATGAGACGTAATTGATTTGACCACGGACTCTTACAGCCGCATAAATCCATAGCCGTTGTTTAAACGTGCTCACATTTATTGTGCAGCCACCAAATTTCAAAACACTGCCGGATGTGTTATACTCTGTTAATCTCACAGCCGTATCTCTGCCGTGCTCACAAAACCCCTCTCTGTTCTGTCTCACTCCATTTCGTTCTCTATTACGCTACAGTTTGCATACCCACTCTCTGATATCTACCTACAGTCATTGTGCTCATCTCCGTGCATTCAGCCGTTCTATTTCCATTGAACCCTCACGCAGGCAAATTTGTGAAGAGCAGAAAGAAAAATGGGTAAATTGCTAAGAGCAGAACCAGAAGGTCCTAAATTCATGGAGGGATATCCGCAAGTAAGAGATGTATTGAAGAAAGCAAAGTGGCTGTGGTTTATCCAAAAGTTCAGAGGTTATCATAAAGAAGTGACAAAAGCATTTGCAAGGTCGTTCAATGGCCTAGAAGTAGAAATTGGAGATCTTAAGTTTGCAGTGAACGAGGCATCTATAGCAACTGCCACGGAACTTCTTCAAGAGGGTGAGCGTTGGTTTAAAAATAAAAGCATTAATGATGAAGCATGGAGAGTAATCTTACGAAACCAAGGTATGGACATAACTATTTTTAAAAGAGGAATTCATGTTCATGCATTAAAAGAGGAATGGGCTACTTTGCTACTAGTTGTTCAAAAATTCATTACATGTGAAGGCCGTTTTGGGTCCATGTATATGTACCATACCAGGTTGCTGATGAATTTTCTAGATAATCAAACTCTCAATCTCCCATATTTTCTATTAAATAGCTTGAAGAAGATGTCTGTGACTGTTCAGAAACATTTAGGAGATGTAGAACCACATCTATATCACCACGGTGTTGTAAAAATTTTGATTGAAAAAGAGTTAAAGCAGAAGAAAGACACATGGGAACAATTTTTGATTAGAAATTTCTTTGAGGAACCTCAGGAAATTCCTGAAGGTAGTACAACAAGAAGGAGTAGAAGAAAAAGAATAAATGATGAAACTCAAATTACTCCTACTCAAGAAATTCCTGAAGGTAGCACATCAAAGAGGAGTAGGAGAAAGAAAACAAATGATGAAATTCAAAATACTCCTACTACTACAATTGAAAGAACTGATAGGGAAGAGAGACTATCAAAGAGGAAGAAGAAAGAAACTAAGGGTAAAAAGCCAATAACACCAAAAGAGAGAAAAAGTATTGAGGCCATACATCAAACCCCTTCTTCCGAAGAAGAAGATCATCAAGTGTTATCTGAAAGATTAGTTTATCTTCAAAAATAGTCATCTATGGTTAAGAAGAAAGAGAAAGGAAAACAAAAGAAAAAAGATAGTGGACCACAGCGTGTGAGAAGAAGCAGCAGACTTAAGGGGAAATTGAGGAAAGCACAAATGAAGGGACCCCATTTCATTGATTTGGGAGAAGAAACATCTGAAAAATCCCCAGCTGACCATAGTCCATCTCACTCTCAGTCAGTTAGTGAACCTGGTTCATTTCATTCTCAGTTAGACATTGAGCAAGATGTTGATGTGAGCCCTTCTCAGCCAGATTTTGAAGATAACTCTCCTTCACGGAATTATGGGGACAACCAAATAAAAATGACACCTGAAATAGACCCCAAGTAGCAGGAAGTATATGATTACATAGAAACTTTGGAAAAAGCAGCTACAGGTCCCAGTACTTCGTCCATTCAGCCTCATACAGTACAGGATGATTTAGTCCAATCACTAAAACATGAAGTCTTTGAGCTAGAGCTTTTAAATAGACACATCAAAAATGAAAATGAGACATTGAAGGAACAAGGCAAACTAGACAAAATCATTCATGATAATACCATGCTACATCTAGGAATATGGCAGAAGAAGAACAAGAAATTGAAAAGGAAATGCCAGAAGTTAAGCAGAGCACTGGTTAATATCAAATTTAGGTGCTTAATGAAGAAGCCCAGGATGATGGCAGCACCAAGGAAAAAGAGGAGAGGGCTAGATGTATTGGCTGAAGTGTCAAGGCATATGAACTGAGGAAGGATTATCAAAATTTTGGTTGCATGAGGACATGCAACACCTTCACAGTGGGGGTATGTTGAGTCTCAAATCTGCATCTTTTCCATACATTTTTCTATACCTTTTTCACCCACCTGAACCTCCCAAATTGTCAATATCATTGTATATTAACTGCAAAAGAGCATCTAACATGGTTTTTAACTATATTTTTGTGTCTGCTGTTTGATTTAGATTTTGTTCATTTAGCTGCAAAATCTTGCCACTTTCCGCAGCTGCTGCAACTTTCCGCAGCCATTTTGTGAAACTCTATGTTACAGGTGTCTACAGGAAAAACGAGCCACATGGGCAAGTCAGAAATGATGTGGACATGATTCGTGTCCTATTGGCTCGAGAAAATTCATCTAAAGAGGCTGCGGTCAAAGGTGTCCAAATGGAAGTCAACCGTAGAGTCTCACGGTGACAGGACTCTGTTTCGTGTCACGTGAAGGTTCATATGGCCGTTTCTGAATTGCGGGGGACAAATCAACATCTGTACATGGCTCCATAGCCGAATTCAAACATCCACTCCTCATAGATTTACTCTTCAATACGGCCATGATCCTAGATCTGTGGACGTAATGGTCTACGTGTTCTCCATCAGCATAAACTTTAGGAGTCAGTTATATTTCTTTTGTTATAAATAACGCGTTTGCATACACATATTAGATTAGTCTCTGTCAGTTTTTATTAGTTTTCTCTGTAATGTAATTACGTTGCACTTGTGCCGTAATATCACCTTTCTGTTATGACTGCATTTTAATATAAGAAGACTCTGTTTCCAAACGTAATTCGTACTTGAAGATTGTTGCCAAGGCTGGTGTAGAGGGCCCCTTCACTTTCCAAGGTTCTGTGCATTATTGTATAGTTCTTGTTTTATTTCTTTAAAGCTCATTGTGCCATAATCCATTCACATGTTTATACATTGCATCTTTCATGGTATATATGCTTCATTTATGTTTATAATCTTTCATGCTTTCCATGTTACTTCTGTCTTTCATGTTTTATGTTATTAATCACTGATCAGTGTTCTTGTTTCAGGTTATAAATAGGCAGCCCGGGAATTTGCATAAATTTTTTACTAATGACATGGAATTAATATTGTTCTGCTGCTAATTTTCTTTTCTTAGTTTCTGTTTAATTTCAGTACTGCTTTGTTTAATTCAGTTTTGCTCATTTGCTTCAGTAGTTAAATTTAGATATATTAAACTGCTCATAACATCTTCAGTTGCCTCCGAAAGCCACAGCTGGACTGATGGTGAGGGATTGTATTATGAAATGTGTGGTTTGATATTAGTTTCCTTTCTGCAAATTTAGATATATTAAACTGCTCATAACATCTTCAGTTGCCTCCGAAAGCCACAGCTGGACTGATGGTGAGGGATTGAATTATGAATGTGTGGTTTGATATTAGTTTCCTTTCTGCAATTTAGAAATATTAAATTGTGCATGACATCTTCAGTTACCTCCGAAAGCCACAGCTGGACTGATGGTGAGGGATTGAATTATGAATGTGTGGTTTGATATTAGTTTACTGTCTGCAAGTTAGATATCAGTTACTCAAGTTGTTTATGGTTACTTCCGAAAATCATAGCTGGACTAATGATGAGGGATCAGAAGACAAGTTGATGTAATTTGATTTAGATTTACTTTGATGCAATTTTGGATTTCTTTAAGCATAGTTTCTTTTGTGTTTAGACAGCAGCAAGGATAGTTTGGTTTCATGCTCAATAGTTTACTGTTTTGATTTATTAGACTAGCAGCATATTTTCATTTCAGCAGCACATTTTCATTTCCTTTCAAGTTTTGTCATTGTATGTTTTAAATTCCTTTCTAAGTTTCAAGTTGGTAGATCATTATAGAGGATATAATTTCCTTGAACAATCATAACCATACTTGTTTTTATTTTAGAATTTCCATCTAACATTAGAAAAACAAAAACGACAAAAAAATAAGAAATAGGTTATCTTGCACATATAGTGCGCTGCACTTCATCAGCTTACGAATCCTGGATTGAAAAATTAAATGCAGCAATTTAGGACACACTAAATTGACCAAACACGATGTATGGCAGCAAGGGTGCGGCCGAGGTAGTTCCTATGGCGGTTCCGCTAGTAGTAGTTCCGGCATTAGGGCCAGGATTACCGCTAGTGTTAGGCCTTGGACCAGACATAGTGAAGGTGACAGGGGGAGAACCAGAAGTAAAAGGAGAACCCAATTAATCAGAAGAGGAGTCGGAGTGCGGACTCGGAGGAGGACTGGCTCGACGATGGCGGGACGGAGCAGGTCGACTGACCGGAAACTGAGGGTGAAGGCCAAGAAGTCTCCGGGAGGCGCGCCTTGGGGGCGCAATGGTGAAAACACAAACACGGCACGAGGGGAAGAAGAATGACCGACAAAGGCAGGGAGGTGCAGAATCAAGTGATTACAATGTCGAAACAAGGGCAAAAAAGGTGAAGTGTCAATTGATTTTAAAGTCTTTGCCGGACGGTGTAAACCAGGCTCTTCTTCGCTTAGGGTGAGTGTGTGGAGTGCGTTAATTTTAATTTTTAAACCCTTTTCGTTTTGAGAGCAAGAGAAAAAGTGTGCTGCGTAACTGAAAATAATGCTGCAAAAATAGTATATAATGCTGAAATAACAGAAAATTAACAGCTACTAGTGCACCGATTCAACCCAACAAGGCGGGTCTCTCAAAACTAGTCTAAAAGAGGGAAAAAATCTAGTCAAAACACACTAAAAAGAGGCCAAGAGATCTAGGGTCAAAAGGGACAGGGATCTAAAGGAGAAAGCTGTTGAAAAGAGGTGCAGATCACAGCCAAGAGGCAGAGGCAAGGTGGCTGGAAAAAAGGAGGAAATCAGCAAAAACAGAAAGGACAGGGAGGAGATCCTAAAGGGAGTTCCAAACAAAACTACAAGAGGTGGTTTGAAAGGAAGAAGAGCTGATTTAAAGGGATCTGAGAATGAGGGATCAGATCTGAAAAAGGTAAGGCTGAAACTCTGAAAAATCAGACACCTGAAACAGCTAAAACTCTTCCACCAAAAGTGGAGGGTACTGAAGCCCTAGGGGGCTAGGTTCCCACTTAGATGAGCAAAAAAGATTAGAAATAGGTCCAAACGGGCGGGGACAGAGGCTGGAAAACCCTGACAGAAGCTTCAGCAAAACCCAGAAAAATTGCAGAAAAACAACAGAAAAAAGCACAGGTTGCAGGTTCTGACCTGTTTTCCTGTTCAGGTCACAGAAAAAGGGCTGAAAAGTGCGACCTGGAGTCCAGGTCACAGTTTTTGGGCTGAAAAGTGTGACCTCCAACTCCGGTTGTCCCGGCGGAAGATTTGCGGAAAAGTTGCCGTCTCAGTTGCGGCTGATGTCTGTCACCTGCGCAATAGGGCCAGAAACACGCGGAAGTTAGAAATTTTAATGTTTTAGGGTTTTATAGGTGAAAAAAAAACATGAAAATAGGAAAAAAAAAAAGCTGAAAAGAAACCCTAGGGTCTGAAGTAGCTGGATATGCAGGAATATGAAAAACGACAGCGGTCGTAATTGAAAACCCGTGTGGAGTCGCCAATTGTTAGTATGAATCCTTTGTCGAAGTGTACGAAAATACCACTTACCTACGCATAACTAATAGCCCTAACATCAAATATGGCTGCCAATATCTTCAGAATTGCAAACTAGTTTGATCAAGACAAGAGCCGCAAAAACCAGATCTATGCATAGAAAGACATTAAGCAAGAAAGAAGGGTTTTCCATATATCCAATAGACAAGACAAGAAATAATTTTTGAAAGAATTTTTTGTATTAAGGGCACCTGGGAGGAAAACAAGAAGATGTTTCCACCTCTCGCTGGGATGGGTTCTGTCTCAAGACTTCGCATCTAGTATTTCTCTCTCTCCTGCTGGTGTAGAAAACCTGCATAAAGATAGAACTCAAAGGGAGCTCACACAGAAATAATGGAAAATGTGACAATGATAATGGCTCAAAGTCAGACCAAGAGTTTAGATCCAGAGTGATCTAATAGGCAACAAAAGGTGAAGAATGGTAGGAAAAACCCTCCTATTTATAACAAAATATTGGGTCATTCTAGATCTTGGTGCACGATTAAAATAATGTTAACCAAATCTATATCCACCTTTTATGGAATATTTTATCATATTTTATGGAGGGAAAAAGAATTTGACTTGGGTCAAATCCCTTTATTTGTCAATAATAAATAAATAAATGATTTATTTATCTTTTTAAGGAAGTGGTTGAAGGATAATCAAATAAATAATGATTTATTTAATTATTTGTGGATGATTTTGTCATATTTAACAAGGAATAATATCTAAATAAGATTTAAATAATTATTCCTAGAAAATAATAAGATAAATAAAGGTTTATCTAATTAATTTCTTTGTTTTGGGTTGAACATGACTAGGAATAATAATTAAATTATGGTTTAATTAATTATTCCATGAGGAAAATCAAACAAATATAGGTTTGTTTAATATTTCCTTTTGGGGTTTCCTGTTTAGACCATAAACAACCTAATAAATGTGGTTTATTAAGTTATTTTACATAGTGAGAGCAATTTTACTTAGGGTAAAATTGGTCTTACATGGTGTACTTGGGTCCATCTAATGATAGTAGGTTAGATGACCAAAAAATGGTGTAACAGTAAGTTTTATTGAAAAAGGAAATACAAGCACTAATCGATTTCTTAAATTTCTGACTAAGGGTCCCCACTTATTTAGTATTAGTGATAATATTAAATAAGAAGGGGGGTTGTTGCTGGCCACAAAAATTCCATAAAAAACCCTTTTTCATTCAAGCATAAGTTAAATACATAATCTTAATGTTTTATACTTAGCGCTTTTCATTCACTTTCACATATTAACTTTTAACTTTATTATTTAATTCCCTATATAAATCAACCTGTTCTCGTATTATTATAATTATATAAAATCCCCAAATATTATATATCCCACCCCTTGGTTGAAATATAACCATAATACTATGTTAAATCGGATTAATTAGTTAAATCTTTAACTAATTAAGAGCCCCGACTCCCCGCCACATTAAAAAAGGATTAATTACCCTCACGGTTAATTAAGAACTTACCCCACCAATCATACTCGTTCCGATATGATTAAATAATATTTAATTATTTTGGGCCCGCCCTTTTAAACACCCGTCATCTCGCCTCCCCGACAGCCGTCTGATCAACCCCTTCACATCCAATGGTTGTCGTCCATATCGCACCACTTCCCACGACTAAACGTTAACGCGCGATCACTAAGCGGTTTTGTGAACAATGCCTCGCCACGCATCGCATGATCTATGGAATCGCTGGCTCATGGCTGAATACCACCTGTCCCCAAAAGCGGTGCGATGTATACCACTTACCACCCTCCGCATACGACAAACCCTTTCCCGCATACATCATCCGCCTGAAAAATAAAACCCCGCCAACCTTGATTTTGTTAATAAAACAAATAAAACGTCATTTTCATTATTTTTTGTTGCGACCAGTGTTCCCATGCAAAGAACGTCAAAGCCAACTGTCGAAGATTTCCAACCACCACCTCGCTAAGAAACTTGCAGCCAAACAGTCTAGAACCTGTCAGCAGTTGCCTACACTTGTTTTCATCACTATTCACTTCTCGGAAATAGGTATTTATCCAATTTCCGTCGAACCCTGCAAGTCTTGGTTTTTTCTTTAATTCCACAGAAAAAGACTAAAAAACAGTACAATTCAGTCGTTATTTCACTCCATAAGTTACCAGAATTGTAATTTTGCCCGTTTTTCCACTAAAAACCCAAATTCCTTTCTGAATCCACAAGAACCAGAAATGGAAACCCCTGTGGCTTTGAATGTTGTGCCTTTGAATTCCCCCCACAAATATTTAGACTATCTGCCTCTAGCGGATAGGGATTTCCTGATAAAAGAACTCATCCTTAGCGAAAATCCTCTCAGAATCTTTTTCCAATGCAGAGATAGTTACTTGAATGGCTCTGATATTTTGGGACTGTGGGAATCCAATCTTCCTATGTATCTTTTACCCTCAGTTCATGTTTTTCCTGAAATAATTTATCACTGCCATGCCAATTACGATCCTAATCAACGAGCAATCATGTCCCCAAGTCAAACCATTCTTTTCCCACTAACTGCTCAATCCATCAATGAAATGTTACAGTTTCATCCTGGTCAAGCCCTGACTCCTCTTTCCATGGGATATTTACTTGAAAAATCCACAAATTTATCCCAAGAAGAACTGAATCGCCTCTGTCAAACTTTTATGCTACAAGAGCATCAACCCAAAGGCCCCCCTCCTTATGGATATACCTTTTTCACAGATATGGGCATACTCATACTAAATATGATATCTTCAGTAATGGGATTCAACACTAGTGAATACGTTGATAAGTTAACCCTAGTGTTGTTGTCAATTTTTACTCCTGGACAGCCCCCTGCTGTGAAATATGACTTTGCTTCTTACATTGCTAATAAGATTCATGACTAGTTCATGAGACTAGAAGATGAAAGAGTATTCAAATACTCTACTTTCATATACCATATTATTCTTTATTACCTATACCGAAATCATACAGAAATTAGGATATATGGGTGTGAGCTCTGTCCTTTCAAGCTACCAAAGTATGTTCCGATGAGGCTCTTTGCCTTAGAATACTTCAGACAAATGATAAATTCAGACATAGTCCATTTTTACAATGCAAAGAAGAAATTTGAGCTCAGAATCAAGAGTCAATTAGGTCCTTTTGTCTGTAATACTAGAGATGTAGGGAAAGAAGCGGAAAGAATTCTAGAAGATTATCTCAAGTTGCAAAATTTTTTTTGGTACAAAGACCAGGAATTGGCCCTTCCTCTGCTGGAACCTCTCAGCAACATTTGTAGGAAACCAGTGCACCAGCCACAGTAGCATCCAAAGGTAAGGAAAAAGAGACTGATACACAGGCCACAGAGCAATTCAAAATTTCGGAGCAGCCTGAATCTTCTAAGAAACAGGTCCAAATGCAGATTTCTCCCACTCAGGTCAATGTGGCAAAACCTCTAATCTTGCAAACTCCCCAAAATGAGGAAAAAATCAAAAAGAGAGACGGAGAAACAGCTACCCCTATCAGTGGACCTTCAAGCAGCCTGGTGTCAAAAGGAAAAGATTAAATCTTCTCTCAGAAGAAGAATTTGTTGAAGAGACCATTGACAGTCAGAGGAAAGGATTAGACAACCAACAAACATTTACAATCAGTGGGACATCCACTAACTCACAGAGAAAGGAGCTAGAAAGACAACAAAGTGCAGAGGTATCTTCCTTTAGACCACCAGCGAAGGATGCTTGGGATATTAAGAGGACATTTATAAATATAAAAGCCAAAAATGATCCATTAAGACTTCAAGTTTATAATCAATATTTGAAGATGGCTCCCAAAAATCAACAGAGATTGATGTCAGCCTATGACATCCAGGAAGGTAAAATGGTGATGAGTCATTTCAAGCCTAAAGTGCAGCAGTCTCAAACAACAGCAGATTATGTTAGAACCAATTTTGAAGTTATGGCAAAAGATATTCATCCTTTGGATCATATTGAACTACATAAACAAACTGGAGAGATGATTTATTTAACCTTGACTGGTAAGTCAATGATGGTCCAAAGATTACAATATTCCTTGGATAATACAACTGCTCAACTACATCTTGAAAAAGCTTCCTCCCAGGCCAAGGACAACAGAATAAAAACTTTGGAAGAAATAATTATTGGATTGGTTCATAATCCCAAAGATGTTAAGGCTACAGAAGCCTTGATCAAAAAGAAATATGATGATATTGCAGCCCTAAGGAAACAACTAAATTTGCCACCTTCAAGGCATCCATAGACTACTGAGGTAATAAAGCAAAAATATGAAGAAGAATTGATGGATTTTCTCTTAAAACTTAATGAGAAACTGAATGAGACTGAACAAGAACTTGAAAAAGAATTAAAGGAAAAGCAGGGAGAGTCGACCTCTCAGCCTCCCAACATGATACCAGTAGTCTCAACAGCAGTCCCTTCTACACTTGGGACAACAGTAGCACCAAACATCCCAGCATCCACAACAGAAGTAGTCACAGGTACATCAAAAATAGGGCAGTCAACAGGACTAGCACAGGGCAACACTTCCAATTTGAGCACTGAGGAATTAATAAAATCAATGGAGGAATTGAAGCTGCAAGTTACAAAGCTCCAGAAAGCAAAGGAACAATTTACTACCTTGGAACAAAAGTATGATCTCTCAAAAATAAATGTTGCAGAAAAGACAAGAGAGATCAACAGGTTAGAGAAATTGGTGAAAGCATTAGAAAAGGATCTCACATTGGAGAAACCTTTGAAATAAATCAAAGAAATTCTTTGGACCAACATCACTCAATCAATAAATGATGTCTGGCCATCAATCCAAATAATTTATGAGAAAAATGATTTAGTTAAACTGGCTCTAGAAGAAGTTCAAAAGGCAAGGGAAGAATTAGGGAATATGCCTGAAGAAGCCAACGAGCTCATATAGTTTTTAAATACCAAGAATAAATATCAGCTTGAGGAACTGGGCATTCAAGACAGAACAGGGACAATTTTGGAGGTAAAAAAGGTTCTTACTAAAAGAAATCTGATGCAAAACCTAGAAAGAAGATGCCATGATATGCAGGAGGAAATTAATGATTTTATGAAAAGATTCGATATTTTGCAGAGTAAAGGGTTGCCAAGTCATTTAGTTACTCATGATAAAATAATGAGTCATCAAAGCTATGTTGAGAAATTGAATAAATATGCAGACAACCAGAACAATTCATCGACAAGTTCATCAACAGCAAAAGCGTTGCCTACAGGAAAAATTCTTCATGACAGTCTAGATTTTTTTTTTTATCTCGAACATTAGGTAAAGCACTTATTTCCAATTCAGCCTACTTTTTTTAGATACATAGAAACTGATGAGACCCTGAGAAAGCTTCAAAGAACCGGAATACCAGAAGCATAATGGTGGGAAGACATGTTGGATATTCTGTAAAAATATCCTTGGATAAATTTTGATTATTTACTACAATAAGTAATGGTAAAAAGGATAAACAGAGATCAAACAGGTTAAAGTGTATCAGTACAGGTAAAGAGTATCAGTAAAAATAGATCATCCAACACAGAGTTACCAAAGAAGACAACAACAAGCCAAATCATAGGGCTTGCCTCCAGCACACTCATAAAAAAAAGAAACATCATAACATCGGTTACCTTTTCTCCTATCTACGAGACTATCTGTCTCTATTTTCTTGTAATGTATTCATGAGTCATCCTAAAATATATCTCACTCTGTTAAGAGATATTTTTTATAAATTTTTGTATAAATACACCCTCAATTAGAGTATTGAGGGGGGTGGATTCTTAGACTTTGCTGTAATATTGATTATTTTGGAATAAAGTGTTGTTGGACAAATTTCGTATGGCTAGCTGGATAAAGAATTGATGCAAAGGAATTTTCACAGGATTATTGAGTCAGACAACAGATCAATAAGTCTTCTATCTCTTATGTTTTAAAGTTTTATACTTGTTTATTATACCATCTATGTTTCATATCTGAATGATAAACGAAAAAGAATAATTCATAAAGTGCTTAAGTGCAATCTGTTTTCAATCGTTGTTATTCTTAATGTTTTCCTCTAAACTAGTATGAACAATGAATTCTTAATTGCTCCTGTTTCCTAGTTTATTCATTTTGATTATTTGGTAAATAATTCTTAATTTCTCTTTATTAATAGTCATTCAAGTTCCCTTTTTCGAATATGTTGAAGGATTCTTAATTTCCGTTCACCCATTTCGATTCCATTCCATTCATTTTAGATCTTTAATTATTCCCTATTTAATTACCTTTCCCTGTGAAACCATCCCTTGTTAAGAAACTAAATCCAGTTAAGTCATCTTTCTTTGACTCCATTAGCCCAATGGCCTAAAATTTTCAGTCATACCCCTCTGTTATTGAATTACACCACCCAAACACAATCAAAATCCCTAAACTTTCCTAACTAGCCTAATATCTTTCAAAAACAAAGCTAAAACTGAAAGAGAGAGCCCTCTATGGGTACAGATTGGCTAGATTCTGCACCTAAAAGCTAGTTTGTGGTTACCTCGGACCCCTTTCCTCTTCCCAACAACTTCAAGGAAAATCTGAGTGATAACATAGTGGCGACTCCACTAGGGACCTGAATAATTTACTTGTTACTATTGTTTACTTTATAAACTACAGACGGACCCTGAAGTTAGCCAGGTAGCCTTTGAAATTTCTCTTACTTTTCAATTTCATAAGTAAATAAATGCTGCTTCAGTCTATCTCCGGTCTAGTTTATGAACTGAACATTCAGTTTCAAACACTTGATCAGTTCCTCTAGTCAAATAAATCTTTAAGAAGATCTAAATCCAATATATAAAACCTCTTAAAATAAATTGTTGAAGTTGTATTGTCAATTCCATTTAGACAAAAAACCAAAAAAAAAAAAACACCTAGAAACCTAGCTTCATAAATGACTCATTACACCAGGGCTAATCCTAATCCAAATCCACCACCTATGTTTGAAAATCCGAATCTGATCCCCAGAATTCTTAGGAGATAAGAGAGGCAAGAAAATTCTGCTAGTTCTCGGCCTCTCTATAGATCAATATCCTGTCCTGTGAAGTGGATTTACCTTGAGGATGAACCTTTTGATGAGCAATTTGAAACCTCTTTATTTGTAAATTTTTCTGAATCTGAGTTGTCCCACTTGGTTCAAGACCCAATATTTATTGAAGATTTACAATTTGAATTTGTTACTTCACATCTTGAAATTTTTTTGCGAAATTCCGTACAATCTGAGCTTACCTCTGAAGGAACACCAAATATTTCTGTGATCACTATAGCCTCTACAAGTTCATCAACATTTCCACAATCTTCTCAACCCCAAACCACCCCTTCTACCCCTCCATCCACCACTCCCAGACCAACCTCAACTGTTATTTCATCACTACCTGCAGCAATGGCAAACAGGTATGCTCCTTTGGTATTACCAGCCAATCTAGTGGCTATTCCCCAAGACTACCAAAGTAAAATCACTCTATTTGATGGTTCTGGTACCTACACTGCACAACAGCATACTAAAAAAATGACTGATTATTTTGAAATATATGAAATAGATGCTGATGATGTAAGAATGAGAATATTTGTTCAAAGTCTTACTAGAGAAGTTAGAACCTAGTTTAGAGCCCTTCCTGCAAACAGTATCACTAACCCAGAAGCTCTTTATAGAACATTTTTAAATAGATGGGAAAAGAAGAAAGATCCTCTCAAAATATTATCAGAATATGAAAACTTGAAAAGAGGAACACAAGAAACTGTGCAAGATTACTGCACTAGGTTCAATAATGTTTACAATGCTATCCCCCAAAACCTCATACCTCCTCCAGATTTAGCATTAATCAAATTCCCTGATGGATTTGATTCTGATATGGCATACCAGCTTAGGGAAAGATCTCCTAGGACTTTAGAAGATATGAAAAGTATAACTGTCAGTATTGAAGCCAATCTGATATCTAAATGAGCTAAAGCCAGAAGTGAAAGGAGAATACATTTAAAAGAAGAACCCTCAGCCTTTGAATAGAAACTAGATGCTATTATTAAAGGGATGGAAAGGCTAGGAGATAGAGTAGAAACAATTGAAAGGAAATCTCCTTGGGATGGTCAACCAAGCAATACTGGGAGAAATCCAAATTTCAGAAAAAACCAAAACACTGGAAAGATTGGTCCTGACCAAAACATTAGGCCCCCATTCCAGGAAAATTATGCTGAAGCCTCAAATTCTGATGAACCAATAGAAGATACTCAAATAAGCAACTTAACTGGACGCAATAATGAACAGGAAATTTTCTTGACCCAAAATGATCAAGAAGCTCACATTCTTAAACAATTCCAAACTCATTTAGGAGAATCATTTGACTTCAAGGAGGCATATGATACAACCATTTATGAAGTCCACAAGAAATATAATTTGAGGAGCAGAAGAATTGATGTCCCTGAAACAAATAAACAGAAAGCTACAAAACAACCTCTCAAAGGTAAAACCAATACTACCCCTGTACATATTCTTTCTAGATCAGATCCTAATCCTGCTAATCCAATCATTGAAGATGTATCTGATAATCAACCTAATAATAGACAACTCTCCAATACCCTTCCTCCCAAAGGAAATGTAGAGGAACCTCTAGAAGTTGATTTAGAAACAACCTCAGCCCACAACCCCACTCCTAAAAAGGAAAAAAATACAGAAAACACAGAAGATAAAGAGAATCCAACTTTCCGAAATACAAGAACTCAGAATGAAAAACCTTTTAATTTGGAGGTTGAAGTAGGCAAATTAAAAATAGTTGTTCCATTGTCTGAATTAGCTAAACATGATGTCTATAGAAGTCAAATCAATAGATCACTCAAGCTCACTGGAAGTGAAGACTCAGTAAACATTTTTGATGACCAACCGAAATTACTCTTTGGCCCTGAAGTAAATGGAAAACCAGTTAATGGAGGAACTCCTCCATTCTGTGTAATTTCAAACAAACATGATAAAATAATTCATAATGACATGCTTGATTCTGGGGCATCTCACAATCTAATGCCCAAATCTGTAATGGAGAAATTAAACCTAGATATCACCAGGCCATACAAAGATCTCTTTTCTTTCGATTCAAGTCAGGTGAGTTGTTTAGGATTAATCAAAGACTTGTGTGTTTCACTGGTTCAATACCATGCAATAACAATATTGATGGACATAGTAGTAGCAGATATTCTTCCAAAATATGGCATGCTATTGTCCAGATCTTGGGGTGCAAAGCTTCAAGGATCTCTTCAATTGGACATGTCATACGCTACTATTTCAGTGTTCGGACACCCAAAGAAACTATACAGAGAAACTTTAATGAAATATGTAGTCAGTAGTCAAGAGAAATTCAAAAATTTTCCCATCTACTCAGTACACTCTGATATGGATTCATTTATTCTCTATAATGCTGAAATTGATCCTCCCACTGAATTAGAAGTTCCAGTAGCAGAACCAAAAGAAATTACAAATGGAAAATCTAGTGTTCAAATCTAGGAAATATCTGAGAACAATGACACATCAGATACCCAAGAGAAACCAGAAGAAAGTAAAAAACCAAATCTCACTGTTAAAAAAGTTCCTGAAAGTCCTGATACCAATTATGAACATGAAATTCTTTGGCACTTAGAATTTGATGGTTTAGTTAAAAATTAGGAGCAGGAGCAGAAATTTGGGTGCACAAACTTGAAAATGATCATGCTGAAGGCCATGCCTACAGATTAAACTTTAAATGCACCAATAATATGGCAGAATATGAAGCTCTTTTGCTAGGTCTTAAACTTGTCAAAAGATTAGGGGAAATTAGAGTATCTGTCATAGGAGATTCTGATTTAATCATTCAACAGATCAAAGGACACTATCTAACAAATGATCCCAGACTGAGAGAATATAGAGGAACATTTGTAGAGATACTCAATAATTTTCTACAAGCTCAGCTTACTAAAATCCCAAGAAAACAAAACTTGCACGCCCATAGTCTGGCAATGTTTGCCAGCACTTGTAAATTACCATTTGAACCTTATCATCAGTTCACAGCTGAGATTAGACATAGACTAGCCATACCTGACAATTTTAAGAACTGGCAAGTGTTTGCAAGTGATGAGCAGATTAACAATTTCCTGACTTTAGAGAAAGAATTTTCTAATAGTAACATAGATGAAGATACAGTCATTGAATTTGATCAAAAAAATGAGCCATAAATAGACATTTCAGAAGAAAATGCAATTCAAATGCTTCATCCAACAAAGTTCACTAAAAAAGAAATGCAGGACCTTAAAAAAATGGATGTTGATGAGATTCTGGAAGGAGAATCTGAGGTCATTAACTTAAAAGACAATCATTTGCCTAAAGGATTAACTCCTTTGGAAGATCTTTTTGATTCTAATTATATCCCAAAGAAACCTAAGATGGAACCATTGAAAGTAGATATTGAGGAATATAACTTGGGAACTGAAGAAAATCCAAAAATGATAAAGTTATCTAAATCTTTGCCTCCTGACCAAAAAATAAAATATGTTGAATTAGTGAGAGAATTCCAGGATGTCTTTGCCTGGAGCTATGAAGACTTGAAATCATATGACACCTCCATAATTCAACATACAATACCTTTGAAAGAAAATCAGAAACCATTCAAACAGAAACTCAGAAGAATTAACCCTGTACTGCTGCCCTTAATTGAAAAAGAAATCAAACATATGTATGAAGCAGGGATAATTGCTCCCATAAGGTTTTCAGAGTGGGTGTCTAATTTAGTACCTACTAGGAAGAAAACTGGAGAAATCAAATTATGTGTTGATTTAAGAAATGTAAATAAGGTTTCTTTGAAGGATAATTACCCTTTACCCAAAATGGATCACATTTTACAAAGGGTAGTAGGTGCTTCTAGGATTTCACTTCTAGATGGGTTCTCAGGATATAACCAGATTCTGGTTCATCCTGATGACCAGGAAAAAATGGCTTTCACAACACCATGGGGCACATTCAAGTATGTTAAAATTCCATTTGGACTTAAAAATGCAGGGGAAACCTTCCAAAGAGAAATGGACATCGCATTTGCAAAAGAAATTCATGATTTTCTTGTTATATATTTGGATGACTTAACTGTTTTTTCTAAATCAGATCAGCAGCATTTGGACCATCTCAGACAAGTATTCCTAAAATGCAGAAAATATGGTATCTCTTTGAATCCAAAGAAGTCCTTGTTTGGTCTAGAGGAAGGTAAACTCTTGGGCCATATCATCTCCAAAGATGGCATTAGAATAGATCCTGCTAGAATAGAAGCTATACTGCAGATACCTCACCCTAGGAATGTCAAAGAACTTCAAGCTTTTTTAGGAAAAATAATTTTTTTGAGAAGATTCATATCTAGCTTAGTTGAACTAATTAGATTTCTTAACAATATGTTAAAAAAGGATTCAAGTATTAAATGGACAGTAGAAGCCAAACAATAATTTGAAGAAATTAAAATGGCTTTGACCAGAACTCCAGTCCTTACAAGTCCACAATTTGATAGAGACTTCATAATATTTTCATTTTCATCAGAACACACTATAGAAGTTGTTTTATTACAAAACGATGATCAAGGATGTGAGAAACCTATAGCCTTTTTTAGTAAAGCACTGAGGGATGCATCATTAAAATACAACATCATGGAAAAACAAGCTTTTACACTTGTAAAAGCCATTAAAGACTTTAGAATCTACATATTATATTCCCATGTGATAGCCTATGTACCAAATGCTGTTGTCAAAGACATCCTAACTTAGGATGGAATTGAGGGAAAAAGGGATAAATGGATTGCTACCATATTAGAGTATGATATTGAAATAAAACCTACAAAACTTATAAAAGGACAGGGATTGGCCAAACTCATGACAGAAACAAATTGTCAAGCCCTGGACATTAATGAACTGGACGACGAACAGGAGATGGCGACTCCACAAATCAACCAGGCCTTCTTAGATTCACCTTGGTATGCTGATATAATTTATGTACTATTAAACTTGTAAGCTCCTCCAGGGTTGTCTAGAACAAAGAAAAGGTTTTTAAAGATGGCATCTTCAAATTTTTGTATTTTAGATAATGTTCTTTTTTGGAAAAATCATGAAGGTATTCTATTGAATTGTTTATTAAAAGATGAAGCTAACAAGGCTCTCCAAAAATTTCATGCAGGAGACTATGGTGGACACCTTTACTGGAAATCAACTGCAGATAAGATCCTAAGGGCTGGATTTTATTGGCCAACCTTGTTCTCTGATGTAAAGAAATTTGTCACTGCTTGCCATAAATGTCAAATTTTTGAAGGCAAGAGAAAACTATTACCTTTACCCCTGAAACCAATTTCCATAGAAAACCCTTCCAACAATGGGGCTTGGACTTCATTGGAGAAATCCATCCTCCTTCTTCTGGCCAACACAAATGGATCCTCACTGCCACGGACTATTTTACCAAATGGATAGAAGAAATTCCTTCCAGACAAGCCAATGACACTGTGATCATAGGATTCTTAGAAACTAATATATTATCAAGATTTGGTTGTCCTGATAAAATCATAATTGACAATGTTGTTGCCTTCAAATCCAAGAAGATGATAAGTTTCTGTAACAAATACCATATCACCTTAAGTCATTCCACAACCTATTACCCTCAAGGTAATGGACTGGCTGAGTCCTCCAACAAGAGTCTCATTAATATTATTAAGAAATTATTGGAGGAAAATAAGAAAACTTGGCACAAGAAACTTACAAATGCACTATGGGTAGACAGACTCACCACTCCAACAAATTCCCAACAGTTGGACAACCCTACTTTAACTCTCTCCTCAAACTCAACATTGAAGGCGACCACATATTTTCAGTACCACACCTATGCATTCTTCAACTTTGGCTCTGGCATCCTCTTTCTAAACAAATTTGGAGATATCCATGATAGCAGACACTCTATCCACCACATCTATAACCCTCAAATCACTGAGTCATTTCTCATTTATATATTGGATAAACTTTTTGGAAATATGGGAGTTATCTTCACCTTCTTCCTTAGCGTCTAGGATGAATAACTCATAACCCTTGATTATATTGTTATGCTCATCCATCAAAGTTATATGCTCCTATTTTATTTTTATCTCTACTACGATTTCATCCTAGAAAGGTTTCCTTTCAACTTACCTTTGAGCTCAAAAATTTCCTGGTTTGCTGCCTGGAGGTTCTTATTGATTAGGTCCATATTAATCTTGACAATATCCAGTCGTTTTCTTTATGTGCTAGGATTATCTGGGTAGCGTCAAAATCATTATGCACCTTCTTAAGGCCCCCTTCTGAAAGCCAAAGGTTGGTGAGGGTCTTGGTGAGTTGTTTTGTGGTATTTTGGGGCTTCTCAAGCACAAAATTATACAAATATGAGTCTCTATTCTTTGTTGAAATTTTACTATATGTTTCTTGAGATCTACTACTTCATTGTTTCTATATAGTAGAACTTTGGAAAATATCTCTTTCTCTTCTTCCACCTATGCAAGTTCCTTAGACTACATATGCTCACTAGCTGACATCTTTAGCTTATGTCTTAACTATTGTACTTCATCTTGTGAGCCTTGGAGAAGGGATTTGAATGAAACTTTGTCTTCTTGATTCAGCCCCAACTTCACAATGATCTCGTTGAAGCTCTCTTTCTGCATGTGTAAAGCTATGGAGTAAAATCTCTCCTATTTTAATCTTGTTGCATCATTCTCCAACAACTTCTTAGTCTTAATGATGGTCAATTCATTTTTGTTTATCTCACTGTACATTATTTATCCTAATTGCCTATGGAAGTTGATCTTATCAGGAAGAGGGACACTTGTAAAATCTAAATAAACATCAAGGACTTTAAACTAGGAGCCACAAGGAAATTAATGTGCTAGTGGGTGTTGTAGCAAGACCTTCATTTGATTTCTCTCCAAGTCCATAGCAACTAGAAGCATTGTTTGGTATGGGAATGAATATGATGCCATTTTTTGCTAAATATCTTCCCTTATCTTTTTGTTTCTCTCTTCAATGGCCTTTCCAGTAGGCCAACTTGGCTTAGTAGCAGTTTCACTTCCTTTTGAAATTGATATGGATACCTCTGAAGAGGATGAGGTAGAAGTTTGTAATGGGTCTTCCAAAGTCACTTGGAAGCCTTATTGATCATGTATTGTCTCCACTAACCTGATCTCAATTTCTTCTTCTTATATCTCTTAGGTATTTACCTTTTACTGGTGTGTACATCCTCCATCTTTACATCCCCTGTCTCATCAACATTTTTCTCTACACCTTGTCCTTTGTTTCTGGAGTCTAATCTCCATATCTATGTTAATATGCCATGAGTAAAAGTTAGCCTTCCATTAGATTTCAGGCCTAAATTCATGCTCATAAGTTGAAGCCTTTATGCTCTCCCTTTTTTTGGAAATGACACCATGAGGGTCATAATTCTAGACATCCCCTAAATCAAAATTCATCTATTTCAGTAATTCGTTAGCTACTTGGAATTGACAATAAAAGGCCCTACTTAAACATATATCCCTTCTTAGTAGGGAAAAAATGATCTTGGTCCACATTAAGAGTATGTATAATGAATTCCAGAGTGAATATCCTCATGGGAATAAATAGAGGCAAGTGGTAATGAGGAATCTCACACCCATATACCCTAGTATCTGTGTAATCCTCAAATAGGTACCACTCTCCCACCTTGGTGTCCTTGCTAAGTTTAAGGATTTTGTTTTTTGAGGGAGAACTCTGGGAGGGGAAACAACAAGAATAATGTTATAGGAAACAACCATATAGGGGGATATGAACTGGGAATAGCTATTAGCATCTAGTCTCTTCCTAATAGCAACATCACAGTAAAAAATAGACTTCCTTAATTTATTTGAAGCCACTAAACTAAGACCAAGACACTCAAATTCATCCACATGGGTGGGTACATAAACAAGTTTAAAAATAGTGAATAATATCTAAAATAGGAGGTGGTGGGAAAATGGCACAAATGCCCCAATTAGGTAAGAAGGGATGTCAAAAAATGGCTAGGTTGCATCATATCCCTTAGCCACCATAGAGAGGCTTTATTAGTTATATTGGCATTGTCATCCCTAAACATATGGGAAATTAGGGACAAAATGGGTTGAATAGGCCCTACAAAAAGGGTTATAGGGGAGTTATCAATAATAGACTGAGACTGTATGCCAGGAGAAAGGACCATTTGTAGAAATGATTGCTTCTCATCAGCTGAAAGGGTAGTGTAATGGTAGACCAACTTAGTTTATGTAAATTGTTGGTGTGTAGGGGAACTTGGGTAAACTAGGGCTTTTTGAATTACCTCTCAGGTCACCTAAAGGATTTTAGCCCTGGTGGAGGAGAAAAAACAAATATTATGTTCTATGTAGGCGGTTATTAACCAAGAGACAAAATCAGGTAAATAATGTACTGAGGATGCAATTTGGTAATATAGACCAGAATCGAATACCCGAAATGGGTCTTCCCCTCTGACATGGTCACCTTATAGGTTAAAATGAAGGTCCATGAGGTGGTAGGAATAAGAGGGGTCACCAATTTGTGCCTCTGTTTCCATGAGATGTTGGACATTGGAGGAGGGTTTTACCTCCTAGGATTTACGGGTCTTGGGGGCTGATTTCTTCATGTTTTGATGAATAGTCAAATAATTTGCAGGTGGAGGGGACTAACTAGTTACATGGTTGTCCTGACAACAACTAAAAACAATGTCGGAGGGAGGTTCTAGATTGGATGAGTAATCAAATGGTGTTACAAAGTAGAAAAATTGTGGGAGGTGTTTGCACTAGGAAGCAATACAAAACTTCAAAAATTTGGAGTGGGAAGGGTTTTTATAGGCTGAGATAAGGAAACGTTCATCTAACGTGGGATGACGTCATGGGGGGGGGGGGGGGGGCAGCTGGTAGAATGGGTTTGGTCAGTGACAGATGATAGGTGGACGAGAGCGAGGGCAAGGAAATTACCATTTACCTTTAAATTTTCTCGCTCCAAGGAAAATTTTAGGGGCTAATATTCACAGGTGGGCTAATTTTCCATGATTTTTCCAAAAACAATATTCGCCTTTTTCCATTTATTTGAAAATTATTTCACCCAAATTTTGTAGTGTAAAATTATTTTACCCTAAAAATATCTAAAATTATATATATACTAATATAAAATAATTGAAAACCTAAATAGTTTTACAAAAATATCATTAAAATTTTGACAATTGACATACTGGGGACTAGTAAGATTCACTAAGGCTTCTAAACTTTAAGATAAAATTCCATCCTTAAAATTTTCCCCGTATTTCTCCCATCAAACTGGTATCGATGACATGATGACATGGTGGGTGGTCCACACCATCCTCCGGAGGGTGGGAGAATGGGAGACTAGATCCATTAGTTACCCCCTAGAATATCTTTGGGTCGTTGGATCAGTGGGCCCGCGTGTTTGAATTGTCAACTCTGTGGGTTAGCATCAGTCTATTGCCCACGTAGGTTACCACCCCGAAATGTTTCTGGGGGATGATCAGGTAGATATGGATGATGATTCACCACTAAAATTCTCGAACTTTAACCAATGGGTTTTCCTATTCAAATTTCCTCTTTTAGCCTATTGTGCTTTCCCAGTGGAGGGTTCCATGGGTGGGGGCTTTAACCATAAGGATTTTTTCATGGCTTCAGGGCTTGATAGTTTCTTCCATTACTGATTTAATTATTTTTTTAAGCTAAGAGTCTTGAATTCAACCTCTCAGCCTTCTCAAAAAAGTTATGAAGGGCAACAACATTGGCTCCAACTGGGGACAGTGTATTGGATACAATGCACTGAGAACCTACATATTAGTGTCTTACTCCTTGGACATGGAGTCATTTTATTTAAACCTCAATAAAATAAAAAATAAGTAATAAAACACAAAAAAAATGTTAGTATTTATTGTTGGGGTCCTGTAATTTGGCTGATTGGAAAACCAAATGGCAAGGCAACATTCAAACCAAGCTTTAGAGCTCTAGGACCTAGCCATCCTAGTCTTAGAGAGGGATCTCTCAATATACTTGAGGGATATAGCTTTGTGCTTTTAAGGGTTGATTTTAGGCTAGTTGTGAAGTGCAAATTTGTATGGTTGTTGGTTGGACAGAGATGATTTAGATAGCATAGATAGAGTATGGGAATATACAAGCCATTGGGAAATGGAGTCATATGGAAGTCTAAACAGTTCAGATTGATGAATTTTGGGAACCAAAGGGAAAATATAGCTTGGTCAATGGATCTGTGAAATCATATCGGCGGGATGAGATGAACATCAAGGATTTGGAAGGAAAAGTAGAGCTTTAAGGGCTGTTTAAGACTCCTTAATTATGTATAACTTTAAACAAAGGGACTTGCAACACTATCTCAACATAAATAAATACTCAATAGCCAAGGCTAACCATAAATTCTACCAACATACTTTATGAAGATAACAGATACAAGACAAACTTTTTTAATCAAGACAAAGAAGGAGAGGAACACTCTGAATATTCTAATTGCTTCACTTAAAGGAATTAGAAAACATATAATAAGAACAACTAATTGCATTCATAAAAGGGGAAACACCCAAGCGTCTAAGACTGTAATTATAAGACCTTCAAATATGACTATCTCAGCAAGAAACAGAGGGTAAGATCAGAACGAATCCTCTCTGCCAAGCTGCAGACAATAGCGTTTGAAGGATGATTTCAGGAATAGTTTTCAAGATGCAGCAAGTAGGTAGGGTAAACCATAATTCAACCTTGACAACAATTATTTGAACTATTCTAAAATGAACAAACTTAAGGGTTTCAAAAGTATTTACACTACTTAATAAAACCTTTTAGTAGATGAAAACATAAAGGCAGTGAAGAATAAACAGGCCTAAGGTGCTTCTAGGAAACATTTCTTAGCCTCAGCTTTTTATTCTACTACAAGCAAAGCAAAATGGAACATAATGAAAAAACAGGAAATAACATGAATGAACAGAGAGTACTTCACCAAAACCAGGCTCAGGGATCTAATGGTCCAGCCTCCTTCATCAACAGAAAAGCAAAGACATCCACACTTCTTCAAAACACCAATTGTTCTTCAAAACAATGGTCTATCTATTACTTCAGAATCCATCAAATGCAAAAATTTTACAATGAGGGTTTGAACATGATTTATAGGTGAATGGGAAGGAGAGGTGACAGAGATGGCCTCAATGGTTAATTAAAACAGAGAATAAATGCATACGAATGCCCATTCTGTGCCATAAATATTACATTAACTTCCTTGCCCATCCTAGTAACTCTTGTAGACATTGAGGCTTCATTGACAGATTGGAAATAACTCCAAAGAGTGTCTTTGTAGAGAAGTATTCTTGCTGCTGCAGTCCTGTTTTTTCTTCTGGTACGAGTAAAACAGATAGTATGGGTTTTGAGACCACCCATACCCTTACAATAACTGCCTTAACAGTTTTAAAGAGGTTTTGTCAGCATAATAACTGTCAAGGTGTCTTTTAGTCCCGGGAAGAGTAAATAGCTTCACAGATGTGTCAGTCGAAGCTCTCCTCTGCTGATTTGTCCGTCTTTGTCCTTTAACACTGATTTAGCTTTGACTGTGTTTTTATCTTTAACATGCGGGTTAAGCTTTAATTTCCTGATTTATTCTTTAACCTCTGACTTTCACTGATCTTCTTGTTTTCCTTTGTGTACAGGTGGCTGCGCTGGAGGGTTTATTGTGTAACCAATGCCCATGACATTTTATTAAACTTTGAAATTCAACCCCTCGCCCCCTTACTATCATTTCCTTGGCTGTGGGAGACTTTTAATACCATTAGCCACCATAAAAACCTGCAAAACAAACAAACTGGTTATAAAATCCTGCGAATGTGGACTTACTACTTCAGGAGGCTCTAGCAGAGGTGGAGGAGCGATTGTAGAGAATGTGTATGTAGCAGAGAAAAGGTTTCATGGTGAAACACCACGAAAACTAGGGTTCAAACTGAGTTTTGCGCAAAGATTTGGAAAGGTGGTATTGGAAAACAGACATTGGTTTTCGCATGGGGTGAATGCAGTAAGCAGTTTGGGGTGGGGGGTGTTAGTCATCAATATTTTTCACCTGTTTTTGATGACTATATTCCTAGCTGAGTTTTCTAGAAGCCAATCTCCATATGTCAATTTGTCATCTAGAAAACCCCCAAACAAATTTTTTCTTTCCTAGCCCTTCCTGTCAGCCTATGATCAGAGAAATATTCAGTTTTAAAGTCATGTCTTGTTTCAGCAAAATATCCCTGTCTATAGCTGTCTTGGTCTTGCTGGTCTACTATCATTTTCCCCTTGGTTCTCATGAAACTCACTGTCCAATGTTTGACAAAGTGTCTTCTTTCCTATCCTTGATCTTCTTGTCAAACACAATCAAAATCAATGAAAGTTGCCCCTAAGTTAGGTAGTTGGGCTTTAGAGAAATCCCTTCCTCGACAAAAATAGCCTGAGCCAAAATCCTTTGTTCGATACCAACCAGCCCTGAATTAGCACTTAATCTGCAAAAGCAAACCTTGATATACCCCTAGGTCGCGCCACTAAGAAGATTTGTTGTCTCAGTCCAGAAGAAATTCTACAAAGATCTAATACAGAAAGAGATGAGCATGTGCACAGTCTAAAAGAATGTGCTCAAGATTGGGAAAAATATCCATAGCACACTAAAGGAGATTTTAAAGTTTCAAAGTCATATTGTTTGCATCTCTGCAGGGGGGAAATTGAATGACAAACATTTTCTAGACAAAAGCAAAGAGACAAGTCCAAATAAGTCTCATGTTGAAGAATTTTCCATCAGCAGGTGGAGAGCTGCAATGATAACAAAGCAGGAGTGCATGTTTCAAAGGTCAAAATTTTCCCTAAAAGCTGATACCATCCTTCAAAGCCACACAAATACAGAGGACTGATATAAGGTTGATCTGCAGTGTTCCAGTTTTTCCTTCAGAGGTAATGATGCATAAGTTTTCCCAAGGACATCAGCACAGTACATAAGAAGACAGCTGCTTCTTATGCTGCCTTGAACCTGGGATAAAAACACTAGTCAAAGAACAAATCTAATGTACCTCTGCAAACACAGTCCAAAAAAGGTTAGTAAATGTGGTTGGGAACATGCTGATAACCTCCTCCAGTAAAGAGCAGATGGTTAGGAACAGGATCAATAGGACCTCCTTAATTTAAAAGCAAAGGATCAAGGTGTTTTAAATAACTTCAGAAATTTTAGATCACCTCCATTGATGAACAACAGTAAGGCAAATTTTGGTTTAAAGAAGCCTCCTTGCTTCAACCACAATGGATACTTAGGGGTTTTGAAGGCTGCAGTGACTGGTATTTTTATAAACTTCTTCAAAAAGATACAAGGTCCCTATTTCAAAATAAATGGAGTAGTATGGTGTTGAAGACCTTCTTCAAAAAGTACAGTTGGTATGGAAGTTTTCAAGCATAGGCCTCCTTCACAAATAAGTATAGGGCCCACCATTGTTTGAGGATATCCAAAATGACAAGCAGAAAATAAATCATGACCTCCATCAGCAGATAATGAGGAAAGCTTCATGACAGGTCTGAAGGACCATTTGTAAAAGCTGAAACAATATTTTGTAATAATATCCCATTATACACAAATCGAGCATAACAGAGTCCTTATGGCCACTTTCATAGACAACATAGTTTGGAAGGACAAAATGGCAGTATCTTATGACCTTTTCATTTTATAAAACAATGTAGGCATTATGGTTCTAAAGGGCTACATCGGTGGTTTTAAAGGTGAATGATTTCCTTGATTCAAAAACAGAGTTTTTAATCATGGTTTAGAGAACTTCCTACCTCATAAACTATAGATTACCACATCATTTTGAGGAGTATTCCATTCAATATGACAAAGGTTGCAAAAGACAGAGGTTAAGGAGCGCCCGAGCAGTTTGTTTCAAAATGATTTTCTGACCAAAAAGAGATGAAATTTACAAAAGTGAGAGAGGTTTTTTTCCCTCATAGGTTCAAGAAGAAAAAAATCCTTCAGTTTCTACACAGGTATCATGGTTTGTGAGAAATGTGAAAAATACAGATGTCACGGGAGAATTTCTGCACCAGGATTCACCATTTTGACCAGTGTTGGGACAGTCAGATTTTTAACAACCAAATGGACTCAAAATGAAAAAATTCAAGTTTTTCTGGAAATTAAACTTCCATAGCTTTCTGAAGATCCATCTCGGGCCAAATTCCGACAACAGGAAGGCATCCAAAAGTAGCCTGCAAAGGGCACTATGTTTTTCTGCACCAGCATTCACCATTTTTTACCAGTGTTGGGACAGTCAATTTTTGAACAAGAAAATGGACACCAAATGAAACAAATAAAGAATATTTTAAAATTATACTTCCATATCTTTCCAACGAGCCATCTTGGGCCCAATTCCGACACCGGGAAGGCATCCAAAAGTGGCCTACAAACAGCACTATGCATTTCTGCACCAGGATTCAGTAGTTTTGACCAGTGTTGGGAAAATTAATTTTTTAACAACCAAATGGACTCCAAATGAAAAAATTCAAGTTTTTATGGAAATTAGACTTCCATAGCGTTCCAACGAGCCATCGCGCGCCCAATTCCGACACTTGGAAGGCCTCAAAAACGGGCTGCAAAGGTGCGCAACGCGTTTGAAAAATTGCGCGGCGCGCCTGTAGGTATTGACAATGTTTTTTTCTAAAGAGCACAGCGCGCCTGGATTTTTGCGCAACGCGCCTGTGCAGCAACAAATCTACTCCCAAAAAATGATCTATTTCCCCTACTATATGGACCAAATTACTTTGGAAATCCAAGAGATGAAGGATGGGCAGGTTCTTAAGATTGAAATTTGTGTAGTTGGCACACATAAGCCCCTATGGAGTTTTGGTAAATAGTGCCTGGAGAAAATTTTACAAAGCCCTTGCTATGGATCCTTATTCACTAATAAATACAATGGGAACATATAGTATGTGCACTATATATGAAATAATCATTCCTGTTGACACTTATTCTAAGGAACCTATTAATGGTGTTTCTGCTGATTAAAGTGTAGTCAAGAAAAAAAAAACGTTGTGTTGCTGTTATAATGTGAGGGTTGTTCATATGACATTGCTCAATCTATAAATATAGATGGAATATTTTATACCTTGCATGGTATCAGTTGAAGAAACATTCCATTCAATATGACAAAGGTTGAAAAAGACTATTTTAAAAAGGAGGCATCAGCAAGTTTTAAATTGTGCTTGAGTATTTTTTCTATTGGAAAAGACTGCACATTTGGAACAACTTCAAAACGATATGTCTATTTTATACACGGAAGAAATCATAAAGGAGAAGGCTGCTGTTGGGATCAACAAATTTTGTTGACAGATTTAGGTCCAACAATTGTTTCAATCCATTTTCATCACAATATGGGAAAGTACTTTGGCCAACATTCTTGAGAGATTATGAAAAGTATTGCATGCAAACATCTACATATCAATATGTTAATATGTTGTTTATACTTTTTCATGAAGTAAGAAAAAGGGC
Organism: Pinus albicaulis; assembly: GCA_034641835.2. Taxonomy (NCBI): domain Eukaryota; kingdom Viridiplantae; phylum Streptophyta; class Pinopsida; order Pinales; family Pinaceae; genus Pinus; species Pinus albicaulis. The sequence goes on along the minus strand of CM076583.1, from coordinate 119,040,656 downwards.
TCAGTTTCTTTCAGGGCTGAAATTTATAGGTAATAAGAATGACAAAATTGATGGGCGCTTAAGTAAAAATGACATCTGTGTATTTTTGTGGTTCTGTTGGGTTATGGAACATAATGCATGGTTTCCAGATCTACGTGGAGAAAAAAATGATGCAAGTAGTATGCAACCCTAGAAATAAATCACCTTGTAAGATCAACAATGGTGATTTTGTTCTGGATCTGACAGAGAAGAACTGCACCAAGAAAATTCAAGTAAAACATCACGTGTAGATTGTTGAAATAACAACAACAAGTTTTAATTCTTGGATTTTTGCAACAAATTCCAGGCCTTTATCATTACTTTCCATAGTAGGTTCGGGGTGTCATTCAAAGAGCCAATACAAGTCTCGATGTTGCAGTCCATACTCCACCACAAAATGAAGTGCATTATTCATATGTAGCAGGGTTATTGACTTCTGGAACAGTATGAGCTATTGCTCTAGCTACTGAGGTTCCATTAGGAGGAGAATGGCTGATGGAAGCCTTGGTGTTTGGGAGCATTTCTAGCATCCTTCCAGATCTCATATATCAGTCTTCTTAACATGGCAAAGTATTAAACAAATTATGGTCCTAGGTTGAAGGTTACAAGGGCTTACTAAGATCATTATGAAGAACAATGTAAAATCTGTAATGGAAGGGGCAACTGGAGATTTGCAGTTAGATATGGATCTTTGTCTTCATCTGGTGAGGAGAGGTCATGGATCAGTTTGGGGCTTATGTACTGCTCTCGGAAGAAGACCTGACCTAAAAAAAAAAAAAAAAATGAATTTATAGTCTCGAAAAGAATTTCTTGTTTCTGCTCTTATTCACTATGATGATGAAGTAGTTGGTGAGTTGCTACATATATGAACAGAGTTTGATTTGGTAGATCAATGTGAGAACTTAGGGAACCCTCAGAGATAAAGCACCAACTTTATTCTGATCAAAGGGACATTGACTGTTTCTTTTCACATGAAAACCATAGAAGAAACTTAAAGGATTTGAGTAAAAGTAGACTTAGGTTGAGGTCTTTAAATCAGTTTGCAAGGGTGTTAAAACATTGATTTCAAAGCTGCTTTGATCATCTGAAACCACAGAGAGAGACATTTATTGGAGATAGGGCTTTTTGTCAAAATTATAGAGTTCTTCTTGCTGTGGGTGTTGAAAGAAAATTCTTGGCTGAAGCAAGGATAAAAACAATGATTGAGGGAAAGAGGTTTTTGGTGCCAAAAACACAAGGATACTTCCCTTCAAAAACTGCAAACATGTCTTCATAAATATCTCTTGGCTAAAACACAATACTGAAGAGATGAATTTAGTGATGATGAGGAACAAGGCAAAGAGTCTAAACATAGCAGTGATAATGAAGAGAAAAGTGATGGGCAGTAAAGCAGTGACAAGGATAGACAAGACAACCCTCAAGAAAGCAATGATGAGGGAAAGAAAATACAAAACATGTATCATGAAGGGAATTCTACAAAGCATGTTCTATCTGCCTCTCCTAGGCAAGGGGCCATGACTTCTTCACCAAAGTTAGAATGCCAAACAACAAAGAAGAAAACCAAGAAAAGCTCAAAACTGCCCAAAGAGGGCGCCCGGTGAGAAAAAAGGAGAAAGACACCTTTAGGCTTGGAATTTTGGCCTGAGCTTCTAGACATGTTTCTAAAAATCCTTGAGGGAATTTCTCACCAAAATTGAGAAAATTTTGAAATGTTCTTGTTTTTCGACATTTTTGGGCCTAATTGCATAAAATCATGGGCGCCGCCATTTTAGTTTGGAGCATCCTCAAATCTTGAGAGTGGTACCATTGGATGAATTAAATTTAGGGGCATCTACTCAGAAATTTTTAGAGCATTTGAAGTTGTTTTGGTCCCCCAAAGATGCAAAAAACACTCACTTTTTCGACACTCTACCCACATATCAGCAAGGCCTATTTTTTGGGTTTTTACATACAGACCTATTTTTGGAGAAATTCCAGGCATCAGATTGGGAAAATTCAAGTTTTTCCAGAAATTAGACATTCAGAGCTTTCCAACGAGCCATCACGGGCCTCGTTTTGACATCAGGAAGGCTTCCAAAAGTTGCCGGAAATTCAGGGGACCTTTTGCTGATGTATTTTTTGAGTATTTTTGTAAAAATTGAACCTTTCAAAACTGCTTTTTCCTCATGTGCGTTTAGCTATTTTTGCACATGAGAAGTTATGAAAAGTCAATTTATTTACCTCTTTTAGCATTTTTTAGATATTTTATGAGATATTTTGTGCCTTGGGATTTGCAAATCCTCAAGGACAAAATAAGATATTTTGGATAGGCCAATGAGATTGCAAGTTGAACTAAGAGGTTTTCCTCACTTTGGCCTATATATTCCAAAGGCTTTCATTGTAAACAAGGCTGAACTTGATGAATAGAAGCAATATATGGTCATTTAAGCTTTGGAAAAAATACTTGTCTCATGCTTTTGGATAGTCTCTTGGATGTTCTTGGATGATGAAAGAGGATTGTTGTTGGATTCCATGACTTGGTAGAATGGTATAGTGTCTCTCTCTTTGTTTTGTTTCCTAGTTTTCATTCAAAAATCCATGTTTCTTGCTTGCTATAGGACAGTAGAGAAAAAATTTGAGACATGCCTTTGGAGGCACCTCAAATTTCCTATTTCTTCATACCTTCCATGTTTTCTTCATTCTTAGTCACATTAAATAATTCTTGATTGCTCTTTAATAACTTAAGGATATTGTTGCTTGTTTAATTCATGGTTTTATGCATGCTAAGTATGATTTACGGTATGCCCTGCTTACTCATGGCTAGCCATAGCTCCATCCATGAAATTTCGCTTTGACTGATTAGATTGTCATTTTTTGAACCAAGGAGGTCTTGTTCTGATCTTGCCCTTTGCCTAAGACTATGCAATCTTGTTTTCAAAGTGCCCAATAACTTGAAGTACTGTGTTTAAGCGTTCCGACATAGTGATTTAAGTTGTTTGTCTATCTTAAGTGTATTTCCCCAAAGTCTGATAGCCATTTCCCAAATTTAGAGAGTTATATATCTCTATGCATGGCTTGAATTTTTATTTCTATGTATTGATTAGCTTATAGTTACATTTATTATGATCAATGGTTTTCCCTACCATGTTTATGTCAGCTATTAAACTAGTTATTCTTGAAATCTTTTGTTGTTCACAAAATTGATGTCCATCTTACTCCATTTTTCCCAAAGATCCTTTCTACCTCGAATCAAATTGGCCCTTCAACAACCTTGTATCACCATATGATAGCTTTCTTGATCTCTTCGACCCCATAGCCCAGTTGATCTGACATCTTTTTACCTATCTTATATCTTTGATCAGTTTCGTCCCTCACAACCCAAAAACCAAAATAAAAAAAACCTACTTCATAACTAGCCTAAAATTAGAACACAATAAGCAAACACATAGATATCCCTTACACAAATAGAGAGAGCCCTCTCTGAGTCCAGGAAGGCTAGGTCCTTGGGCTCTAAGGAATGATTTGATGTTACACTGTCATTTGGCTTGCCAATCAGCCAAATCACGAGACCCTAACAGGGGGAATGCGATACGTGTAAATGGCTGACATGTATGCAAGGGAAAACCGCCTATTTCACATTCAAGGTGCACAGAGGGGACGGGGGAGAAACATGGATGTAAAATGGGATTTGGGCCGTTGGATCTAGGGGGGAAAAAATATCAACGGTGGAGATTATACAGAAACCCAATGAAAGGCCCCATCGTGGTCGGGTGGGACCAGTGGGGATATATGGAAATTGAAGAAAATAAACATAGCGGGGGTGTTTATAAAATTATTTTATGTGCTGATAGTGTCTGCGGGCGAACGGAGGAGAATTGATGTAGGCCATCGGATCTGAAGGATGGACGGCAGAGATTAATTTTGGCGAATCGGTGATCGGAGGAGCAGAGGGTCCGGGGATAAGGCTTTTGGAATTTGTGATGGCCGATGCCGATGGGAGGGGGCAACTGCGATGGGCATAGGACCGTAGGATCAGGATAGATATCGACGACTAGGCTTCGCTCAGAACTTCACACATCGGTGGTGAAGAGGGTCAGCGAGCATGGGAAAATGAATTGTTGATGAACGATGAGCGATGCGATGGGGAAGTGTCGATGCGATGAAGGGTAGCGCAGACTGTTCGATTGGGATCGGGGTCGACGGTGGAGATCGAATCAGGGGATCGCATCAGCGGAGAAGAAAGGGAAAGGGACGCAAGAATGGTGGAAATTCGATTTGCGATGGGGCAATATGCTAATGACCGTAGGATTTGTGAGATCAACGGTGGAGATTTATTTGGAGGGGAAACCATCGCGCGGAAGAAAAATGAATATACAAAGGAAACAAGGGGGCGGAAAGACCTCCGATAGCGAAAAAAGGGGCTAAAGGCCTATAGACAATGGTCACGGGCCCACGGTTATATGGAGGAAGGGGCTGAGAGCTAAGCCCACAGGGGCTTAAACCTGTTTAATGAAAAAAGTTGGTTTTTAGGCGAAAAGGGTATTTTTTGAGCTTTTTCAGGTTCCGATAGAAAGGAGAAGGAGGTTTTAAACTTTGTAAAATGGATTCACAAGGTTTTGAGGGGAATTTTTTAGGACATGGAGGATAAGATAACAGGAAAAATGGGCTCTTTAAGGGGGAAGAAGAACACTTGTGGTGGAGGAGAAAATGAAAGAAATGAGGAGTTTGGATCAGTTTTCCTTTGAACCAGCAGGGTTATTTTGAAACTTTTCTTGTGGAAATAGCAGTGAAGATGATTTGTAGGATAAAAGACACCAAGAAGGCTTCAAGAACTAGCAGTTTTCCATGAAGATTGCTTCTTGAAGGCTTAATAACATATTTAGCCATCATTGGGTATAACATAAATTATAGATGGCTAACAATGGCTCCACTTGGGGAGGAGAGCTTCCCTTTAGGTGTCCAGAACCTCAGTTGATCAATATCTGGCTTTTAGAAGACCAGTGCATTATCCATTGGGCATAATTTCTTTGTTTTCTTGCTGATTTTCTTTATATTTTGAAAATTCTTCAATGACCTGTAGCATGAAAACACTTTAAGACAACATCTCTACCTACCGACACTATTTGTCCTAGCATTTTTTCTTCTCTTGAGTGCATTGGGACTGGCGTCTCTTTTACATATTATTTTTGAAAATAGAAAGATAAAGCTATCTAATGCTACCTTTATTTATTCCAAGAGTCCAGATTAAACAGTTGGACCCTAAAGCTTCTCTACCTAATCTACTATCAGCCAAGATTAAACAGTTTGACTGATCTGCATTCTCTACATTCTAAAACAGAAATTTAAACATAGACAAACCAAGATTATACTGTTTGATTTTCTGTGGTGTCTATGGCATAAGAGACCAACTACACATAGACTTTTATTTGCAGAAAATTAAACAAAACCAGGAAGAATTGAGATATGAAAATAGTAAGCATCCTTCCCTTCCTTTTCAGCTCTGATTTTGATCTTTTGAGTTGTCCTCTTCTTCTTCTCCTGGGTCAGGTTTTAGCAAATTAGAACCAGCCTTTCCTTCTTTCTTTGGTTCAAGTTTTTATCATGTTAGAGCTATCTTTTTCTTTCTTCTTATTTTGATTCTTTGGTTCAGATTTTGAGCATGTTTGAACCATTTTTATTCTATCCTAATCTATTCTACTGATAAGACAAGATTAAACAGTTTGGAAAATCTCCTTCACTAACCTATCAGTAGTAAATTGAAATCTACCTAGTCATGATTAGGCTATATGATTAAATAGCAGTGTTCCTTCAAGTAATGGAATTTAGGCTTGTGCACTTTTAGATTTTTCTCCTTTTGGTATGGGGCTATACCTTTCTTCTTTTCATCTGCCCTCTTTTCTCTTTTTCTATTGTTTTTGTAGTTTTTCATTTTTCTCATGCAATGGTATGTATAATGGATGAAAAACTCTGAAACTAAGACTCTTGATAGAAATAGTGTTTGAGCATCCTGCCATTGAAATGACCTCCAAACACCTCTTCCCCATTCAGCTCCTGCAGAAAAAATGCATTGTGGCCCTTTATGGAATGAATAATGTAGGGCCCATTCCATAGATTTTCGAATTTACCATTTTTCCCTTTCTCTTTCCTTCTGGAATCCCATTTTAGAACTACATTTCCAACTTGGAAGTCATTTTCTTTGGTCCTTTTATCAAATAATTTCTTGATTCCTTCTTGGACTACTTGTTTCTGTTTATATACTTCCTCTCTTGTCTGTTGCAAATGAATGGTCTGATTGATCCTCATTTTCATATCGTTTTCTTCAGCTTGGACTTCTTGAAGGAGTTTCATGACAGGGACTCCTAGAGATGTTGGGAAAACTGCATCCAGGCCATAAAACAATTGATAGGGAGAAATGCCGATGGAATTTTTAGTGGTCAATCTATCAGCCCATAAGGCATGGACAAGCTTACTATGCCAAGATTTCTGATTCTGTTCCAACAATTTTTTGATGATATTAATGAGGCACTTGTTGGAGGACTCAGCTAGACCGTTTCCTTGGGGGTAGTAGGCAGTAGAATGGCCTAATGTGATATGATATTTATGGCAGAAGTCTACCATCCTCTTGGACTTGAAGGAAATAGCATTGTCTGTGATTATTTTCCTGGGACAACCAAATCTGGATAGTATGTTGGTTTCAAGGAATTTGATGATGACAGAGTCAGTGGCATTCCTAGTGGGTATGGCCTCTATCCATTTGGTAAAATAATCAGTGGCCGTGAGGATCCATTTGTGTTGGGCTGAAGATGATGGGTGGATTTCCCTAATGAATTCCAAACCCCATTGTTGAAAGGGAGCCTCAACACTGATAGGCTACAAAGGTAGTGGTAAAATTTTTCTCTTGCCCTCAAAGATCTGGCACTTGTGGCAAGACATAACTAACTTATGGGTATCTGGGAAGAGCGTGGGCCAATAGTATCCAGACCTGAGGATCTTGTTTGTTGTGGATTTCCAGTTAAGGTGTCCTCCACATTCTCCTTCATGTAGCTCATGCATGATTTTTCCTGCATCAATCTCAAGTAAAAATTTAATTAAAATCCCCACAGCGTTCTTCCAATAAAAAATTCCATCTAATGTACAATAACTTAAAGCCTTCTGTTTGAAAAATCTAGCTTTTTTTTTGATAAAGAAGGAGGAGCATTTAGATAAAGCAACACATATATGATATCAGCATACCAAGGAGAGTTCATGAATGCTTCTTTGAAGAATGGTGTTGTACATTCTTCTAGTTCTTCCAAAGCATCAACCATGTTCATATCTAAAGCTTGGAAGTTTGACTCAGCCATGAGTTTTTCTAGTCCCTACCCTTTGGTGAGTTTGGTGGGCCTGATTTCTAAGTCATATTCTAGAATAGTGGAAATCCATTTTCCCCTTTTCCCATCAGGGTCTTGACTTAGGATGTCTTTGACTACGGTGTGTGACACAAAGGAAATGATATGTGAATGTAAATATACACTCTAAAGTATTTTAATGCTTTTACCAGTGCTAAGGCCTGCTTCTCCATGATATTATATTTGAGTGGAGCATCTCTCAAGGCCTTACTAAAGAAATATATTGGATGTTCCTGCCCCATGCTATTCTTTTGCAATAATATTGTAGCTATGGTATGTTCAGATGCAAAAGAAAAGATATAGAAATCTTTGGTGAAATCAGGACTAATGAGAACCGGTGTTTGAGTGAGGGCTTGTTTTACCTGTTCAAATGATTGTTTAGCCTGAATCGTCCATTTAACACCTACTTCTTTCCTAAGCATATTAGTGATGTTTCTTAATAGCTCAACAAGGTTGAGGATGAACCTCCTTAAAATTTTTATCTTACCAATAAAATATATCAATTCTTTGAGGTTTCTTGGGTGGCTAATATTCAATATGCCTTCAATCCTTTTAGGATCCACCTTGATCCCTTCTTCATAAATTATGTGACCAAGAAGATTTCCTTCTTGGAGGCCAAAGAGTGTCTTTTTGGGATTCAAGGACAAGCCAAACCTTCTGCATTTCTCGAAAACCTTTCTTAAATGGATCAAATGTTCTTCATCAGTTTTGGAGAAGACAATAATATCAACAAGATAAATAATTATAAAATAGCCCATGTATTTTGAGAAGGATATGTCCATGGCCCTCTAGAAAGTGGCCCCTGCATTCATCAAACCAAATGGCATTTTGACATACATAAATGTCCCCCAAGGTGTAGTAAAAGCAGTTTTATGTTGATCAGTTGGGAGGACCAGAACCTAATTGTAACCTGAAAACCCATCCAATAATGATATTATTTTAGACCCAACCACCTTTTGGAGTATGTGATCCATATTTGGCAGTGGATAATTATCCTTCAGGGAGGCTCTATTTAGATTCCTAAAGTCAATACACAACCTAATTTCCCCTGTCTTCTTCCTAACAGATACTAGGTTGGAAAACCATTCTGAGTATCTAAGAGGAACTATGATCCCAGCGTCGTACATTTTCCTAATCTCTTTCTCTACTGAAGGTAATAAAATGGGGTTTATCCTTCTTAGTTTCTGTTTGAAAGGCTTATGATTTTCCTTAAGAGGGATTTTGTGCTAGATGATGCTAGTATCATAATATTTCAAGTCTTTATAGTCCCATGCAAACACATCCACGAATTCTTTGAAAAGTGCTATGTACTACTGTTTGGCATCAGATGGGAGGGTGCTGGATAGCTTGATCATTTTGGGTTCAGTAGGGCTGCCTATGTTATGTGCCTTGACGTTAATTTCTATAGGCTCTGTCTTCGGTTCTTTGGCCACATCGTTGAAATCGAATAGATGTTATAATGGTTCAAGGCCCTTTGGTATAGTATCACCTTTACATTGTAAGGCTTCAAGGTCCTTTTGGTCTGGGTTTTCAGATAGCTATGCTTTAAAAAGGTGCTCAAACTAATTTATATCAGCAGAATGGGAGGGCTCTGTTTCAGGGGTTTGTTCCTCATTGCAACAATCTTTTTCATGGCTGGGACTTGGGGTTGCTGTGGAAAATTCATTCCTTAATGGCAAGAAATCATTTATGTGTTCATCATTTTCAAACTCTTGCCAATAATATTCATTATCGGGCACTTCTGGTCTGTTTTTTACCTTTATATTGAACTGTTCATTTATCTGTGGTATTTGGAAGTTGCCGGCAGTAAAGGCAAGTTCATTATCTAGATGATTTTGAGCTCTTGGTATAAATATGAGTTCATACTTTTCAAAGGTTTTAAGGAGATCAAGGGCAAAATTTATATATTCTCTGAGTCTGGGGTTTTTGGTTGAATACTCCCCTTTAGTTTTCCTGATGATTAACTCCGAATCCCCTTGGACGGATATCCTCTTAACCTCTAAGTCTTTGAGCAAATGCAGGCCGAGGATGAGGGTTTCATATTCTGCAATGTTATTCATGCATGGGAAATCCAGTTTATAGGAGTATCCTTTGTTTGTGTTATGTATCCATACACTAGCCCCCAAACCGGCCTGAATACAAGAGCCATCAAATCTCATCTTCCAGAGTATTTCTATCTCATTCTCCTTTTATTTTTGCTACCCAAGGCTGCTGAGATTTGGGGCATTTCCTGGTTGAGTGAGGGGAAAATTTAAATGTTCAGGTGCACTAATTTCTTGCTTATTTTCCTTTTCTTGTTGAGTGATTTCATCTTCATTGAATAAGATAAAAGAATCTAAGTCTGAATGTGTGGAGTAGATAGGCAAGTTGTTGGGTTTGTATTTTCTGCTCACCATGTATTTCATGAGGGATTCCGTATATAATCTTTTGGTTTGACTGAACACTGGTATGGTGGCATAGGACATATCCATTTGAAGGCTCCCCTGAACTTTGGCTCCCCATGATCTAGAAAAAAGCATGCCATATTTTTGGGGAATGTTAGCTACCACTATATCCATCACTAGGCTTTTAGCAGGAATTTGTGACAGGTTAACACATAGATCTTTGATTAAGCCCAAGCATTTGACCCTTCTTGAATCAAAAGAGTATAAGTATTTATATGGTTTATTAATTTCTAAGCTTAGGCTTTTCATTACTACTTTGGGCATAAGGTTATGTGATGCTCTAGAGTCTAGCATGGCGTTGTGTAGAATATTCTCATGTATGTTTAGAATGACATAAAAGGGAGGGAAAGCCCCTTCTTGGTATTTTCCTTCAATTCTAGGACCAAACAACAGCTCTGGTTTGTCATCTGTCAGGTTTAGAGTATTGGTATCGATGTTTATATTCAGAGCTTTCAAGACTTGACTCTTGTACACGTCATGAGTTATCAACTCAGCTAGAGGCATGCTAATTTTAATCTTGGAAATCTCACCTTTGAGGCTGAAAGGAAGTGTTGTTTTTGGCATATTCACATCTATTTTTTCGCTTATGTTTCTTTCAACAGTTTTTGTTGGTTGAGTTTTATCAGGATTGTTGATTGGGACTGTTTTGATAGGGCCACAAGCGGAAGTACTAGGGCAGCTCTTCTCAACACTTGGTTGGCTACTTTTGTCTCTGCTTAAAATAGTTTTCTTGGCCAGGGTGTTGGTATTATTAGCTGATTTTTTAGGCTGATTTTTTGAGGTTTTTTCAACAGCAGTGCTAGTGTTCTTGTCTTTAGCAACTTCTGTGCTATTTTTTCTCATGAAATCATTTTGTCTGTGAACTTCCATAATTGCGTTTTTGAACCCAAATCTATAATCTTCTGACTTATCCTGATTTTGTTCGTTTTGTTCTGATGAGAAAAATTCATGTTCTTCCTCAGTGAGGAAGATATCGTCTTCATCATCAGATCCTATCAAGTTCACATGATTTTCTTCCATCCTATCAGTTTCCCCTTCATCCTCTTGTTCTACATAGTTTTGTTTAAAGGGAGGCCTAATTTTTTGGTCATTGTCTTTATGCTTATCTTGATTGGAATTTCTCCTAAAGTTTTGGTTCTGATTTTGAGATTGGTTCCTATTCTAAGCATTTTCTTAGACAACCAACCTTTCCATCATTCTTTCCAACCTATCCAAGTTCTTGGCTAGATGGTCTAATTTTGACTCAAATGTGGAAGGTGGAGTGTCTTCCCTATATGTTACTTTCTTTTCAGCCTCATCCTAGCTCTCTTTTCAATAAGATTTGCTTCCACACTAAGAGCTCCTTTCTGAATGTCTTCTAGAGTTAAGGGATCCCTTTCTCTTAGCTGATAGGCCATTTCGAGATCAAATCCTTCAGGGAATTTAGCCAAAGCTGAGCCTTGTGGAGGCTTCAACTCTGGGGTAGTGCGTTATACACACTATTAAATCTATCACAATAAGCTTGAACACTTTCCCAAGTGTTTCTCTTGAGGCTGTTGTAATCTGACAATATTTGGAGAGGGTTCTTCCTAGTTTCCCATTTGTTTGTGAACATTTGATGTAAAGTAGGGAGATCATGTATGCTATGGGGAGTTAGGCCTTTGAACCATTTTTTGGCTTCTCCTCCCAAACTCTGAGAAACAATTCTCATTTTGATGGTCGCATCTTCTATTTCCATATAATCAAAAGCATCGTTCATCTTGTCTACGTGCTGTTGAGCAGTGGTGGCTTCATTTCTAGTGAAATGGGGAATTTTGGATTGGTATTCATTGGGTAAAGGAACTAGAGGCTGGGGAAACACTAAGGGAGCATACCATGCTGCCATGGCTGGAAAAAGTGGGGGATTTGCAAGAGGTGAATTTACAAGAGGGAAAGTGGGCTGAACTGGAGTGCTTTGAACAGTGTGTGTGTGAACCAGAGTGGAAGAAACACTTGGGCCAGCAAACTGATGATGAGAATATTGGTTATGGAAGGAGATGAAATGATGAAGAAGCTAAGAATCAGGTGGAGTGGAAGGTGAAGCTTCTCTGCTAAGCTCTGTTGCAAATATATGGGTTCAAGGTCAGCCTGATTTAAATCACTCTGAGACTTGCTTCTAAATATGTTCCCGGTGTGAGGTAAGTCAAAGTGAGGATCTTTCAAGACTGTGAGATCTTCTGGGATAGACCTTGTTCTTGGGATGGTCCTATCAGTAGTTGGTTCTCAAGATTTAGAAGTTCGCCACAAAATTATTTCTAGATTATCAACTATGGTGGGAGGATTAGGATCTAGATGGGATCTAGTATTGACCCTATGTGATGCCAGATTTCAATTTCCAAAATTTAGAGAGGCTGAGGCTCTTAGGACTGTTTTCCTCTCCCAGTTATTTCTATAGGCCTACTGGGGTTGGTGGAGTCGCTAGGTGGAAATGTTTTAGTCTTTTTGAGAGTAAAATGTTTATGGTCCACCACCAGTGTTTATTATGAAACCAATCTGAAATATTTTTGGGGTTTTCTGAGTTTATGTGGTTGTTTGAAGGACTACAGAGTCTATAAGATATTGTTGGACTATTATGTACTCATAGGTCCCACCGTGATTGCCAAAATGTTGGGGTCCTATAATTTGGCTGATTGGCAAACCAAATGGCAAGGCAACATTCAAACCAAGCTTTAGAGCTCTAGGACCTAGCCATCCTAGTCTCAGAGAGGGATCTATCAATATTCTTGTGGGATATAGCTTTGTGCTTTTAAGGGTTGATTTTAGGCTAGTTGTGAAGTGAAAATTTGTATGGTTGTTGGTTGGACAGAGATGATTTAGACAACATATATAGAGTATGGGAATCTACAAGCCATTGGGAAATGGAGTCATATGGAAGTCTAAACAGTTCAAATTGATGAATTTTGGGAACCAAAGGGAAAATATATCATAGTTAATGGATCTGTGAAATCATATCGGTGGGATGAGATGAACATCAAGGATTTGGAAGGAAAAGTAGAGCTTTAAGGGCTGTTTAAGACTCCTTAATTATGTATACCTTTCAACAAAGGGACTTGCAACACTATCTCAACATAAGGAAATACTCAATAGCCAAGGCTAACCATGAATTCTACCAACATACTTTATGTAGATAACAGATACAAGACAAAATCTTTTAAGCAAGACAAATAAGGAGAGGAACACTCTGAATCTTCTAATTGCTTCACTTAAAGGAATTAGAAAACATATAAGAAACACAACTAATTGAATTCATAAAAGGGGGAACACCCAAGCATCTAAGACTGTAATTATAAGACCTTCAAATATGACTATCTCAGCAAGAAACAGAGGGTAAGATTAGAACGAATCCTCTCTGCCAAGCTGCAGACAATAGCATTTGAAGGATGATTTTAGGAATAGTTTTCAAGATGCAGCAAGTAGGAAGGGCAAACCATAATTCAACCTTGACAAAAATTATTTGAACTATTATGAAATGAACAAACTTAAGGGTTTCAAAAGCAGTTACACTACTTAATAAAACCTTTTATCAGATGAAAACATAAAGGCAATGAATAATAAACAGGCTTAAGGTGCTTCTAGGAAACATTTCTTAGCCTAATATTTTTATTCTACTGCAAGAAAAGAAAAATGGAACACACTGAAAAAAGAGGAAATAACATGAACGAACAGAGAGTACTTCACCAAAACTAGGCTTAGGGATCCAATGGTCTGGCCTCCTTCATAAACAGAAAAGAAAAGACATCCACACTTCTTCAAAACACCAATTCTTCTTCAAAACAATGGTCTATCTATTACTTCAGAATTCATCAAATGCCAACCTTTTACAATGAGAGTTCGAACATGATTTATAGGTGAATGGGAAGGAGAGGTGACAGAGATGGCCTCAATGGTTAATTAAAATAGAAAATAAATGCATCTGAATGCCCATTTTGTGCCATAAATATTACATTAACTTCCTTGCCCATCCTAGTAACTCTCGTAGACTTTGAGGCTTCAATAACAGATTGGAAATAACTCCAAAGATTGTCTTTGTAGAGAAGTCTTCTAGCTGATGCAGTCCTGTCTTTTCTTATAGTACAAGTAAAACAGACAGTATGGGTTTTGAGACCACCCATACTTTACAATAACTTCCTTAACAATTTTAAAGAGGTTATGTCAGCATAATAACTGTCAAGGTGTCTTTTAGTCATGGGAAGAGTAAATAGCTTCACGGATGTGTCAGTCGAAGCGCTCCTCTGCCGATTTTTCCGTCTTTGTCCTTTAACACTGATTTAGCTTTGACTTTGTTTTTATCTTTAACATGAGGGTTAAGCTTTGATTTCCTAATTTATGCTTTAACCTCTGAATTTCACTGATCTTCTTGTTTTCCTTTGTGTACAGGTGGCTGTGCTGGAGGGTTTACTATGTAACCAATGCCCATGACATTTGATTAAAATTTTAAATTCAACCCCTCGGCCCCCTGCCACCGTTTCCTTAGCTGCGGGAGACTTTTAACGCCATTAGGCATCATAAAAACCTGCAAAAAAAACAAACTAGTTATAAAATCCTGCGGATGTGGATTTACTGCTTCAAGAGGCTCTATCGGAGGTGGAGGAGGGATTGCAGAGAATTTGTATGTAGTGGAGAAAAGGTTTCATGGCGAAACACCATGAAAACTAGGGTTTGAACTGAGTTTGGCGCAAAGATTTGGAAAGGTGGTATTGGAAAACCGGCAGCGGTTTTCATGTGGGGTGAAGGTGGTAAGCGGTTTGGGGTGGGGGGAATGCGATACGCGTAAATGGCTGACACGTATGCAAAGGAAAACTGCCTATTTCGCATTCAAGGTGCACAAAGGGGAAGGGGGAGAAACATGGACACGAAATGGGATATGGGCCATTGGATCTAGGGGGGAAAAATATCAATGGTGGAGATTATATGGAAACCCAATGAAAGGCCCCATCATGGGCAGGTGGGACCAACGGGGATATATGGAAATTGAAGAAAATACACATAGCGGGGGCGTTTATAAATTTATTTTATGTGCTGATAGTTTCCGTGGGTGAACAGAGGAGAATTGATGTGGGCCATTGGATCTGAAGGATGGACGGTGGAGATTAATTTCGGTAGATCGATGATCGGAGGAGCAGAGGGTCCGGGGATAAGGCCTTTGGAACTTGCGATGGCCGATGCCTATGGGAGGGGGAAATTGCGATGGGCAGAGGACCGTAGGATCTGGATAGAGATCGACGGCTAGGCTTTGGTCGAAACTTCGCACATCAGCAGTGAAGAGGGTCAGGAGGCATGGGAAAAGGAATTGTCGATGAGAAATGAGCGATGCGGTGGGGAAGTTCCGATGCGATGAAGGGTAGCGTAAACCGTCCAATTGGGATCGGGGTTGACGGTGGAGATCGAATTGGGGGATCGCATCGGCGGAGAAGAAATGGAAAGGGACGCAGGACCGGTGGAAAGCCGATTTACGATGGGGCGATATGCTTACGACCGTAGGATCTGCGAGATCAATGGTGGAGATTGATTTGGAGGGGAAACCATCGCGTGGAAGAAAAATGAATATACAAAGGAAACAAGGGGGCGAAAAGACCTTCGATAGCGAAAAAAGGGGCTAAATGCCTATAGCCAATGGTCGTGGGCCCACAGTTATATGGAGGAAGGGGCTGAGAGCTAAGCCCACGGGGGCTTAAACTTGTTTAATGAAAAAAGTTGGTTTTTAGGCCAAAAAGGGATTTTTTGAGCTATTTAAGGTTCCGATAGAAAGGAGAAGGAGGTTTTAAAATTTGTAAAATTAATTCACAAGGTTTTGAGGGGAATTTTTTAGGACATGGAGGATAAGATAACAAGAAAAATGTGCTCTTTAAGGGGGAAGAAGAACACTTGTGGTGGAGGAGAAAATGAAAGAAATGAGAAGTTTGGAACAATTTTCCTTTGAACCAGCAGGGTTATTTTGAAACTTTTCTTGTGGAAACAGTAGTGAAGATGATTTGTAGGATAAAAGACACCAAGAAGGCTTCAAGAACTAGCAGTTTCCATGAATATTTCTTCTTGAAGGCTTAAGAACATATTTGGCCATCATTGGGTATAACATAAATTATAGATGGCTAAAATTTACAATGGCTCACTATTATTTACAGTGAGTGAGAGTGGACCTCTTCAATGCTGGAAATAAATATTTCTTGAGAAACTTTCTATTTACAGGAAGTTCAAGTACTTTACCATATAATTTTTTTAGCAAGAAGGTATTGTTCCCTTTTTCTTCAGAAATCCTGAAAGGTCTAAACCAGAGAGGATAAAACTTCCCATGTTTTCCTTTACCTTCCTTTCTAACATCCCATCTAACTAATAAATCTCCTGGCTACAAAGATCTATCTTTTTCCTTTCTTTCAAATAGATATTTCATCCTTTCCTGATAACCGATCAAATTTTGATTCACTTGTTCCCTGTTTTCTTGAATCTCTACCAACTGATTTATCCTTCTGGTCAAAGCATTTGGATCCTCTTCAACCTTTCGTATGATCTTAGCTACTGTCATATCTAACTGTATAGGGAAAATTGTAGTTTTCTCATATACTAACTCAAAATGGGACTTCCCAGTGGACTTCTTGGTGGTAACCCTCTTAGCCCATAGAGAAAATTTTAACTATGAATCCAAATTCTTCTGATTTTCTGATATTTTCTTCGTTAGAATCCCTACCAAGGTTTTATTTGAGGAGTTAGCCAATCCATTTCCTTGTGGGTAATAGGTGGTATAATGTTCTACTATAATGTTGTATATTTGGAAAAAATCAATAAAATTAGATGACTTGAACACCTGAGCATTGTCAGTGAAAATCTTCTTGGGGAAGCCAAACCTGGCAAGGATGTTTTCTTCCAAAACCTTAATGACTACAACATCAATTTCATTTCTGTATGGAGTTACTTCTATCCACTTAGTGAAGTAATCAGTGGCTGTGACTATCCATTTGTATTGAGCACTAGAAGGTGGGTGTATTTTTGCAATGAATTCCAACCCAATTTCCTAAAAGGTTCTTAAAAAAAAAAAAGATTAAATAAAGCAGAGCTAACTTCTATTTTTTTGCAAACATTTAACACTTCTCACGTGCTCGAACATAGGTATGCACCTTACCAAACATCTTAGGCCAATAAAATCTTGCCATGAGAATTTTGTGGGTTGTAGTTGTCCATCCATAATGTCCTCCACAGACACAATTACGGAATTCATCAATCACTTTGTGGATTTATTCTTCAACCAAACATAAAAGAAAAATCCTCATTGACTCCTTCCACTATAATTTTCCATTTGAGATAACAAATTTTAGGGCTTGCAGCCTTAGATCCCTATACTTAAATTTGTCAAAATTTACTTGGTACCTTAGAAAAACTAAATAATGGACAATATGTTTATATTAATGGGACACAATGTATTTCATCTATATTTTCTGATTTGAGGTTTCAATCGCTTGTTGTTCCTCCAATTTCCCACTTTCTCTATCCTCTCTAGCCGCAAATTTTATCTCCAAGGCTTGGAAATTTTCTTCAGACATAATTTTAGCTAGCCCCTACCCCTTGATCAAATTGGTAGGTTTGATATCCATATCATAATCTTGTATTTTAGAAAAAAAATTTACTCTTTTTCCCTCACTTTCACCCTACATCGAGATATCTTTCACAACATTTGTAGGAACATACGCAGTTGCGTTTGATTGAAGGACATACATTCTAAAATACTTTAGGGATTTGACAAAGGCATAGGTATGTTTCTCCAAAATACTATATTTTATCTTATCATCTCGTAGCACCTGATTGAATAATGAAATTGGTTGCTTGTGCCCAACTTCATTGTTTTTCTGAAATAAGACAACAACCACCATGCGAGGGGAAGAAAAATAAAAAATGAAAAATGGTTTTAGATAATATGTACTAACTAATACAAGAACTTCTATAAAAACCTTTTTTATTCTGGAGAAGGATTATTGAGCTTCTATATTCCACTTCACTTCGTTTTCATTCTTCAACATCTCTATAGTTTCTTTGACTATCTCAGCACAATTGGGTATAAAGATCCTTAAAAATTTGATTCTGCCAAAAAATACCTAAATTCATTTCTTATTTCGTGGTAATGGGATGTTGTTGATGGCTTCCACCCTTTTGGAATCAATATATACTCCTTCCTTTTCCACAATGTCACCAAGTATTTTTCCATCACTCAGAGAAAATTGATACTTATTGGGATTTAGAGACAGACCATAATTTTTGCATTTCTCAAAAGTGATTTGTATATGTTCAATGTGTTTTTCATCTCTTTTTGAGAAAAAAAAATGCCATCCAGGTAAATTACTACAAATTTGTCTTGTTATCCCACAAATTTTATATCTATAAATCTTTGAAAAGTGGCTCCTGCATTTATGAGTTTGTTGTGCTACTAAAAAACCCCCCATTATAGTTATATAATTAACTTACTAAATAATGGGGACCCTTTTAATATTTATTTTAGAACCTTTTAAAGAAATAAAACAAGTAATTTTAGTCCAAAGGACACAAAATATTGTTATCTAAACTTAAGTCTTAGTCTATTGGATGAAGGACTTAAAAAAAATGTTATTAAGTCTTTATCGCATAACACATATCATGAGTTGAAATGACAGATCAAAGCACCCTACCATAAAAAATTGTGATTGCGACTTTCCCAAACGAAGAGAAACATATGTTAAAGTATTAAAAAACTTTAACAAAGGAGAAAGCCTCCATGCATATAAGATCCACAGTCGGTTGCACCAATCTACCACGTCACCCATTGCATCCCTTCTATCACAAAAATTATATCAATTTTTCACTTATTTTACCCACTCCAGTCCTCTGATGCAATATATCGCAATCGCTACATCGCACTTCCCAATCGCATATGCCTATCTCTCAACTCTGTGAGCGTGACACTTATATCACATCATGAAACTTGAAACAAACCTATTCTTAAGATCTTACGATGAGATAAAACTCCAATACATGAATTTATGTCATTACCTTTTAGCTATAATAAAACTCCATCACATATTGGAAAAAGGTGAATCTCGCAACTTATAAGTTTTGTGCCTAAGGAAACTTGCGATGCGAGATATCCGACAAGGCATTCACCTGTTTGTTAGACCATGTGAACACATGTTTTCATTAAGGATTAAGTGTAATGGTATTTATGTTCTTGAGAATGAAAATGATTGATTTCTTTCACTTAATGTTTTGATATTTAATTGAATTAAACATATATTTGATATCACTTGATTATTTTTTCATAAATCTCTCGCATCACAAGTGTTTTTTCTTCATTGTATTCTCTTTCTCTCTGTTGTAGGCTAGTCCCAATAATAAAAACTTGAATGTAATGTCAAAAGCTACCAAGAAGTAAAAAAAATTTGTGGTTCTACTAGAGGCGACTCCTCCTACTTCAGAGATAAATAATATTCCCCCATTTTTCTTCAATACAAAATTCATCACAGATTCTGGATTCTCTTCTTTGGAAGTCATGTACATACTGTTTGAAGATGAAGAACCTAGAGTGATCGAAAGGATATCCACAGCGGACGACTCTTCATATTCTTCTGAAACTACTTATGTTGATGTGGCTAATTCATTCCTTCATCGAATTACTTCTCGGCCTAAGATTATACCCTACAATGATATGGTTAATTAGATTATCATCGACCTCAATATTTCAGAAAGGAAATTCCTAACACAAGACAAACAATAATTGGGTCTTTCATAACTGAGGACTTGTAGAATATGTATCATCTACTAGACCTACAAAATATATATGATAATAAATTCCTTCATAAGTTTGCAGATGGAAACAAATTTGAATTAGAACCAATAAGACAGTGGATACAGCATCCAAACAAACACAATCATGATGAAAAGGGTATGTACTCAAGATCTTCTCTCATTGGTCCTCATTGTTATACCGCCGGTATGATGTGTAGATTTTTTGGATATACCAATACATATAAATTTACAATTGAATGGGTCCCTATAATTGATGTTGTAGCAGACTCCTATATAATGGATTGGGCCACTATCCTGTCAAATACCATAGCTTCCCAAATCCTAGCCTACAGAAAAGAGTGAAAAGTCTCTGCCAAGATAGTGCCCCCTTTTTATATGATCTCATATATTATGGATGTCATTTTATTTACCTCTGATTTTCCATCCATGGGATGGAAATGGACCCTAGAAGACCCTAATCCTATCCACATCTATCATAAAATCCTCCGTGAGTCTAATTTCCAACCCCATCTCTATAAAATTTTCCATGGAGTCATGGTGCCTTTATACCAATATGTCTTTGGTGAAAAAGCCCCCATATTATCTAATGAAGCCAGTGAAGATTTTACATCCATAGGAAAATGGTTTGGGGAAGAGTCATTTACTTATGTTAGAGTTTTTGGTAGTCTAGCTAGACCACATGTTCTCCCGCTCTATGTCCCTGACAATCTTTTGGCCTGAGAAGTCGCCTATCAAACTGTGGGAAATGGCTTAACTAAAGTCCTTAAAGAAGAAAATAAATTTTTCTGACCATCATTCCCCATTCACTATGGAGTATATGAATTGGATAATTTCAAGCACGTTGGGCTTGAAATTAACCAGATAAAATGCCTAAACTTTCCTACTATTCCTAGCAGGCAATATGACCCAAACAAAGTGGCCCAAAACTTCACCACTTAGGTTAAAGTGATACAATTCATACATGAGCATGATGATTTTGATGATTTATATGAGTCCACCGAAGCATACATTTGGGTGGAAAATTTAGCATAATTTCATTTGAATCTAGAGCAATTAAATGGATTCAGAGAATACAAATGTAAAAGGTTGGAAAATATTCCTCTTGACACATTTAGGTTTTCTTAACTAGTGCTACAATTATATCACCCTTTGTCGCAATATACAAAATATAGCGATATGACACAGGAAACAAAGGAAACTACATCGACAATGAAACAAATTGAAGAACCAATGTTTGGAAGCGATTTAGATAAATTTTTGAATCAATTTTATCAACAAATTAATAATTTGGGATCACAGGAGGTACAAACCTCAACTCCAAAAGAAACAATTAGTACTCCTGAACTAATAAGAAAAACCCACTTACTACTGGGGCTTCTAAAAAATATGTCAATACAGATGATGTGGAATTCATTCTGACACACCCCACTTCAGAAATTGTTCTTAAAATTGAAGAGATACCTCCTCTTGATATATTTTACAGTCCTAGTCATAGGTTGTAATGAGTAGGCAAAGGAAGAGGAGGATATTTTATCAATCTCAGGCACTAGTTCCTGGAGATTTATCACTGGATATTGTGTGGAAGGATCCACAAACAAACTCTTGTGATGATTTAACTAGGCTATCAAAGTTTGCAGGTACCTATGCAACAATTACTATTGACAAGGCTTCAAAAGTGCAACAATTAATTAGAGATAAAGATGACATGATCCAATAGTTAGAGCAGGAGTTATTGAAAGAAAAACAGAACATTTATCATCAATGGCAAGTACAAATATCTCAATTGCAAAATAGCTTTGATGAAAAGAAGCTCCAACATGAAACCGACATCAAGATTAAAGATGCTCAGTTACAAGAACTCCAAATTAGAATTGAAAAATTAAAGGATAATCCTAAGATTGAGGATTTTAAGAAAGAGGTAGTGCAACTTAATACTCTCCTTGCCTTGCAGCAGGTGGTATTTTTCCAAAATTTGGAAGTAATCAATGATCTTTTTCAAACAAGTGATTCACTAATGAGTCAGTTGTGTGATTTGAGGACCATTAGGAGAATTTTGAGGTCTAAAATGGGCCTCCTAAGAAAAATGTACAACCAAAATAAACTTTATAAGAACCAATAGGATTCAAGATGTTGATGTCAACCATGGGGGATGATTCACCATTTTTAAGTAAAAGTGTAAAACGATAAAAAAATAAAAAAATAATAAAAACTACTTTTTCAACTCGTATTTTCAACTTATCTCCCAAATTTTTTACTCAAATTTTGAGTGGGAGTACTCGCTGGATGCAAAATTTAATTACTCATCCAAGGAGTACCCATGTTGCATACTTTCGATGGACCCTGCTACACGAAAAATGAGAAATACATGAAAAAACGTGATTGCAATCACGTTTTCATGTATTTCTCATTTTTCGTGTAGCAGGGTTATAAAAAGTATGCAACATGGGTATTCCCTGGATGAAGAATTAAATTTTGCATCCAACGAGTACTCCCGCTGGAAATTTGAGTAAAAAATTTGGGAGATAAGTTGAAAATACGAGTTGAAAAAATAGTTTTTCCTTTTTTCCCATTGAAATTTGATGATTTCATCAAATATTATTTTATTATTTCCACTATTATTTTATAATTTCCTTAGGAGGCCCATTTTAGACCTCAAAATTCCCCTAATTTGAAAATTCGATGACATTGAGGATACTTTTTTTTATTATAACACATGGCAAGATAGTGCAAAAGAAAGAACAGTGAATCCTCCAACGATAGAAGATTCACATAAGGAAATCCTCTTTAGATACCGAGATATAAAATTGAAGAAAGTAGAAAGATCCATTTTCAGTGCAAGAGATATCACAAGAAATCTTATTGAAACTATCAATGAGAACCTATTTGGTGCTAATATAATTCAGGAATTATGATATGGTGCCTTGCCCGATGTTAAGATATTGATGAAATCTTGGCAAGAACGGTCCAAGAAGAAGGAAGATAATATTAAAAAGTTATCAAAGTTGAATCTTGAGAAGTATTGGAAATATATAGTAAAGCCACATAGCCAATGGATAATGTTGTGATGTCTTGCCAACACCACTTCACACATGCTTCCTATGCTCTCAGATGTGGTTTATATGGGATTGATGAGCATAAGGCCAACTCAACCTCTTGAATTGAAGCCCATGATGGATATCTACGAATTAAGACAACAAATGGGAAAGAAACCAACTTCCCATTCTTGAATTTATTGCTCAAACATACTCTATTTTTGTTCTTTTAAGTCTTTTTTTAAGGATGGTTGTTCAAACTCCCTCATTATTTCATGTATTTACTAATTTTACAGTTTACGTTTCAACTATAAATACCCTTTCATGCCTTTCAGAAAAGAGTTTTGAATTTTTGTAAAGAAGGCTTTGGAAAGTTGAACTACTATATTTTTTGAAACATCTTATTAGAAAAGCTAGACCAAGGCTATTTTCTCATGAGTAGAGCTTTGATATATTGGGTATTTTTATCTTTATATTTTTTGTGTCTATTTGTGATCTATAGTCATATTTTTTCTTAATTTTTTTTTCTATGTATGTCCTTTACATACAATTAAGTACTTATTCACTATTGAACATGTGACATTGCCATCTTTAAATGTATGTGCAAAACAACCAGATATTTCATGCGATATGTGTTAAACAATTAATTTGACTAACTATTTAATCAAATTAATCATCTTACTTGTATTTACTTCTTCAAGTGTTTGGCGATCTATATTATCTTTCACTTAAGAAAATCTTTGAAATCACATATAAGAGTAATTTAAGTCCCGTGATATAGATAAATAGACACACACACACACACACACACACACACACAGATATATATATATATATATAGGTTTCTTTTATATCCATTTATCACACCCATTTCACCATTTTACACCTCACACTCACTCAATTATATTTCAAAGGGAAATTGGTCCCATTATCCCCATTTGGAGCCACTATTCAAAACGAAAAATGAACAGTTTTCAAGTTCCAGACTGGGTGGTTATCCTCAATGTTGAGGCAATGATTTTTGAGGCTTCAACATTTTTTGCACTAGAAGGAGGGCCTGAAGACTATGAATGGAATCAAGGTCTAATCCCAAATCCAAAGGCCATCAAAAGAGTCAATCCCCCTCAAAATCTCCAACAACTTCAATATCTCACTCAAAGTCTCCAACCTCTAGATCTGAAATTGTCCAATCACCCGTTAAATCTCCTAGTACACTTCCTGAGTTAATCCCTCAAGATTATACTATAGAGACACACAAAATCCATAATTTGATTAATAAGTTAGAAAAAAATTATATTTCAAAAGAAAATTCTATTCAATCTAAACCCTCAGAAGGAAGTGCGACTTCCGCTTTACAATTTTCTGGTGTACTAACTCACTCCCAGAGTGAAAAACTTGGAATAAATCCTTTTGAGTTTCCACTACATTCTTATCCAAGGAAAAATCCTCCATAAAAAGCTCAAACATAAACTAGTGAGAATACTTCTTCTTCACCTCCACAAATTCCTTCATTCATTCCTCCTTCACTTTCTTCTTCCTAACCAATCATTTCATCCATTCATATTCCTCAAACTCAGTCAACTAGTGCTATTACAAGCAACACTATTTCAGGGGTTATTTATTCTACAGCTGCTTCAACCTCTCGAACATATACAACATCTTCTACCCCCACAACTTGAGTAATGACAGCCAGACCATGGACCAATCCAAGAGTTTTTCAAATGCTAGCACCTCTTCATGATTTACCCAACCATCCAGAAATATGGTTCCTCAACTTCAATCATGATGATGGACTCCTTGTTGAAGAACATCTCCATTATTTCATGTTAGCCATCAATCTCAAAGGAGTGGTGAAAGAATATTGTGTATTTAGGTTATTTCCTTATACCTTCGAAGGATCTGGAGGTTCATGGTATTTTTCATTACCATATGGAAATATTACTAGCTGGGATATATTTGAAGAGAAATTCTTAACAAAGTTTGACAATGATCACACATCTGCTACCTTGATCAATGATATTTCCAATCTAAAAGCTAATTTAGGTGAAAATATAAAAGATTTTAATTCCAGATTCAACAAATTTCTAAACAAAATCCCAGCTACCTCAAAACCTCATGTCAATGTTCAAATTGAAAGGTACATTTCCTCTCCTCCATCCAACATCGTAATTTTTGTAGACAAGGCTAATAAATCCACTTAAGCGAAAAACATGAATGAAGCCCTATCTGTTGAGAAAAGGATGCTTGCATTGGAAAAGAAAACTTCTCTAGAAGAAATAAAGACAAATAATGTCACCTTCAAGGAAAAACCAAAGAAGAAGACTCCTAAAGATCCCTTTGATCTATAAGGACTACAAAAGGTTCTTCAATCCATGTCAAATGAAATGGTGGAAATCAAGAAACATGTAGCTAAATATTATAAGAATCCTTTTAGGTCTTTTAAGAAAACTCAAACATAAAATCCTCAACCTCCAAATATAATTTCCAATGTTGAATCTAATTAGGACAAAGATGAGGAAGAAACATGATTATCCATTTGTTACACAGTAATTTGTCACCGTCCCTGCAATTCCCGTCCCACACATTGGAGGGCTCATTCCATGACCTGTGAGCAGTGACATGGCTTGAAATCACTTTCATGACATCCCTCTGAACAAGAGCTTTCACTGCCCTGAAGACATCTCCTTGTGGAAAACCCTAAAAATGACCCTTTTTGCATTGGAGCGGGCAGACAGTTCAGTACCCGCGCCAATGGGGAAAATCCTTCAAAGAGGTCGCGCCAATTGGCGCTCTATCCGAGAGTCGCACTCGCGCCAACAAATTTAAGGAGTGTTTTTAAAAAATAAATGGCGGAAGTTTCATCCTAACCAATTCATGAACTGGTATCTATCTTGAGTTGGGAGGTTTGGTTCCGGATTTCCATGTAGAGGAAGTGGTTTTCCACCTCTCATGGAAGCTTCCTTGAGGATAGGGCCAATCCCATGATTATAGGGATCCCAACTCCCCTTCCTCCATCTATAAAAGCTTTCCCATCTCCATTGCAAGCTAGTCTTCAAGTTCCAAAATTCCCAAGAGCCTTATGCTGCAAGAGCCTTGATTATTCCCCTAAGGCCAAATTCAAGCTAGGAGACTATTGTCAAGATCCGAAGAGAGAGGTTTGTCCCATCCTTGACAGGATTTTCGAGACGTGTTCTGCTGGCGACTCTCCGAAGGAGAATTCAGCGTCAGAACTTGGTTGTAATTTTCCTTTGATTGATTAATAATAAGCGACTATTGGTTATGGTTCCACTCTTTTTATTGTTTATGATGATGAGTTATGTCCTTTCTGACTGACATATAGTTGCTTCTACTGGATTTTACGCTTGCGTTTGTTTTGTTTCTTGTGTGTGCAAGTGTCTATCACGGAGATCATGGGGATCGTGATCTGCCAAAGCTAAGGAACAAGAGCGCTACCTCTTCTACAAGCAACAGCGTTGGATTCCAGGTAAGCCTTCATCGCTAGTTGGTTTATTTGCAATTAGGAACCTGCACTGTAGCGTGAACGATTGTTGCTAGACCCGGTCTGGGCTAGTAGGGATCGCCTCTGTCCGCGGAGGAGATTTACCTCCACAACAAATTGGCGACTCCGCTGGGGATCATCTAGCTTGTTGTTGTTCTTCTTTGTAAGCTACAGACAGAGCCTGAAGTTAGCCAGATAGCCTTCGAAACGCTCTTGCTCTGCAATTGTGTAGTAGATCAAAGCTACTTCAGTCAATCTCCGGTTTAGTTTATGAACTGAACATTTGGATTATTGTCTTGTCTTTTCGGTTGTTTCTCGATTCTTCTTGCTTGATCGGCTCTTTTGGCTGGCTCTTTTCTGAGTGTTTGGCTTTTGATTCATCCCCAGAGGATCAAATCTGACCTCAGTTTTTCCAAGTTTTCATCCTTTAATGGTTGGCTTGATTGGCGCGGTTTCCACCCTGACAGTTGTGCCAATTGCCGCGGGTTCCCAGTTTATCACTCGCGCCATCCCCTGTCTGGCGCGGATTACAGCCAGACAGTCACGCCATATCCTATAGGTGCTAGGGTTTACCCTTGTTCGGAAGTTTCTTTTGGTCAGTACTTTGCTTCTGGGTTTGTTTTAGATTCTGCTTGAAGTGGTGAGTCTGGTCTTGGTTGGGAGAAATTCTTTGTTTTTTCATTTTTAGGCGTTGGCGCTTGTTGTCAGTTAGCAACCCGCGCCGCTGGCGCAGTTGTCAATGACAAAAGTGGGCCAATTTTGTGGTGTGAAAATTGAGACTTTTTCCCTGAATCCTTCACCAGTGTGTCTTTCCCTTCCATTCTTTTCACTATATGAGCATAGATTACATTGCTCATTGTTTGAAATGTCTTCTCTCCATGATTGCTTGATGTAAAAGGGAATGAATGCCTTGTTTTTATCTCTTGCTTTGGAAGTCCTCTTTGTGTTTGACCTCATATGTCTTGTCGCCTTTTCAGGTATTTCGTGACAAAGTGTTTGAAACAACGATTGCATTCTTAGTGTTTGTTTACATCTCATTTGCATTCATCCTTCATTAAGAAGATTTGCGTTTATTTAGTTTTCGTCTCAAAGTGTTCTTTTTGTTAAAATGCATTAGATCACATTGCATTGAAGAGTATTTTGAGATTTATCATTGAACTTAGATCACATTGTTTAATGATTGAAAGCTAAAAATCGCTTTGAGTGCATTATCTTTCATTGAAAGCATGCATTAAGTAGATTCTCATTTCATCGAAAAATGCGTTGAGTGCATTCTTATTATTTGAAAAGGAAAAGGAAATTGTGCATAGATTACAATTGCATAGTTTTCAAAAAAGAGGATTTTGCATAGATCACATTGCATTGTTTGCATCGTTGAATGTTTGAAATTACTTTTGGATAGTGAAAGTCATCTAGTTTGGAAAAGATTTCATTGGCAGTGTTGTTTTATGTTGCATCATTGTTTGAAGCTCTTCCCTTAACTAGAAAGTATTCATCAAATTGAAAAGTTTTCTTTTCTCATATAGCTGCATATAGGAGATTGTTAGATGACATACGGTAGGGCCTTGAAATCGAAACATAATTGAAGATCGACCATAAAATTTACTCAATTTACCTAAGGAAGCATTGAAACATTAATGAAACATTTAGAGGTCTAGGCTAGAGATGTGTTCCGGTGTCTTTAAACCTAGTAGCTGTCGTTCGCCTCTTGGCTTTAGACAACGCTAGTACGGACTTGTGATCCCCGTACCGTCGCATATATAAAGGGAGACCCCACTAGGTTTCTATCCTTTATCCATAGGAAGCCGATTCTGCCGCCCTATACCCGTGATGCACCGGACACAGCATTCGGGGAGATTGCCTGCACGTACGTTAAGTCCTTGGTTGATTTCTCTTTCATTTTGAAACCAAGGTGTATATTGCAGTTCACGGTTATTTGGTACACCCTTTGCCTAGTATTCCTGAGTATTCATTTGATATTTTCTGACTCTTTAAATATGAAAGGATCACCAAGCGCTTTTCCTTTCACGCTTGCTTCAAAACTGAAAGAGATAGAGTCACCTTTCATTCGTTTATCGACTCTTAAAACATGAAACGGTGAAGTTTCTAAGTTTCAATGTGGTAAAATAAATCACCTGCGATCACATGCCCTGTTAGGATTTGCTTGTTGGCCGTTCGATTGTGTGCCTTGGTTTTTAGCCCGTGTGTGGTTTTGAGTTTTTCATGGAAACTTTTCCAGAGTTCACCAACCATGGAATCCCCTCCGATGGGAATTCTGGTCATTTTCCTCCTTTTGGAAATGTTGGTGCTCCTTACATGGCAACATTGTCCCTTCCTGGGTTAGCTGTTGGGTTGCCTGTTTGGTTATTTTCAACCTCTGTGGTCCCGAATGTCCCGGCTACTGTTCAATCAGTTCCTCCACCTGAACAACATCATGTTGATTCTAAGGTGGACCTCTCCCCTTCTTCGCCTGTTTCTGCATCCTCCTCTTCTATTTCGCTTGGTGAAAGTCTGGATTCGAGTAACCAGGTGGCTAAGAAGAAGAAGAAGAAGAAAAATAAGAAGAATTCAGATAAAGGAGAGGCTAGCTCTGCGGCTATTGCGCCTAAGAAGTCTCCTCTTGATAAACCTCCCAACCCTCCACGGAGAGTCAAGTTCCCTTGCATGTTGTGCATGGGAGACCATCTTCTTCGAGATTGCCCTGGCATTCCCAAGGTGCTCAAAGTATGGTCCAACGGTCGCCCGCCATTGCCTTTGGCTTTTGGGAGTCAGGTTGGGGGAATGTCTTCAACTGGTGTTGGTAAGGCTCCTAAGAAGCAGGGTAAGCTCACCAATCTCTGTAAGTTGTGTGAAGGGCACCATGCCATTCACCTTTTTCCGTATATGGATGAAGCCAAGAGATTTTTTGACAACTTAACCGGTTCTACACCATGCCTTCCAGCTGGTTATAATCGACTTTCTTTGAGTACTCCACCAGTTGATCCTATGATTGGTCAAGAGTCATCCTTGGTCAATCCCGCTCCCCCGGAAATTCCCATTCAGGAATCCATCCCCGACCAACCATTGGTTGTAGGATCGGTTGAACTGGCCCCGTCTATGGTACACCAGGTCTTTTCCGTTGAGAGTGGACCTCACACCCCTCATATTCTTCTGTTTTCTTCAGATTCTTCGGACTTGGAGAAATATTCTCCTGTCCCCGTATCCCAAGAAGCTGCTCCTCCATCTCCCGTGATGGAAGCCTCGGAGGATACCCTTCCCGACTCCGTGATGGAGGTCGTGGAGGATTCTCCTTCTTTCGTAACACCAGGGGAAGACCATCTTGGTTCGATGGTAACCCCTTTGAGTAGTTTGATCGCTTCCTTTGACTGGAGTCGATTTGCAGGATATCGACTTCCGTCTTATGTGCCTTTCGAGATAACAGTACAGGCCTTTGGTCTGGTTGTACCCAACACCATTATAGACGAAGGCGCATCTGTTAGTATTTTATCCTCAACTACTTGGCAAGCTTTCGGTTCACCACCGCTTGTGCCCATTACACAGAATCTGTTGGCATTTAACAGAAGAACGAGTCAACCGTTAGGGATCCTTCCAAGGTTACCTATTACTTTGGGAGGTAAAACCGTCCATATGGATGTGATGGTTGTTCCAGGCCCCTTGGATTTCAATCTGCTCTTGGGGCGCGATTACAACTATGCCATGGGAGCGCTTGTCTCCTCCCTTTTTCACATGGTCTGTTTTCCGCATGAAGGACGGATCGTGACCATTGATCAGCTTTCATTCTTTGGTCTTGATATGGCAACTGGCCTGCCATCATCCCTTCCTAGTTTTTATCCACCCGTTGTATCTGCCCCACCGCAGGTCAACTATGTGGCTACCTACCCCGTGCCTGTGGTCAGTGATGATGCCGTCGTGCATCAGGTGCTGGGGGCATTGGGTCCTGACTTCCAGGATGTTTTTCTCCCATCCGGTGTGGAACTCTTGGAAGCCATGACTTCTTGTTTATTATGATGAAGTCGGTTGGAGCAGAGTTCCTTGTCTTGTGTCAAGCTCCTTAAAAAATGAAACAAGGTTGTTGGAGCATGGTTCCTTTCCTGTGTCAAGCTCCTTAAAAAATGAAACAAGGTTGTTGGAGCATGGTTCCTTTCCTGTGTCAAGCTCCTTAAAAAATGAAACAAGGTGTTCTGAGGATAGTTCTTTTAATGTGTCAACCTCGTTAAAATAATGAAACACATTCCTGTTCAATTCGAGTCTTTGATTAGATCTCGTAAAATCCCAGTCGAGTCTTTCTCTTGATCTCGTAACTTGAACCTTCACTCCATCTGCCTTACATATGGACTGAATCTTGGGGGGCATGTACCTCGAATTGCGTCACCATGCTGGGGGCATGCTTACTTTTTCAAGCATAGTTTGTTTCCATTTCAAGCTTGTGTAAAAATGAAACAGGTTTCAAGCATAGTTTATCTTTGTTTCAAGCTTGTGTAAAAATGAAACCAACTTCAAGCAAAGTTTCCTGATTTCAAGCTTGTGTAAAAATGAAACCTTTCCCATTTTACCTCTTGTGATTGTCATCTTATCAGCCTGTCTTTTCCAGATGAGCCTTGGTTTTCTCACTCCATCGTCACTATTTGCTTGGCCGATCATATGCCTTCACTTGGTTTTTTTACCTGTTCCTGAGGAACTGCTGCGATGAGTGGTCTTGTTAGCCAGCCTCTTAACCTTTATTTGTTCAGAGTAGTTCCATCATTACCGGAACCAGTAGCTACCCTTTATACCACTCGTTCCTCCAGGAGGAGTCACCTTTCAGCTCTTTTTTGACTCTCGAAAATTGAAAAGATTGTCGAGTCGCTTGTCGTTTTGATCTCGTTAAAGTGGATGCGAAACGACATCTACCCAGTATATGTTTACCCCTTTTTCAGGCTGGGATAGATTATTTACGAAAAAGGAATACCCTAGCCTATCGCGACTAGGAGGTTTTCTCAGACATAGTTTTCTACTTTTTCGGATCTGGGGAACTATTTATGAAAAGGGACCATTGGAGTTTACTTTTCCGCTGTCTTTTCAAACTCTCTAAACATGAAAAGACGCTGATTTCTTCCTTTGTCAGACTCGTTAAACCTAAATGACATTGGATTCAGTCGTAATGACGGTATTCGAGTTCCTCCTTCCTAGGGCTCGTTAAATGTACTAGGATGGACTTATATGACAAGCATATGGTATCCTCTTCAAGCTTGTGTAAAAATAAAGAGGTACTCGCTAGAAATGGTGGGGAAAATGGAACCAGCATCATTTTCGTGTCGGCAGTATGTCGCTCTTGAACATGGCACTTGTCTGCATTCGTGTCGGGTTGGGGATATATCATCTCGTTTTCCACTTACCTCCGTGGGTTTGGGTGATCCTTTTTGACCTCTCATCTGCTCTTTCCCTTGTCATCATGACCCTTGATCTTTTGATGTCAA
Source organism: Pinus albicaulis (assembly GCA_034641835.2). Lineage (NCBI taxonomy): Eukaryota > Viridiplantae > Streptophyta > Pinopsida > Pinales > Pinaceae > Pinus > Pinus albicaulis. The sequence goes on along the minus strand of CM076583.1, from coordinate 119,009,060 downwards.
ATACTGCCAAACTCACTGTCGTGCCATTTATATGTTCAAGAGAAGTTGACCTCTGCAAGTACCAACCTTCCTCTGATTCTCATTTGATCGTGATTCAAAAAAAAATTATGTTCCTCTCTCTCATGTCGATGATGTGGGAAACATTATGGCCCACCTTCGATCAAGGTCACTTCCTGTCGACTTCAGCTCATTATCCAGGAAGATGATCTAGAGACTCCCTTTTGGTACCTTGGAGCCTGCATGCCTCAATGGCGGGTTCTTCGCATTCGACGTGAGGTTTTCATCATTGGCCTCCGATCGAGTGATTCTGTGGGTGTTCGACATCAGCTCATTGTTCGCATGCCATAGATTGTACCTGTAGCACCTTGAGGACCATTGGCATTAATGGTGGTACCTCTCGCGTCTGTTAACAGCTTTCATCATTGGCTGGTAATCAGGCGATGTTCTTGCATGTTCGACTTCAGCTCACATATTCGCATGCTTGAAATTGTACTTTGTTCGGGCGAGATGGAGCGCAAAAGACCGATCTCGTCGTTATAATCTGTGCCGATTTTGTGGATTATTATGATTAGTTACATGGCCCATCGATTGGATGGCTGCGACCATGTCTTGTGTCTATTTATCGATCTTCATTGGATGGCTACGTCCATGCCTTGGATCTAGATTATTGTACACTCTGTTATGGATGGCTGCGCCCATACCACGCATATATATCATGTATCTGAGACATCAGTTGTACTTTTCTGTTATTTTCCGATTCAAGTGTGTTTCAGCTTGGACACGTTTCATAAAGCATTTTTACCCCTCTCTCTCTCTCTTTCGGGCCTCATGCTTTAGGGGCATCTGTTACACAACAATTTGTCACCGTCCCTGCAATTCCCCATCCCGCACAATTGGAGGGCTCATTCCGTGACCTGTGAGTAGTGACATGACTTGAAACCACTTTCATGACATCCCTCTGAACATGAGCTTTCATTGCCCTGAAGACAACTCCTTGTGGAAAACCCTAAAATGACCTTGTATCGCGGCATACATTTCACTCACCAATGGGGTGAAATAGAAAGAGGTCGTGCTAATCAACCCGTGATAGGGAGTTTCCACTCAACCAATTTAAGGAGTGTTTTTAAAAAATAAATGGCGGAAGTTTCGTCCTAACCAATTCATGAACTGGTATCTATCTTTAGTTGGGAGGTTTGGCTCCGGATTTCCATGTAGAGGAAGTGGTTTGCCACCTCTCATGGAAGTTTCCTTGAGGATAGGGCCAATCCCATGATTATAGGGATCCCAACTCCCCTTCCTCCATCTATAAAAGCTTGCCCATCTCCATTGCAAGCTAGTCTTCAAGTTCCCAAATTCCTAAGAGCCTTATGCTGCAAGAGCCTTGATTATTCCCCTAAGGCCAAATTCAAGCAAGGAGACTATTTTCAAGATCCGAAGAGAGAGGTTTGTCCCATACTTGACAGGATTTTCGAGACGTGTTCTGCTGGCGACCCTCCAAAGGAGAATTCAGCGTCAGAACTTGGTTGTAATTTTCCTTTGATTGATTAATAATAAGCGACTATTGGTTATGGTTCCACTCTTGTTATTGTTTATGATGATGAGTTATGTCCTTTCTGACTGACATATAGTTGCATCTACTGGATTTTACGCTTGCATTTGTTTTGTTTCTTGCATGTGCAGGTGTCTATCATGGAGATCGTGGGGATCGTGATCTGCCAAAGCTAAGGAACAGGAGCGCTACCTCTTCTACAAGCAACATCGTTGGATTCCAGGTAAGCCTTCATCGCTAGTTGGTTTATTTGCAATTAGGAACCTGCACTATAGTGTGAACGATTGTTGCTATACCCGGTCTGGGCTAGTAGGGATCGCCTCTGTTCGCAGAGGGGATTTACCTCCATAACACCATTGATGACTCCCAAGAAGAAGAATTAGTTGAAGTCTATGGATTATGGGATTTTATTCTTCCCAATTCTGATAATGAAGAGGATCATGAAGCTCTACCCATAAACACAAGAATTAAGGGGCCATAAGACTCATCCCAATCAATTCAAAAGCATAAATATTTTACCCCTACTGCTAAAGAAAAGGGTACAAATAAAAATACCCTTCTACATCTTCTGATTTAGTTCCATATTCTTCACATTATCCATCTACATATAAGACTTTGGTTGTTTTTTACACCATAGAATATAATATAGTAGAGGATATGAAGAGGGCCAAAACTAATATCTCCTTATATGAAGTAAAATAAATCAACAACATAAATTTTTACTTAAGGAATTAAATGCAGTCCCCAAACTGCTTTACCCATTGTTGTAACTTCTAAATCTTCTAAAGGAAAATGAAAACCTCCCAACGATTCTTTAGAAAAAATTGATCCCACCAATGATGTCTTAATTGGAGATAGGTAAAATTCCCATACACTCCCTTTCCTTTTGAATTTTGAGATCTTCAATAAAAATGTGCATAATTGCTTAGTAGATTCAGGGGAATCCTCAAATATAATGCCTTATTCAGTTTTCCTTAAACTAAATATATCGCCTCAAACGTCTGTTGTTCATATTGTTTAACTTGACAAAACTAAAGTCAAGGTATTAGGGGAAATTAATTTTTTTTTCATAATAATTTCTTCCAATTCCAAAGTATGTAAAATAATTGATATACTTGTTGTTGATATTCCTGACTTCTACGATTTTATTCTAAGTAGAGATTGGTCTGAGAAGATTCACGGTTATTTCACCACAAACTAGTCTCATATGTGGATTCCTTACAATGGTAAGCTCAATCAAATTCGGATTGACCGAGAAAAGAATATGAAACATTCAGTAATTGATTTTGATGAAGAGAATGAACCAATGGTATTTACCAATAATATCCTTGGGAACTATTATTTTGAATATTTTTTGGGAATTTTTAATGCACAAGGATCTCCTTTATCAATCAATTATGCCACCTCTCAAATTGAAAAAATTTCACAGACAGATCCACCCAGATATGTAAATATTGTATATAAACCAGTAGTTAAATATTTGTTTTGGACTTTATATTTTAATGGCTCTAAATCCAATGATGGTGCGGGAGGAGGGTGCATTTTAATAAATCCAGGAGGAGAAAAAATAATGTAAGCATGTAGGTTAGAGTTTGAATGCAAAAATAATACTATTGAGTATGAAGCATTGGTCGAGGGTTTATATAAAGCAATAATCCTTGGTGTGAAATACCTTCAAGTGTTTGGACACTGAAATATTGTTATAAAAATAGGTGAGAAACACCATCCATTGTGTCTTTGGTCATTTAAATCATTATCAATCTCTCATTCAAACCCTCACTTCACATTTTCTAGAATTTAATCTTTCTCCTATCTCAAGTCCTCAAAATTATAGCACTTACCTACTGGCTAATGTTGCATCCAAGCTCATTCCATCTGAGGATTATAGTCTAGATATGTTTTCAATCAAATTAATCTTTCTCCCATTTATTACTACTAATGTCATGAATTGGCATGTGTTTAATAATGATGAAGACATTTTAAGATTTTAAACATCTGAAGGGTCATATAATGATCAAATAATTGATGAAGATGAGCATGATAGACAATTTAAAAAACCAACCATGGAAAATTCCATACCCAAGTCTATGGTAAAGCTTGAAGATCTGTATCACGTAAAGAATATATTTAAAAAGGTTACTAACTGTAAACTTCAGAGTTCAACTTTGAGATTTGAAGTGGTAAACCTTGGCATAGATCTTAAACTTCAGAACATCAATTTAGGTTTAGAACTCTCATCAGATGAAATATTAGCCTTTATTCACATGTTGAAAAGAAGAAAAAATATTTTTTCTTATAGCTACGAAGATTAGAGAGCTTATGATACCTCCATCATTCAGCACACTATTCCAATGGTACCTGATGTCAAAGTCGTTCAGTAGTAGCTAACTAAAATTCATCTAAAGTTAGAAAACCAAATCAAGAGCGATCTGAACAAACCTCTTAAAGCCAAAATTATTCTTCCAATTAGGCATTCTAAATTGGTTTCAAACTTAGTACCTATTAAGAAGAAGAATGGTGACATACGTATTTGCATTGACTTTAGGAATTTGAATAAAGCTTGTGAAAAAGGCAATTTTCCTCTTCTACCTCTGGAACAAATATTACAATCAGTGGCTGGTTTTGAACTTATGTCCTTCCTTGATCATTTCTTAGGATATAACCAAATCCTTGTTCATCTAGAAAATTCCTTCCGGATTGATAAATGCAGGAGAAAACATATTTTTCTATGTAATTTATCGACCCTTTTAAAATTTTATGAATATGTTTAATTCCTGAATGAATATAATGAACTGAATGGTTGAGAAATATTGTGGTAATGGTTGTGTAAGTCATATAATGAAGAAAATATAGCCCCCCTAAATCATTTTATGGTTCTGGCTTGCCTCAGGTGAGCCTTCTCCTTCATTCTGAAGGAGTGAAAATGTTGGCGAAGTGCTAGACTATGTGGGCCCTTTGTTGGCACCCACGATCGAACCGTGGGTCAAACTTAAATCAAATTTTCCTACCAACAAGATGCCCCTCAATTCTCATCTTCCATATACTATAGTTCTCACCATAAAAAATTGAAACCTTTGCATCATGGAAAGCCATTGTCCCTTATCAAAATCTCCTTTCAATGACCAAGCTGCAACAAAGGAGTTGGTACTGATACCAATTGTTAGACAAAAATAATATTGGGGGGAGGGGTGAATCAATATTACGAAAATATAACAAATATTTCTGGAAATAAAAAATATTCAGAAATTTACCTTAGAAATATATAACAATATCATGCACATGAAAAACACACACAATCATCACATGTAGAAACTTGGATTTTAGGTGGAAAAACACCCCTATAGGGAAAGAAACAACTGAACTAATTGTTGCTTTTTATTATTATCTATTGCTTCAAAATATTCTCATTTACATTACATCAACTAGCCATCACTAGCAGTGGAGCACCCACCCCTTGATTAAAACCACTCCTATAATAGAAAATCAAAATGAGCTTAGCTTGAATCCCCCACTCCAAGTACAAAAATTTCTGCTACAAAAAAATATGATTCATAACTTGAAACATTATTGCATAAAAAAAAATATAAACAAATGAGTACACTCATGCAACCACAATTATACACTCCAAATGAGAGAACAATTCTCTTTTCACACACTCTCGAAACTAATCTTCAATTTATACACATAATTCTGAAACACGTGATGAATAATTTTTGAAGCACATTGCAATATTGAATCTTTGAACTCACTACAAAACTCACTAGTTGTTCACTTACACTTCATGCACACACACTCAATCACACTGTTAGAGAACCAACCCAATGGGAAACCTTTCTCCACATATTTGTAATATATGAGATCAATTAATTCTTTAGGTGATGGATCTCCCCTGTATCCTGTCCACATGCTTTATTTTTTATTCAGCTAGATGTTTTGACTAAATCAAGCCACTCACTCCACTAGCCTTTTGACAATTTCAACTTTGGTCACCTTCTAGAGGCCCTACGACTTTTCATAAGAGTTTTTCTGTAAAATTACAACAATAGAATTCCTCAAAAACAAATTAATTCCAAAAAAGCGAGTGAATTACAAATAAAATCTCTTGAATTCTTTCGGTCACATGCACAACACAAGCTAAACTTGATTTCTCGCATGCACAACACTTCCAACCAGTGTCTATGATCCAGGTGGATATTGGTGGTCACCCACCTATTCCACTTGGGGCTCCACCATTGTCTCTTTCAGTTTTTCAGTTTCGGCACAGTGTACTATTTTTAGCAGTTTTTCGGGTCCTGAACTTCGGAGCCGTTTTGAGGCCCTAAACGACGTTTTTTGGGAAAACGGAGAGCAACATAGGTCCATGGACCATGTTGCTCATTCCAAATTTGTAGTCCTCGGATAGATCTTTCTAACGAGGTATGGTACGCGTCAAAAAGAGATCGTATGCCAAAGTTACGCCCCTGGGAAGTTGAAACACCAATTTACCCAAACGGGGCCCATAGTTTTGGCGCTTCATCTCCTCGGGTTAGGGTTTTGTCCGTTTAGGATTTCCCATTGTTTCTAAATAATAAATAGGCCCTCGAGCCTCATTTTAACTCATTTCAGAGGCCTGTAGCCACCACATATTTTCTCAGAGATAGCTACCAGCGCCCTAGCTAGTTTTATTTCCATTCTGTCTGTAAGCAAATTTCAGTTCTTTGATATTAATGAAATGAAGTGTTATTTCCACTGCATCTCTGTATTTGCGGCTATATGCTCTATTCCGTTGTGTCCCGTACAACCGGATCATGCATCATGTCCGTTTTTCTCGATCCTTCTTTGCATGTCCCCAACGAGGTCGGGGTATAAGGAGCTAGGGCTTGATCTGGTGGAACCTTTACAAGATCAGCCTCGCAAACCTCGACGGACGCCCATGGGGGACGAAAAGAAAGATGAGGGAGCAGGAGATCCTATCAAAATATTGCTCGAGGAGGCCCTCGAAAAACAAAGGAACGCGATGATGGATAAATTTGCTCAGATCCTTCAACGTGTTGGGGTTCCCATGTTTTGGCCAGGTTGACAAGACCAAAAGATGAGACAACATAGAACCACTTTCAGACCTTAGGATCTAGCCCTCCTAGGTCCAGAGAGGAATCTCTCTGTGATTGTCAAAGTATATATGTCTTTGAGGCTCAAAGTTTAAGATATTAGGCTAGTTATAGGCTCAGGGTTTGTTTGTTTGATTGTTTATGTTTGGTTGTTGGGAATCAGGAAAGAAGGGTCCAATATAAGACAAGGATGAGCAAAGAGGAAAATTAGGCAAAGGTAGATAACTCAGAGAACATTGAGGCCATTGGGCAATGGAGTCAAGAAAGGGTTTACTTGTTGTTCAATGTGCAAGCTTTCAGTTGGGCTAGTCATCTAAAACATTTGGATCTTTAAAGTGAAGGGTGGAATGGAACATTAAGGACTGAGAGTGAAAGGGGGATAACCATCCAATTCTATCTATAGATCAAGTCAAAGGTCATTTAACTCCAGACCTGCTTGGACAAAATCAGAGGCAAAACAAGGGATCTTAGAAAGGCTTAGTCGAGATGGAAAGATCCTAGTGAGGCAGAGACAGGGTCCTAGACCTCCCAGTGTTCTCAACTCATTCAACTAAATCCTAACAAGAACATATAAACATAGATTTCATTAATTCATACATCAGAGAGCAGGAAATAACATCCACTACACTGGTTAAATCAATTGAAAACAATATTTAGACACACATATAAGCAGAAAACATAAAAGGCTGGGAGAGCAGCAACATAAGGTACCTATCAAGGGTAAATATTATGCCAAACTTCTGATGCGAGCCTGAAGAAATGGAATGGAATGAAATAAAACACAGAGATAGGAAAACATCACCAGCTGCTTTAGATCAGGATCCAAAGAAACGTGCTTGTCATATTAAAAACAACACCAATCAGGTACATCATTGCCCACAGCTTGAACATTCAGTCTGAATACATCAAATCTCAGCCTATCTTACAATATTACACAGAGAACTTGTCTCAAGAGGAAAATGCTTGCATTTCTCTGATATCTCATCAACAACCCTTACAATAATTTCCTTCTGTGTTTTATAGCAGAGGATGAGCAGAAGATCAACTGAGGGGGTAGGTGAATACGAAATGTAACATTAAACACAAAAATGAATGTAGGGCCAAAACCCATTTTGTTTGACTGCTGAGTATTTAATCTCTGTCACCCCCTTTGTGAAAGAGTGATCTTCTCCGGATATGATCTTGACATCTTTCGGATGTAGTACTCCTGGTGCTTTGAACAAAAATAAAATAAACTACTGAGAGGTCTGTCATATAAATGCTCTGGCGGTTTTGAACTGTTGTTAGGGTGGAAATTCCTTCGGGGACAATGTGCATAATAAAAACTGTATGGGCGCCCTGTACTTTGATGAAGAAAAACATTCTGCTGACGAATAAACCCTGATGTTACCTTTTGCTTGTGCTCAAGACCTTTTGATTGATCCTCGGGGTCTTCAAACTGGTGCTTTGCCTCTTAAACTGTTGATTCAAGGCTTAAGATCTTCATTAGCGTGCCTCAATCTCCTTTGCTTTTTACTGAAACATTCTGCCGCTCCATTCTTGCTTCTGTCAGGTAAGCTCGAGCTTTTAATGGCATAGGAAGGTTTTTAAAGTTTGGATTCTGCCTTTCTTTAATGTAAGTCCTGTCTTCACCTTCCCGGGTCTTTGCTCATAAATTCAGCTTCTGTAGATGGTCCTCCTTAAATTCTCTGTCGCTGTAACAGAGACTACGCGTCCTGGCTATCTTTTATCATTTACAACCCTGCACAACACGAAATCAGTGAAGAAAATCATGGACGGGGGCGATGGATGCAGTGTGGATGGAGGAAATGGCCGTGCAGATGGTGACATGGTGGAGAAAAATGCAGAGGAGCAATGAAAACCTGCCCTGGTGGAGGTGACGGTCAGCGAAGCGGAAAAACGAATGAAAAACATGAAAAAACACGAAAATGAATCAATTAAACGTAATGGAATGGGCGAAGGTATGGAGGGTACGCGTGGGGATGACGTGTCGAAACGGGAGACGGTGGAACATTCAACGGCGGAGGAACAAAACTGGACCGTCGATCGCGGTGGGGATCAACGGCGGAGGGTGACGGATGACGGGCCAGGGCATGAGCTATCGCGTGTGCAAATTCATTAAACTTCGTGCACCTTGGACGAGCGATAGCCGTCGGATGGGCTGCTCCAGATCGGACGGTCTTCGACAATTTCTCTGGGCATCCGTGGTCGAGAGATAACGCGCGATGGATGACTTTAACTGGTGGGAAAAGTGGTTTTGGAATCGTACAGGAGGATAGGTGGCGAGCGGCGAGTGGAATCGCTGGGCTATCAGGAAATACTGCCCCTTGCCCAAAAGCGGTGCGAAATAAACCGACGAGTTTGGAACAATCGCATGGGGACCACCGGCGCAAGCGCGTTGCAGACCGTTAGATCTGGCGGACAAACGAATGATGGAGATGCGACGACGGGTGATGAACAGGGAAAACGACGGGGGCATCGGGGGCGGCGATCGCCGTCTGTTCTGTGCGGATCGACGGCTATAATCGCGCTCGATGAACAAATGGGACGAGCACCTTAGGGGCTAGTGCTCGGTCACGACGTCGGGTAACATGGGGAAAAAGTTGCGGGGGCTTAGCGGGAAAGGGGGCTTAGGCCTATTATAAGGTCGGAAGTGGGTTTTTAACCCATTTTAATGTATTTTGAGGCCTAAGGAGGTAAACGATAAGGAGATGGGGGGGAAATTGGGAAAAAAAAGGGTGTAGGGATTTTTAGAGGGGATTTAGGGGGTTAATAGGGAAAATAAAAAGGGGAAAAGAAGGACTTTGACAGAAGGAGGAAAAAGGGGAAAAAGGGGACATTTTGCAGGGGTACAAGGGGTAAATGCAGGCCTTTAGGGAAAGGAACCAGTAGAGGGGACTTGTATAATGCAAAGCACAGAGAGACCTCAAGGATGATGTGTCTTCAGGGGAGATGCATTCCTTGAAGGTCTCCAAAATGACATAGCCCCCAGCTTGCTTGCCAAGAATTTCATAGGGGGGCTAACAGTGGCTCCACATGGGGATGGCTTCTTCTTGAAGGAGGCAAGAAGCCAGAAATGATCTTTGGAGTAGGTCAGTTGCCTGCTGCTTGGAACATCCCTTTCTTTGATCAGCTGCCATAATATGAATATGTTACATTGGCAGAAACATTTTTCCCAACCAAAACTACCTACCCAAACTACAGTCCTAGAATTTTTTCTTCTTTTGGGGTGAATTTGAGCTAGCAGACGCTTTACATTTTATTTTCAAAACAAATAACAAACCTATTCTAAATCTACCCTTATTGCTCCATGAGACCAGATTAAACAGTTGGCCTCATATGCTTCTCTACCTAATCTAACATCTGCTGGGATTAAACTTTCCAACAGATTTCTTCTCCTACATTCTAAGACAGGAAATTGAAAAACAGCCAAGCCAGGATTAGACTGTCTGACTTGCTAGAGTGAAGACTTGTAGAAAACTGAAAACAAAACTGTGAAGGCATGAAATCTGCAGTTTTGAAACATCCTTCTTTCTTCGTGACTTAGGTTTTGAGCATATTAGAGTCACTTTTTTTTCTTTGACTCAGCTCTGGTTTTGGGCACATTAGAGCTGATTTTCTTTCTTTGCTGGCCCAGACTTTGAGCATGTTAGGACCAGCTATCTCTCTTTTCCTTTCTCTCTTTTTTTTTTTTTTTTTTTTTGAAACACCTTTCTCTTTTCTGAAATAAACTGCAATGGTATATACAATGAAAAATGAAACTGGAAATTGAGATTTAGCAGAAGTAATGCTTGAGCATCCTGCCATTGACAGGACCCCCAAACAGCTCTGTACCATCAAGTTCTTGTAGAAAAAATTCATTTGGGCCCACAGTAGCTTGGATAATGTATGGGCCCTGCCACAAATTGTCAAACTTGCCATGTTTACCTTTGTCCTCTCTTCTTGAGTCCCACTTCAGAACCTTGTCACCAATTTTGAAATCAGCAGCTTTGGTTCTTTTTTCAAATAGGTTTTTAATGTTTTCTTGAACTCTGACATCTCTGTTATATACTTCCTCCCTAGTTTTCTGAAGATGGATTGTATGATTTATCCTTCTTATCATGTTATCCTCTTCTGATTGGATCTCCTGGACAAGTTTGATTACTGTAACTCCAAGGCGGGTAGGAAATACTGCTTCGGTCCCATAGACTAGCTGGAATGGTGACATGCCAATGGATTTTTTTGTAGTAAGTCTGTCAGCCCACAAAACATGTACCAACTTGTTGTGCCAAGATTTTTTGTTTTCTTCTAATAGCTTTTTGATGATTGCCAGTAGGCTCTTATTTTATGATTCAGCTAAGCCATTACCCTGAGGGTAATAGGCAGTTGAATGACCAAGCGTGATATGGTACCTGTGACAAAAATCAACCATTTTCTTAGATCCAAAAGCAGCAGCATTGTCGGTGATTATTTTCCTTGGGCAACCAAACCAAGAGAGGATATGACCTTCTAGGAACCTAATGATGACTGAATCAGTGGCATTCCTAGTGGGTATGGCCTCTATCCACTTAGTGAAATAGTCAGTGGTTTTCAAGATCCATTTGTGTTGTCCTGAGGAGGCTGGATGAATCTCCCCTATAAAATCTAGACCCCATTGCATGAAAGGACCCTCAACTGTAATGGGTTGTAAAGGGAGGGGAAGAATTTTTCTTTTTCCTTCAAAGATCTAGCATTTGTGACAGGAAGTTACCATTTTATGGACATCTTTGAAGAGTGTGGGCCAATAATAACCAGTCCTGAGTATCTTGTTTGCAGTGGATTTCCAACTCAGGTGGCCTCCACACTCTCCAGCATGGAAATCTTGTTTAATTCTTTCAGCTTCAGACTCAAGAAAACATTTAAGCAATAGGCATTTGGATTTTTCCAATATAAGTTTTCATTCAAAATGCAATAGTTTCTAGCTTTGAGTTTTATGAATCTGGCCTTAGTTCTGGACAGTTCTAGAGGAGCATTGAGGTTGGTGAGCACATAAAGGATATCGGAATACCAGGGAGAGTTCTAAAACTTCTCCTCAACATTGGGGTCAGGAAATCCTTCCTGCTCATCCAAGGCATTTATCATGTTAATGTCAAGAGCCTGAAGATTAGATTCAGCCATTAATTGGGCCAGGCCTTGCCCTTTGATCAGTTTGGTGGGCTTTATCTCAAGGTCATATTCTAAGATGGTAGCAATCCATTTTCCCCTTTTCCCATCGGGGTCTTGGGACAAGATATCTTTGACCACTATATTTGGCACATAAGCAATGGTGTGGGAATGCAGAATGTACACCCTAAAGTCTTTTAAGGCCTTTACCAGGGCATAGGCCTGATTTTCCATAATGTTGTACTTCAAGGGTGCATCTCTTAAGGCCTTGCTGAAAAAGGAAATTGGTTGTTCATTACCTTCTGAATTTTCTTGCAGTAAGACTGCAGCCACGGTATGCTGGGAGGCAAATGAAAAGATCAGAAAATCTTTCGAGAAATATGGGCTAATCAGAACAGGAGCCTGAGTGAGTGCAAGTTTTACGGATTCGAAAGATTGTTTAGCTCCAACAGTCCATTTAACTCCTACACCTTTCTTTAGCATGTTAGTCATAGTCCTAAGGCGTTCAACTAGATTGGGAATAAATCTCCTCAGGAAATTGATATTCTCAATGAAGGACTGTAGTTCTTTGATGTTTCTCGGGTGTGTGATTTGAAGTATCCCCTCAACTCTCTGTGGGTCTATCCTAATCCCTTTCTCAGATATAATGTGACCAAGAAGCTTGCCTTCTTGTAGCCCAAAAAAAGTTTTCTTAGGATTCAGTGACAGACCATACCTTCTACATTTTTCAAAAACTTTCCTCAGATGTTTCAGGTGTTCTTCTTCAGTTTTGGAAAATACAGTCAAGTCATCCAAGTAGATAACTATAAAGTGCCCTATCTCATCTGAGAAAGCTATATCCATCGCTCTCTGGAAGGTTGTGCCAGCATTCATCAATCCAAAAGGCATCTTCACATACATGAAGGTGCCCCAAGGAGTGGTAAAAGCTGTTTTGAGTTGATCTTCTGGGAGTACTAGGACTTGATTGTATCCTGAAAAACCATCAAGCAGGGAGATTCTCTTAGAGCCCACTACCTTTTGTAAGATATGTTCCATTCTAGGCAAGGGGTAGTTGTCTTTTAATGAGGCCCTATTAAGATTTATGAAGTCTATGCACAGTCTGATTTCCCCTGTTTTCTTTCTTACAGCCACTAGATTTGATACCCACTCAAAAAACCTCACAGGAACTATTATTCCTGCATCATACATCTTCTTAATCTCTTTTTCCACTGCAGGCAATTGTTTCGGATTGATTCTACGGAGCTTTTGTCTAAAAGGCTTCTGATTTTCCTTCAAGGGTATTTTTTGTTGTATGATGTTGGTGTCATAGGCCTTTAAGTCTTCATAGCTCCATGCAAACACATCAATGAATTCCCTAAACATGTCAATGTATTTCTTCTTCATGTTTGCAGGTATAGACTTAGCCAGCTTGATCATTTTGGGTTTATCTTCAGTGCCTAAGTTGCATTCTTCAACATCAGAGTTTGCATGTTCAATAGTGGGATTTTTTGCTACATCATCGAAGTCAAATAGGTCCTCTAAGGGTGCTAGGCCTCTGGGTATATTCTTATCTTTGGCCTGCAGCACTTCTACTTCTTCACTATCTGCGTTTTCACATTTTTTGGTTGGGTTTCCAGTTTCTTCAGAAAGGGTGTTTATTTCTATGTTACATGGTGTTTCTTGTTCATCTGGGGGATCCTCACTTGGGCAGCTGTCATCAGATTTTAAGTCTGAATCAGAAAATTCAAACTCATTTCTGCCCACCAGAAAATCTTCAATCTGTCTGTCTCCTTCAAAGACCTGCCAATATTTTTCATTGTTTGGCACTGCAGGTCTGAATTTGGTCTGAATGATGATTTGTTGGTCAGCTGGAGTCTTAGGATATGAACTAGCCAGGCAAGCTAATCCATTTGCAATGACATTATGACCTCTAGGGACAAACACCAGCTCATATTCCATAAATGTTTTTATTATATCCATGGCATCATTCCTATATGCCCTGAGCCTAGGGTGCTTTGCTGAGTACTCACCGTTTACTTGTTTTATGACCAACTTGGAGTCTCCTCTTACAGATATCCTACGGGCTCCCAAAATTTTCAACTGGTTTAGGCCAAGGATGAGAGCTTCGTATTCTGCAATATTATTTGTACATTTGAAATGCAGATTCACAGCATGGCTCTCAGCGTGGTCATTTTCTGTGTTACGTAACCACACCCCTGCTCCAGCAGTTTTCCTAGTACAAGACCCATCGAAATTCATTTCCCACAGGGGTTCATTTTTCGTTCCATCATTGTTCCCTTCCCTACAGCCGGGTTCGCCATTGTGTTGCGTTACAGGGCCTGTACTAGGCTGCGGGTTGTTTTGTTCTTCATGACATGTGTGGAGTTCAGAGAGTTGGCTACCTTGCTGTTTACGTTCTGTTTCTGGTTCTGGTTCACTCAAAGTTTCGTTTTCAGTACCCTGCCCATGTTTTTCTTCATCGTATTCTTATAGGGTAGCCATTATGTTAAAGTCCATGGGTTCTATGTTATTGTTTGTATTTCTGTTTTCTGATGCTGGCTCTCCTAAGGATGGGTCGTTATAAAGAATGAAAGAATCCAGGTCTGTGTGTACAGAGTATAATGGTGAATTTTCGGGTTTCTCAGGACTACTGACCAGGAATTTCATTTGAGCTTCTCTATATAGTCTTCTAAGCTGGCCAAAAATAGGGACAGTGGCATATGAGCCATCCATCTACATTGTTCCTTGCAGTTTGGCTCCCCATGATCTCGATAATAGCATGCCATACTTAGGTGGCACATCTTCCACCACCACATCCATGACCATACATTTAGCAGGAATCTGGGTCAAGCTCACACATAAGTCTTTAATTAGGCCAAGACATTTTACTCTGCTAGAGTCAAATGAATATAAGTCTTTGTAAGGTCTGGTGATTTCTAGGCCTAACTTTTCCATCACTACCTTAGGCATCAAGTTGTGGGATGCTCCAGAATCATGCATTGCATTGTGTAGGATCTTATCATGGATGTTGAGACTAATATAGAAAGGTGGTACTACTCCTTCCTGAAACTTCCCCTCAATCTTTGGACCAAAGAGTAGGGCCGGTTGATCATCATTCAGGTTTACAGAATCATTGATTTCCCCTAGATTCAATGCTTTCAAAATTTGGCCCTTATATACATCCTGAGTGGCCAACTCAGATAATGGTACAGGGATTTTGATTTTGGCAATATCACTTTCCAGGTTGAAAGTGGACTGGACCTTTGTAACGCTCAATTCTATTTTATTTGCCACTGTCTTAGTGGTTGTATCAGCTTGTGATTTCTCACTATGTACAGGGTTTGGAACTATATTATCAGGAGAACTAACTGCAGTGTTAGTGCTACTAGCTGGTTGGCTTGGTTTTTCAGTGTTTTGGTTGTATTTTTCTTTGATTTTCCCAGAACTTTCGGCTGCTGTTTTGCTACTTTCAGCAGTCACTTTGGAAGTTCTGTCAGGGCTTTTCTTAATGGTAACCTCAGGAGCTTTGGGTTTGGAAGTGTCTTGGTTCTTTTTGCTCCTAAGTCCATATTGTTCTCTGACCTGCATCATGGCATTTTCAAATCCTAATCTGTAATCCTCAGTTTCTAACCATTCCTCATCCCAGTATGTGGACAAGGGCTGATCCTCCTCTGTGGAGTAGCCATGGACTGAATTTTCTGTTTCAAACATGCTTATTTCATTCCCTTCAGACTCTTCTATGATTCCCTCATCTTCATCAAGAAATTTTTCCTGGAATGGGGGAATTACCTGTTGATCTGACTCTATTTGTCTGTTGGGAGTGGCATTGTTGTTCCTTCTAAAGTTTTGGTTCTGGTTTTGATTTCTATTTTGGTTATTGACAGTGAAAACCATTCTCTTCATCATTTTTTGTAGCTCTTCCATGTTTTTAGACAATTTGTCATAATTTGGATCAGATGTGGAGGCTACATTGTCATCCCTATATGTTACCCTCTTCTCAGATCTTAGTCTTGCTCTTTTCTCAATCAAATTGGCCTCTATGTTTACAGCTCCTTTCTGCATGTCCTCCAATGTGTTATATTCTTTATCTCTAAGCTCATAGGCCATGTCAGCATCAAACCCATCAGGGTATTTGGCCAGGGCCATACCTTGTGGAGGTTTCATGTGTGGAGGGAGAGCATTGTAAATGCTGTTGAATCTAGTGGTGTAATCATGGACACTCTCTCCTGCATTCCTTTTAAGGCTCATGTATTCTGCTAGGAGTTGGCGAGGATTTGCCCTAGTCTCCCATTTGTTGATGAAAGTCTGATATAATGCGGGGAGATCTTGGATACTACCAGCAGGTAGGTTTTTAAACCACTTCTTTACATCACCCCCTAAGCTTTGGGGAAATATTCTCATTTTGATTGTTTCATCATCAATTTCCATGTAGTCAAAAGAATCCTCCATCCTATCTACATGTTGCTGAGCTGTGATGGAATCTTTAGCAGTGAAGTGTGGGATCTTTGATTGATAATCATTTGGTAAGGGCAACAAGGGCTGGGGAAAAACCAGGGGTGCATACCAGGCTGCCATGATAATGTTCTGATGGGGTACAGGGTTAACTTGAGCAGCTGGTATATGGATGACAGGGATAATAGGACCAGCAGAGGCTTGTTGAGCAGATCTAGGGTGGGAGAGGCCCAAGTTTTGAATGAAGTGGATATCAGGTGGTGTAGATGGAGGGGTTCCTCTATCTCTAGGGTGCTGACCGCTATCGGATGGTGGAATGTGAAGCTCCGGGTCTGGCTGGTCTAAATGATTGAATGACCTAGTTCTTGGTAGCCTATTAGGTAGGTCTATATCAAGGAGAAAATGCGATAGAGCTGCTAGGTCTTCTGGTGCAGAATTAGCTCTATAAATGTGACTGGAAATAGTTGGTCTTTTAGGTGTAGGAGCTCCCTTGAGGATGCTCTCCAGATTGTCAACTATTTTAGGTGGGTTTGGGTTGGGATAAGCTCTTGTGTGAATGGTTCTGAAAGCCAAAATGTTATACTTCTAACTAAGCAGCTTAACCCTACTTGATCTTCTATTGTGGTTAATGTTGTTATGAAGGCAGGTCTCCCAGTGGAGTCTTATGTGAAACCAAGATAACCAGCAGGCCTACTGATCACCAATGGAGTCTTTGATCTTTTAGGAACTATGGAGTCACCAGGTGGAAGGCTTAGGGTATGTCAAGGGGTTACACTGTCCACCACAGTGCTCAGGCACTATCACCTTTCAAGGATAACCTCAGAACACAACAAAATCTAACCAGAGATTGACTGGGAGGGCATTTACCAGATATGTCACCTCCAAAAGAGGATGAGATCCGGAGGCTACCTGGCCCTGTCCAGGCTCTGTCTAAGAGTACAAGAGAACACAAAAAATGATACTGAGGCTGTCCGAGAAAAGGTGTGACTAACATCCAACCTAACTAGAGATGGAGGGTTTGAATGCTTAGGGATGTTCAAAGTGTAATGCACTCACTTTTTCCCCAGCGGAGTCGCCATTATGTTGGGGTTCCCATGTTTTGGCCAGGTTGACAAGACCAAAAGATGAGACAACATAGAACCACTTTCGGACAGGATCAACCCTCCTAGAGTCCGGAAGGGATGCGCTGGCCAGGTCCACATCCCAAAGTATATATGTCTTTGAGGCTCAAAGTTTAAGATATTAGGCTAGTTATAGGCTCAGGGTTTGTTTGTTTGATTGTTTATGTTTGGTTGTTGGGAATCAGGAAAGAAGGGTCCAATATAAGACAAGGATGAGCAAAGAGGAAAATTAGGCAAAGGTAGATAACTCAGAGAACATTGAGGCCATTTGGAAATGGAGTCAAGAAAGGGTTTACTTGTTGTTCAATGTGCAAGCTTTCAGTTGGGCTAGTCATCTAA
Organism: Pinus albicaulis; assembly: GCA_034641835.2. Lineage (NCBI taxonomy): Eukaryota > Viridiplantae > Streptophyta > Pinopsida > Pinales > Pinaceae > Pinus > Pinus albicaulis. Next base: position 118,991,412 of record CM076583.1, on the reverse strand, counting down.
AACATTTGGATCTTTAAAGTGAAGGGTGGAATGGAAAATTAAGGACTGAGAGTGAAAGGGGGATAACCATCCAATTCTATCTATAGATTAGGTCAGAGGTCATTTAACTCCAGACCTACTTGGAAAAAATCAGAGGCAAAACAAGGGATCTTAGAAAGGCTTAGTCGAGATGGAAAGATCCTAGTGAAGCAGAGACAGGGTCCTAGACCTCCCAGTGTTCTAAACTCATTCAAATAAATCCTAACAAGAACATATAAACATATATTTCATTAATTCATACATCAGAGAGCAGGCAATAACATCCACTACACTGGTTAAATCAATTGAAATCAATATTTAGACACACATATAAGAAGAAAACATAAAAGGCTGGGAGAGCAGCAACATAAGGTACCTATCAAGGGTAAATCTTATGCCAAACTTCTGATGTGAGCCTGAAGAAATGGAATGGAATGAAATAAAACAAAGAGATAGGAAAAAATCACTAGCTGCTTTAGATCAGGATCCAAAGAAACGTGCTTGTCATATTAAAAACAACACCAATCAGGTACATCATTGCCCACATCTTGAACATTCAGTCTGAATACATCAAATCTCAGCCTATATTACAATATTACATAGAGAACTTGTCTCAAGAGGAAAATTCTTGTATTTCTCTGATATCTCATCAACAACCCTTACAATAATTTCCTTCTGTGTTTTATAGCAGAGGATGAGCAGAAGATCAACCGAGGGGGTAGGTGAATACGAAATGTAACATTAAACACAGAAATGAATGTAGGGCTAAAACCCATTCTGTTTGACTGCTGAGTATTTAATCTCTGTCACCCCCTTTGTGAAAGAGTGATCTTCTTTATATATGATCTTGACATCTTTCGGCTGTAGTACTCCTGGTGCTTTGAACAAAAATAAAATAAACTACTGAGAGGTATGTCATATAAATGCTCTGGCGGTTTTGAACTGTTGTTAAGGTGGAAATTCCTTCGGGGACAATGTGCATAATAAAAACTATATGGGCGCCCTGTACTTTGATGAAGAAAAACATTCTGCTGACGAATAAACCCTGATGTTACCTTTTGCTTGTGCTAAGGACCTTTTGATTGATCCTCGGGGTCTTCAAACTGGTGCTTTGCCTCTTAAACTGCTGATTCAAGGCTTAAGATCTTCATTAGCATGACTCAATCTCCGTTGCTTTGTACTAAAACATTCTGCCGCTCCATTCTTGCTTCTGTCAGGTAAGCTCGAGCTTTTAATGGCACAGGAAGGTTTTTAAAGTTTGGATTCTGCCTTTCTTTAATGTAAGTCCTGTCTTTACCTTCCCGGGTCTTTGCTCATAAATTCCTGGCGATCTTTTATCATTTACAACCCTAAAAAACATAAAATCAGTGAAGAAAATCATGGACGGGGGCAATGGATGCAGTGTGGATGGAGGAAATGACTGTGTAGATGGTGACATGGCGGAGAAAAATGCAGAGGAGCAATGGAAACCTGCTCTGGTGGAGGTGGCGGTCAGCGGAGCAGAAAAACGAATGAAAAACATGAAAAAACATGAAAATGAACCAATAAAACGTAATGGAATGGGCGAAGGTACGTAGGGTACACGTGGGGATGACATGGCGAAACGGGAGACAGTGGAATAGTCAACTGCGGAGGAACAAAACTGGACCGTCGATCGCGGTGGGGATCAACGACGGAGGACGACGAAAGGCAGGCCAGAACCTGGACTATCGCGCGTGCAACTTAATTATCCATCATGCATCTTCATCGATCGATAGCCGTCGGATGGCCGACTCTAGATCGGATGGTCTACATTAATTTCGCTAGGCATCCGTGTCCGAACTATAACGCGCGATGGATGGAGTTAACGGGAGGGAAAAGTGGTTTTGGAATCGTACAGGAGGACAGGTGGCGAGCGATGAGTGGAATCACTGGGCTATCAGGAAATACCGCCCATTGCCTAAAAGCGGTGCGAAATAAACCGGCGGGTTTGAAACATTCGCATGGGGACCACCGGCGCGGACGCGTTGTGGACCGTTAGATCTGGTGGACAAACGAACAGTGAAGATGCAACGACGGGTGATGAACGGGGAAAACGACGGAGGCAGCGGGGGCGACGATCGCCGTTCGTTCTGTGCAGATTGACGGCTATAATTGCGCCCAATGAACAAATGGGATGAGCACCTTAGGGGCTAGCGCTCAGTTACGACGTCAGGTCATATGGAAGAAAAGGGTGCGGGGGCTTAGCGGGGAGGGGCCTAGGCCTATTATAAGGTCAGAAGTGGGTTTTTAACCCATTTTAATGCATTTCAAGGCCTAAGGAGGGTAACGATAGGGAGATGGGGGGGGGGGAATTTTGGGAAAACAAAGGGTGTGGGGATTTTTAGAGGGGATTTAGGGGGTTAATAGGGAAAATAAAAAAGGGAAAAGAGGGACTTTGACAGAAGGGGGGAAAAGGGGAAAGAAGGGGACATTTTGCATGGGTACAAGGGGTAAATGTAGGCCTTCTAGGGAAAGGAACCAGCAGAGGGGACTTGTATAATGCAAAGCAAAGAGAGACCTCAAGGATGATGTGTCTTCAGGGGAGCTGCATTCCTTGAAGGTCTCCAAAATGATACAACCCCCAGCTTGCTTGTCAAGAATTTCATAGGGGGGCTAACACAGCAACTACCAAACAGGCCTTGTCTGCATCCAGCCGACCCTCACGGAGCGACTCCTTTAAGGTACAAGTAAAAAAAAAAAAAAAAAAAAAAAAAATTTTGAAATTCCCATAGTTGAGGGTCAGATAAATGAAGATACCGTAGATAGATGGTTGAATCTGCTAGAAGGATATTTCTCGGTTCATGACTTTTCAGACCGGGAGAAGATTATTTTTGCACTCCTCAAAGCTACCCCCCATGTTAAGGACTGGTGGGAAACCTACTGTGAGAACAAGGATTAGACAAAACCCTCTCTGTTCTTGGTCGTACCAAATTGGAATTCTTTCCGAGACGCCGTCAAGGAACAATACTATCCCATGGGGAGCTATGAGGAAAAGTACATACAATGGACCATGCTGCGACAACAAAGGGATCAAGATGTGCATGAGCTAACGAATCTATTCCATACCCTGCGCACAAAGTTGGGTATCAAAGATTCAGAGAAACATATGGTGCTAAAGTATCACAGCTATCTGCACAGATACATTCAGGAAGAAATGGAGTTCCTCAACATCTCCTCGCTTGGTATGGCATACCGGTATGCTGCCAAGATTGAGCATAAATTCAAGCAGAAGAAGCGAGACTTTGGATCTGCGAATCAAAAGCAAGGGAAAGGTGCTTCCAAACCACAGAACAAAGAACAGAGCCAAGGCGGCTAACGACAACTCATCAAATCCACAAGAAAATAACAACACCGCAAAGCCAAAGAAGGACAAGGGAAAGTGGTGTGAGTTCCATAAGAGCTCCACTCACAACACAAGTGAGCGTCGGGCCAAGCAGTCGCTAGTGGCCGAGATGAGGGCTTCTGAGTCAGATGCATGCTCTGACTCCGAATCAGAACCTGAAATGGGGAATGAAAAAGGGAAACAGATTATTGATGCGGAGCCCAATGCCACTGTTACCACGACAAAGATCCAGAAGGAGGAACCGGAAGATCCAGAGGAGGAGGAATGTCTCTTCCACTCCCAGATGTGGGTAAAGGGCTCCCCGGTACAGTTCATTGTCGACAATGGGAGCCAAAAGAACCTCATTTTAGCAGACACCGTAAAGTGGTTGGGCTTGCCGACCACAGCTCACCCACATCCATACACCATCGGGTGGCTTCACCAAGGACGATATCTCCGCGTCAGCCAGCAGTGTCGCCTTCCCTATAGCATCAAGCCCTTCACGGATGAGGTATTATGTGAAATTGCTCCTATTGATGTTTCTAATGTATTATTAGGACAACCATACTTGTGGAAGCATCATGTTGTGTATGAGTCTCAACCTCATGCTGTTATTGTTACTTTGGGAAATAAGTTGTACAGGATACCAGAGGTACCACCTCCTGCCGCTATCTTTTTGGTTACTACAAAACAATGCAGTAAGCTCATTTCCAAAACCAAGAAATTCGTTTTCTTGATGATCCGCCCCCAGGGCAAGAAGAAGATTGTGTGATCCAGGTGGATATTGGTGGTCACCTGCCTATTCCACTTGGGGCTCCACCATTGTCTATTTCAGTTTTTCAGTTTCGGCACAGTTTACTATTTTTAGCAGTTTTTCGGGTCCTAAACTTCCGGAGCCGTTTTGAGGCCCTAAACGACGTTTTTTGGGAAAACGGAGAGCAGCATGGGTCCATGGACCGATGTTGCTTGTTCCAAATTTGTAGTCCTCGGATAGATCTTTCTAACTAGGTATGGTACGCGTCAAACGGAGATTGTATGCCAAAGTTACGCCCCTGGGAAGTTGAAACACCAATTTACCCAAACGGGGCCCATAGTTTTGGCGCTTCATCTCCTAGGGTTAGGGTTTTGGCTGTTTAGGATTTCCCATTGTTTCTAAATGATAAATAGGCCCTCGAGCCTCATTGTAACTCGGTTCAGAGGCCTGTAGCCGCCACATCTCTTCTCAGAGATAGCTACCAGCACCCTAGCTAGTTTTATTTCCATTCTGTCTGTAAGCAAATTTCAGTTCTTTGATATTAATGAAATGAAGTGTTATTTCCGCTGCATCTCTGTATTTATGGTTATATGTTTATTATGTTGCGTTCCTGCATAAATCTGGATCAGTGGTATCAGAGCGGTCTGCTTTTTCTCGATCCTTCTTTGCATGTCCCCAACGAGGTCGGGGTATAAGGAGCTAGGGCTTGATCTGGTGGAACCTTTGCAAGATCAGCCTCGAAAACCTCGACGGACGCCCATGGGGGACGAAAAGAAAGATGAGGGAGCAGGAGATCCTATCAAAATATTGCTCGAGGAGGCCCTCGAAAAACAAAGGAACGCGATGATGGATAACTTTGCTCAGATCCTTCAACGGCTGCCCACCGGCGGTGCATCTGCATCCAACAGCCACTCTGGAGGTGCGACTCCTTTTAAGGTACAAGTAAATTTTGACATTCCCATATTTGAGGGTCAAATAGACGCAGATGCCGTAGATAGATGGTTGAATCTATTAGAAGGATATTTCTCTGTTCATGACTTTTCAGACCGGGAGAAGATTATTTTTGCACTCCTCAAAGCTACCCCCCATGTTAAGGACTGGTGGGAAACCTACTGTGAGAACAAGGACCAGACAGAACCCTCTCTGTTCTCGGCTGTACCAACTTGGAATTCTTTCCGAGATGCCGTCAAGGAACAGTACTATCCCGTGGGGAGCTATGAGGACAAGTACATACAATGGACCACGCTGCGACAACAAAGGGATCAAGATGTGCACGAGCTGACGAATCTGTTCCATACCCTGCGCACAAAGTTGGGTATCAAAGATTCGGAGAAACATTTGGTGCTAAAGTATCGCAGCTGTCTGCACAGATACATTCAGGAGGAAATGGAGTTCCTCGACATCTCCTCGCTTAGTACGGCATACCGGTATGCTGCCAAGATTGAGCAGAAATTCAAACAGAAGAAGCGAGACTTTGGATCTGCGAATCAAAAGCAAGGGAAAGGTGCTTCCAAACCGCAGAACAAAGGACAGAGCCAAGGCATGGCGGCTAAAGACAACTCATCAAATCCACAAGAAAAGAACAGCACCGCAAAGCCAAAGAAGGACACGGGAAAGTGGTGTGAGTTCCATAAGAGCTCCACTCACAACACAAGTGAGTGTCGGGCCAAGCAGTCGCTAGTGGCCGAGATGAGGGCTTCCGAGTCAGATGCATGCTCTGACTCCGAATCAGAACCTGAAAAGGCGAATGAAAAAGGGAAACAGATTATTGATGCGGAGCCCAACGCCACTATTGCCACTACAAAGATCCAAAAGGAGGAACCGGAAGATCCAGAGGAGGAGGAACGTCTCTTCCACTCCCAGATGTGGGTAAAGGGCTCCCAGGTACAGTTCATTGTCGACAATGGGAGCCAAAAGAACCTCATTTCAGCAGACGCCGTGAAGCGGTTGGGCTTGCCGACCACAGCTCACCCACATCCATACACCATCGGGTGGCTTCACCAAGGACGAGATCTCCGCGTCAGCCAGCAGTGTCGCCTTCCATATAGCATCAAGCCCTTCACGGATGAGGTATTATGTGGCGTTGCTCCTATTGATGTTTCTGATGTATTATTAGGACAACCATACTTGTGGAAGCGTCATGCTGTGTATGAGTCTCGACCTCGTGCTGTTATTGTTACTTTGGGAAATAAGTTGTACAGGATACCAGAGGTACCACCTCCTGCCGCTATCTCTTTGGTTACTGCAAAACAATGTAGTAAGCTCATTTCCCAAACCAGGAAATTCGTTTTCCTGATGATCCGCCCCCAGGGCAAGAAGAAGACTGTGGCCATGACCTCCAGACAAGGCTCCTCTGCACAACAACAACAAATGGATAAGGTTGTGGAGGAGTACGGGGACATATTCACCTCACCCACAGGGGTTCCTCTGCACTGTCAGGTCAAGCACCCGATTGATCTGACCCCCGGTGCGCCGCTACCTAATGGACCGATCTATCGGCGCTCTGTTCCGGAGAATAATGAAATCAAGAGGCAGATTCAGGAGCTGTTGCAGAAAGGTCACATCAAACCAAGTTTATCACCCTGTGGGAGCCCGATCGTGTTGGTACAGAAGAAGGATGGGACGTGGAGACTCTGTATTGACTATCGGGCGCTGAACAAGATCACTGTACGGAATAGGTGCCCAATCCCACGGATTGATGACCTTCTGGACCAACTCCAAGGTGAAAAATATTTCAGTAAGATCGACCTGAAGTCTGGGTATCACCAGGTACCAATTGAACCCTCTGATGTGTGGAAGACTGCCTTCAAAGCTAAGGAAGGCCTTTTTGAGTGGCTGGTCATGCCTTTCGGGTTGACGAATGCTCCCGCAACCTTCATGAGGATGATGGACGACATCTTGCAGCCATTCACCAACTCATTCGTAGTGGTGTACTTGGATGACATTCTGATCTTCAGCAAGACTTGGGAAGAGCACCTTCATCACATCCGACAAGTCCTCCAAACACTGAGGCAACACAAGTTGTGTGCCAATTTGGAGAAGTGCACGTTTGGCATGACCCAAGTTCAATATCTGGGATACATTATTGATGAAAGGGGGGTGCATGTGGATCCAGCCAAGATCCAAGTCATTCAGGATTGGCCAGCCCCGACCACTATAACAGAGCTTCGCAGCTTTCTGGGTCTTGCTAATTTCTACCACAGATTCGTGTTGAGATTCTCTCATATCACTTGGCCCTTGAGTCAAGTCACCAAAGGAGGAGCAAGAGCAAAATTATTTTGGTCGGAACCTCAACAGAAGGCGTTCAAAGAATTGAAAAATCTCCTCTGTTCTGCCCCGATGCTCACATTACTAGACTTACAACGACCATTGAGATCGAATAGAGATGCCTCGACTATGCTGCGGGCGGTTCTAACACTCAACAGGGACATCCAGTGGCATATCACAGTGAGACATTGTCTGAGACAGTTCGCAAGTATCCCACCTATGACAAAGAAATGTATTCCATTGTCCAAGCCTGTCGACAATGGAAGCATTACATTTTGGGGAAGGAAACAATCATCCACACAGACCACCGGCCCCTGCAGTTCATACAGACACAAGGGAAGTTGCAGAATGATCACCATCAGAAGTGGTCCACATATCTACAACAATTTCATTTGAACATCAAGTACAAGAAGGGTAGCACCAATAATGTTGCAGAGTGCCTCAGTCGACCACCGGTCGTGGTGCTCACCACCATGCTCAACTCTTGTGGGCATGAGACTTCTGATTGGCTGCTTCTCTATGAGAGTGACCCAGAATTCGGCCACACTTACAAGGCACTCTTGGGGGGTACGCAAGTTCCAAATTTTCACCTCCAAGATGCACTTTTATGTCACATGGGACACCTTTGTGTTCCTTCAAGCGAGCGTGCGAAGATGATATGGGAAGCACACTACAGTCGAGTCGCTGGGCATTTCGGGGTCGAGAAAACAGTAGCAATCCTGCAGAAGTATTTCTATTGGCCGAACCTTCGAAAGGATGTCGAGAAGCACATCAGATCCTGCACTGCTTGTGCCATCACCAAACCGACCATCAAGAAGCAAGGCCTATATACTCCTCTACCTACTCCTAGTCGACCTTGGGAATCCATCTCCATGGATTACATGTCGGGCCTGCCTTCTACTAAGCAGGGAAATGACTGTGTTTTTGTGGTCGTCGACAGATTCTCGAAGATGGCCATTATGGTGGCCTGCAAGAAGAATATCACAGCAGAAGCCACTGCTAAGCTCTTCTTTGAACGAGTGTGGGTGCACTTTGGGATCCCACAGTCTATCATATCAGATCGGGATAGCAGGTTCCTCAGCACATTTTGGTCCAGCCTCTGGTCGATGTTGGATACCAAGCTCACCAAGTCCACAGCTTTCCATCCCCAAACGGATGGCCAGACAGAGGTCGTCAACAGAATGATTGTACACATTCTGCGCATGTACAATTCAAAGCATCCACGCACATGGGACGAGAGCCTCCCTTATGTACAACATAGTTATAATCGGGCTCTCCACGGTTCAATCGGCCATAGCCCCTTTCAGGTGGGCTTGGGATTCCAGCCACTATGTCCCATTGACGTAGCCATGCCATTTGCAGCTGCTCAGGCCAATTCAGCTCATGTCCAGTCTGAAGTTGACAAAGCCAGTAGCTTCATCGAGCACATTCAACACATCCGCCAACAGGTTCATGATATATTGGATAGAGCCAATGCCAAGTACAAGAAACGCCATGATCAACACCGGGTGCCACACAACTTCCAGGTGGGTGACAAAGTATGGCTACATTTGCAGAAGGAGCACCTCACTGGACCCCACCGCAAGCTTCGCCCGCTCCGATACGGGCCGTACACCATCACCAAGGCTGTAGAGAACAATTCCTTCGAGCTCAGTATTCCACCATTCCTTGGTCTGCACCCAGTCTTCAATGTGGATCGCCTTCGTCCTTACTTCCCACCTCTACTGGACACCTCGGACATTGTAGAACAACTCACACCAACAGAGTTAAATCCAGACTGCATGGAACATGCCACCACAGATTGTATCATGGACATGCAAATCAAGAACACTCGCCAATAGAAGATCCAACTATATCGGGTTGTCAAAGCTGGCCAACTCCTGCACCAAGGAAAGTGGTTCACCAGGGACCAAGTTCAGCAGAAATTTCCTCATCTCATGGAGGAACTTAACGCAATGGGGACCATTGCTTCCTAAGGGGGGAGGAATGATCCAGGTGGATATTGGTGGTCACCCGCCTATTCCACTTAGGGCTCCACCATTGTCTATTTCAGTTTTTCAGTTTCGGCACAGTTTACTATTTTTAGCAGTTTTTCGGGTCCTAAACTTCCGGAGCCGTTTTGAGGCCCTAAACGACGTTTTTTGGGAAAACAGAGAGCAACATGGGTCCATGGACCGATGTTGCTTGTTCCAAATTTGTAGTCCTCGGATAGATATTTCTAACGAGGTATGGTACGCGTCAAACGGAGATCGTATGCCAAAGTTACGCCCCTGGGAAGTTGAAACGCCAATTTACCCAAACGGGGCCCATAGTTTTGGCGCTTCATCTCCTAGGGTTAGGGTTTTGGCTGTTTAGGATTTCCCATTGTTTCTAAATAATAAATAGGCCCTCAAGCCTCATTGTAACTTAGTTCAGAGGCCTGTAGCCACCACATCTCTTCTCAGAGATAGCTACCAGCGCCCTAGCTAGTTTTATTTCCATTCTGTCTGTAAGCAAATTTAAGTTCTTTGATATTAATGAAATGATGTGTTATTTCCGCTGCATCTCTGTATTTATGGTTATATGTTTATTCTGTTGCGTTCCTGCATAAATCCAGATCAGTCTAGGAAGTTCCAAACCCTCCCATAAGCCTTTATCCATGTGAATGGGGTAAAGCATAAGTTAAAACAAGAAATATAGCCCTCAGAGTTGCAACAGAGCTTCAGGGGGTCCTTTCAACTTGCAAATAAGCCTTCCAAGCCCATCATGACATCAAGAAACCAACTCCATAACTTCCACAAGACTTCACACACATCATCAACTAGACCTCTAGCATACATCTAGCTCAACTTCAGAGAGGTGTTGTTACTACTATAGGATTTTATGCTTGGTTCGAAAAACAAAAAACCCTCTCAGGTTCTCCCGGAAACCTAGGGAAGACTGAATAAGAGATTTTTTTTTTTCAAGGTTTGATTATTTTAATGATGGAATATGTAGAGTATATATTAAGAAGAGGAGAATTAGTTCCTACGAGTCCTCACATGAAGGTTCATTGGAGTTTTTAGTGTAGCTGGGAAGTGCTCCTAGCTAGCTCCAAATCTTGGTCCTGCACATTAGGAAGAGAAAAAAGAAACCTTCACAACATAATATCTTGATAATGAAAACTATCAGAAACATCTAAACATTATTGAATAAATAAATCTAAACTAAACTATCAAAAATTCATTAGTTAGATATAATAAGTAAATAATGAATAAAAATATATGGAAGCAAGAAAAACCAATATATATTAATTGAGGATCTCAAGGAAATTTACAACCATCAGATGCACTTGAAGCAACACCTCCTCCATCTCCTAGCTCCAAAAATCTCCCTCTCAAGCTAGACCTCAAAAATGTGACAATAGAAGAATTCTCATCCCTTTCTCAATGGAAAAGCTTCTAATATATATGCAAGAGGAAGCTATGAAGATTCCTAAATTCATCCTTAGTTCATTTTGGGCAAGGTATTTTGGGTGAATAATTTTTCCTCATATAAAATGGATTTTTCTACTTTTTAGATGCTTTTATGCTTAAGAAAGCATTTCCCCATGTTGTATGGCTAATTCCCGATTTTGTATGCTTTTTGTTTTTAGGAAAAAGATAAAGATGAGGATAAAGAGATCACATTCCACCATCCGAGTTTCCAAAAGTGAATAAGGGTGTCAAAGTCTTGTTAACTCGAGATTTTTGCCTTGCAACTGAGTCATAATTTTTGTAACACAAGTTAGATGAAGGGGAAAAATTGTTATAGACTAGGATAACGTGGTCCTGATAATACATAAATTGTGTTATAATCTTATATCGGCTAGGATAAAGTGGTATTTCAACCAAAAAAATAGTATTCTTCTCTAAGCTGATGAGGAGGTATTTTCATGTATAGAATATGCCCCCTAAAGTGTGAGGTCAAAGAAGAGCGAGATGACCAAAATACTTTATAAAATAACTGAGGAGAGAGAGTTTCAGAGCATCAGAATGGAAGGAGGTATGTAAACATCATCAAACATATGTCACATATAAATGATGTCCTGATTCGGGGCATTCCCATGCTCAGTAGCTATAACAATACACTATGGATCCCTATAGAAAGTGAGATATCATGTCCATCAGTAAATACAATATTGAAATTTGTCACAGTGTAGTGAGACTAAGATAAGTTATCTCCAAAAATATAATATGGATCTTAGGAGAGGAAACAAGGTTGAGTGATGTAAGCCTATAAACAAGGTACTTTCCATTGTTAGGTTAAGGGGTCTTGACCCAGGTTCATAGTTTATCACGCAACCAACAAACCCTCCAACTACTGACCCTTTCGGCAATGATATGCTTACGCAGATCAAAGTCTCACCCGAAGCAGTATGGGGGAGTGTTGGAACTTATACAGATTTTAAACATATTGATTGCAGAACTTATACAGATTGTAAACATATGTGTGCAAATACAAAATAGTACTTATCAGATCTTATACACAGAATCACAGATCACTTCGTCGCAGATATATAAGAACAAACCTAGATCTATATAATGCGCTATAACTTAAGCAGATTTATCCATGTATTCAACCATGAATACAGATTCATGCATAAATAATAGATGTACTCACGCAAATATACTTAAACATAACAAAAGTGAAGCAATCTCAAAACAAAACCAATGAATAGATAACACCATGCATAACACAGTTGCTTTTCCAAAACAATCTTTGTATTAGATTCAAAGCACTTCAGTACATCAGAGTTTCCCTTTCGTGCACACATCCAGCGGAGTCCGCACACAGCCAAGACGAGGTCTCCGTGCACACAGTCAGCAGGGTACTTTCTACCCAACCCAGACTGAAACCCTTCCATAAGTATCACAAACGCATCAACACTTAGATCCAAAACATGAATAATAATTAACTACTTCCTTAGACTCGATCTATCTATTTAAATCCAATCTAGCACGCAAATATTATGGTCTCAAACCATGGTTTGAGACCCATATTTTACCCTTAAAACCATTTTACATAAAATAGGTAATTTGACCTACCCAAATATCCTTGACCTATCCACGCAGTGTGCATATACAAAATTATACAAAATGATATCCAAAAATGTACCCCAGGGGACCCTGCTCCAACAGGTCCCCAACACAAACATGTGACTCGTCCTCAATCACTGTGGGGTCTGGTCCTTCATCTTCGCTTGGAGCATGGTGATAGAATATTTGAGAGGGAGCACCATTTCCAGACTCTGCGCAACATCCCTGCGCTTCGATGACCAACTTCTATATGGTGGGCCCTTCAGTGGCCATCTCAATACTTTGTTGTGTTTGTTGAATGGCCTTCAATGTGTTATCCAATGTTTGCAAGAGCTGGATAGCCTATTCGGCCCATGGTTGCATTCTTGCCTCTAGCAGTTGCTCTTTCCAATGCAAGTCCTCAATCTCATTTTGAATTATCCGGTCTTCTTGTAGGTGGGCGAGGCACTATGTAAGAATGAGAGTAGGTGTCACCACCCTAACGTCAGAAAATTGTTGTTCCTTTACACTCAAATCATTGTGAAAATGTTGAGTCAAATTATAGGCTTATAATTTGTCAATAATAAATTGTCAACCTAGGGCAGGTAGGCTTATGAGATGTTGTGAAAAATATATGCAAGTTTAATACCTCAAGTGTTTACTAATCAAAATAGTCGATCACTCAAAAAACTAAAGGCTCTTTTCTGAATCCACATCCTTACATGGAGTGGATCTAGACATCCTTCTACAACTCTTAGTCTTGCTAATGTGATCAGAAAATATAGGAGATCAAACTTACAACAAGAAAGAAATCAACTTGACAATACAAATCAAACTTGATCAAATGAAATCCAAACTGAATCACTTAATCAATTGATAATTTCTTTTGAAAACTTTAGAAAGAGTACATTAGCTAAATGAAATAATTATTAATACATAACATAAATTAAAATGCACACACACACAAAACTAAGGGAGTTGTGAATGAAGGGGGGCCTTCCTCACTCACAACCCCTGCAAGATTAAAGAGGTTTTCTCAGTAGTGTAGACAAAACATGAAATATTGTATTAATTTGGAAATATTATAGTCGAGTACAATCTGATATATGCTATCAGCAAATCCCAACCCAACCAACATCTAGTTAGGGAATATTTAAGATTAAAGGTAAAAATTATACTTTTTATGTTAATTTGCATACCTCAAGCCTATAATACCTTTTTGGCCAAAAATGGAGCAACAAAGTTGTAGGCTTGTTGACTTATGAATTATATTCATAACATTTCCCTTCTCTTCAGAAACTTTGTCCTCAAAGTTTTATGGATACTAATTTTATTTGCCTTAATTTCTTCCTAACTTTCTTCACTTTGTGTTGTCATCTTGAATGTATAATTATTCCTCATACTTCTTGTAATTAGGGTTTATCCCTTTTCCTTAAAAGCTT